>BSBK01005691.1:585000-920003 GCA_027943335.1 Chamaecyparis obtusa
AATCTTAACCATGTAATACAATGCTTGTTTATAAATTCAGATTTGTTGTGAATAGAAAGTAATTGATGCACCTTTTCTTAATGTTTTCTGGTTGCTTTTTTAGGTTCTTTCTCTTAATAAATTTGACTAATGGGATTGACCCAATTTGTATGAAGGACCAAGATCTTAAAAATGAATGTGTGTTTGAAAAGGTTTTCTGTTTATTTTGATTCCTAACATATTAATCACAACAAAGATTTTTTTATTTATAAAATTTCAGATTCTATTACATATATTTTGAATATTATATATTATGGTATCTATGATCACAATAGAATGTTGTCATAACTTTATTCCTAGATGGTTTACCTGTGATGGTCTTAGATCCATATCAAACAAAGGATGCATTTGACATCTTGGAAATCTGAGCATGATACAAATTTTATAAGCAAATTTTCAATGTAATGCTTGCAAGTGTTTCTAAACATATATTTTCTAATCTCTCATTTAAAATCATAAGCACTTCTATTGTTTGTGGATGTTATTCAGGTTGCAAGTCTGAAGCACATAAAGTTTATCATAATATATGAAATACAAAGTGAACAAACTAAGAATTAGGTTCTTATCCAAGAACTAATTGATAATACTAAATTTATACTGAACAAAATTGAGCATGATTACATATATGCAATAGGACTTGAATCATAGTTGAACATATATTAGAGAATAAATATAACAAAACAACAAGAGCTAAAATAAGTGAAAAATGTTATCTTCATCCACACTTGTTATCTACATTGGTGTAAATATTTCACCAAGAGTAAATAGGGGACTCTTCTTCTATAAACTAAGCCTATTGCTGCAACATCCATCAACACTAATGGCCTTGGAATACACATTTATAACCCATGACAAGCCCAAATTTGTTGATTGAAAATGCTTTGATGCTTGGTTAAAAAGGTAACTATAAACTAATGTCCAAAACATAAGAAATCAATCTCGCCTATGCTCGCTACCAATTTTATAGAACTAATCATTCTTGTTTTACAACGATTATAGGTGTCTTTTTTGGCATAAACCCTAATTTAGCTAGGGAAATCGTAGATATTCTTGCACATGTTCATCCTCTCCAAATTATATGCACCTTTGATGATAGAAGTTGATGATGGTAATTCTTCTCTATGTCGTACACGTAATGCATTGTCTGATTTTTTTTATCATGGTATGTTGTTTCAGGTACCCTGAGTGCATTTACTTCTCAACTACATCCACACTTGTAGAAATGGTTTTAATTAATGTAGCTCCTCCTCCTATGGTTTTTACAAATGTGAATGATTCTCACTATTCATTACGCTGACAGTCATAAGCAATCTGAATTTGGAAAAAATATGTGTTTCCATGTGGGCACCTGAGAGCCGCATTCAACCACTCTTCCAAGTGTTCTCATGTGTTTGTACGTATCTAAGAAATTGCTTCCCCTTGAATTATTTTTCTCAGACTATGTTTACAATCATGTTTTCTTTGCATTGACCATGTTTATATATCTCATTTTTTAAATTATTTGTATTTCTGATTGCACCATGGCCCCATCCATAAATTGTGCAGATTCTTCCAAGGGGATTATTGTATGGGTTCTACAACTCTATATAATGGAGGTAAAAATCTGATTTCACATGATATTTTCTTATTTATTTTTTTGTAAATAATTTTCTTTAGTTTTAGTGCTTAATTTATTAACAAATTGTTATTTGGATGGCTCGCTATGGGTCTTGTTTTCTGTGTTTATCCATTTTTATGTGCCTAGTGAAAGAATTGGTATTTTCTGCAAGGTGGACATGAAGATATTGGGATTTGATGTTTTATCTGGTTTTCATTTTGTAAGATTGATGTTTCATATAAAGCTTGTTTTCATCTACATTCACATAAAAAGGTGGAAACCCTATTCAACAAATTATTGCAACATAAGAACCTAGAGCTCCAATCCATGCTTGGCCTTTCCTTGTCTAGTAAATTCAGACTAGATAAAAAATTAGTGAGCCTCATCAAACCTTTGAAAGCACTGAATAGCTTTTTTTTCAATGTGAAAGATGTTGTTAAGAGCCTTTAATGTTAAAAAATTCAATGTCTTATGAATGTATTAGATCCATTTTGTCAATTTCATGCAATAAGGATGTCCATGAGAATATGTTTCTTAGCAGCATTCTATCAAACAGTGCAACTTCCTTATCAATGCTTCAACATTTGCATATCTTGCAATAATGACTTCTTTGCAACCATTCTTGTAGGTGTTCTATCAAAAGATTCACATGCTGATGTAGGAGCATCCTGGGTGTAAGAGCAATCTTGCATCACCCAAAAATATTTCTGTTTTTATTTTCAATAAGGGCTATTTTGTGCAGAGCTGCTATTTATGGAAAGTTACTATTTTTGGTAATTTTCGTATGTGCTCAGAATGATCTGATTTCTTTCTTGGAGGTTCATGTTGGTCATATAAGTCTGCCAGTAAAGTTTCATTGCCAGATCAAGTGTATATTGGAAGATATTGAAGATTTTCGGTATTGGCAACAGGGTACAGAAACTTTGAACTCAGTTTTGAAGGCTTTAGAGGCCCCAGATGAGGTCAAAAATTTGGGTGACAAGCGCTTGCGCCAATCAAGCTTGTAGAGCGCTTCGTGGCATTTCCAAAATGGGGTTATAATAGCCGATCGGGCCAACTGGTGATGACTTATGGTCTTCGGAAGTTGGGTCACCTGAAATGGCGAAAAATAATTTTCTTCAAAATTTCTGTTCGGGTTTCAAAGGTTATCTTGAGCCGACTATGATGTAATAAAATGTAAAATAAAATAATTCTAAGTTTGGTCGGCCTTATTGGCTAAAATTCTGGAACCTTCCCAAGCGGTGGAAAGTTGCCTATATAAGGAAGGCTGTATTATTGTCTTAGGTAGTTCAGAATAGTTCTGGGTAGTGGATCTGGGTAATAGTTCGAGGCTTTGTCCTACAGAATATTGTAAGGGAATGCCCATGTGGCTTTGCATATTGTAATTCTAAAAGTTTGTAATTCCACATTTGTGGAGATAATAAGAAGCCAATTTTCTGTTCTTGCATATTGTTGTTGTTTCTCTATATCTGTTATGTGTTTGTGGTATTAAGGGGAGCACCCTTCATCACATGCCTTGTCTATGCTTTCAAATTTTTCATACATGTCTTCCATGTCATTCTATCAAATAGTACATGTGCCTTGTTTAGGCTTCCAAAATTTGCATACGTTACCTATTTCTTGGCATGACCCATATGTTTATTTTTTCCCCTCTTTTATAAAACTAATTATTAATAAAAGGAATTCATTTCGTCAAAAATGGTATGTAACTGCATTTATAGGCCCTTTGAGTCCTAATTCTACTTGCATTAGTTTATTTCCTCTTCCATTCATAGACCACATTTCTCTTGAGTCCTTACTTTGCTTGTATTAATTTGTTTTCCAAGTTTGAATCATCTCCAATATAAACAACATTGATTTTTGTATTTGAATAAAACTTTCACAAATTGATGCATTGCATAGGAAACTACCCAGTAAATTGTTGGCATTAAGTATGATTGTCATTAGTGACAACACTTATTTAGACTCTGCATGCTTACCGAGCAGAACAATGTTTATCGAGCAGAACAGTGTTTACCGAGTAGAACAGTGTTTACCGAGTAGAACAATGTTTACCGAGTGATGAGATGAGTAGCGTTTACCGAGTGCCAGCACAGTAAATAGGGAATTCAGTCTCTACCGAGTGACGCTATATCTACCGAGTCTCCAGTATATACCGTGTTCGAAACTACAACCAAGTGGTTAGTATGGACTGTGCCTCCACTTCTACCGAGTGCATGACAATGCCGAGTAACGCAATGGATGCCGAGTATCAGAAAGTCACCGAGTTAGTTTGCAGTAATCGAGTCACTATATTTGGGCCGACTCAGTAATAGTTGTGTTAGCTTGTTTAAGAGCTGACTTTGTAATTATTTTGTAATTGTTTTGGATTGATATATAAACAATGTTTTATATCATATCCAAGGTGTGAAAATAGCAAAGTATAAAGAGGAGAGAAAGGCAGAGATAAGTGAATTACAAAGGGCTACAATAGTATAAGAAGCAACAAAGATCTATCCATCACAGAAGGTGATCAGTACATCAGAGAATCTCAATCAGCAAGTATAGTTGCAAGTAAGAGATCTACTGTTTCATCCTAACATGTGAATCAGCTTAAAATCCTTTAACCGGGTAGACTTAACAGTCTTTGTAAAATCTCTTAACCAAGTGCATACTTTATTGTATGTTTGTAAATCCTCTAACAAGGTGGACCTAGCAATCCTTATTGCTCCTAACAGGGTAGATCATCAAAAGTGATCATTGTAAGCCTGAACCGGCAAACTTTATACTGCAGTATTGAAGTTTTGTGGGTATCATCCCCACCCCAGTTTTACTTTCTACTTGGAAGGTTTCTGGGTCACCAAATCTCTGTGTTCAAAGTGTTATGAATGTTTTATTCTTTCTGTTACTCATGCATGCAGTTAGATTATCAATCTAATATTATTAAGATTTGAATTTGTTAAAAGTTTTGAAGTTACTGATTCACCCCTCCCCTCTCAGTAACCTGGATAGTCTTGAATATTTCCAACAATTGGTATCAGAGCTCCGTGGTTCTCAGAATAAAGTTTGATAGCTTGAGAAAAGATTCAGGACAATGGAGATATTCAGACTTAACAAAGTAATTGAGAATGAAAAGATAGATCTGGAAATGGCCATAACTCAACTCAAAGAAGCAAGAGAGCATCTTTCCCTTTCCCTAAAAAGAAAGAAGGAACTTGCAAATCAGATTAATGACCACCAGTATGTTGAAGAAAAGATTGAAGACTTTTTTCCTTCAAGCAGCTCAGATGAAGCAAACAATGCAATCAAAGAACTTCTTGAAAAGAGTGGATCTTTGCAAGAAGAAGTAAGAAAATTGAAAAGAGAATAGGAAATTCAGTCAACAAGATTCTGTGAAATCTTGGAACAAACAAACAAGATGAAAGATGAAATAGATGGAAAGAACAATAAAATCCAGAATCAAACCCTTCAGCTAGAAAACCTTATTGATCAAATCTCCAATGCAAATGAAGAAATCTTGACTCTGAGATCAGAAAATGAAAATATAAGAGAGGAGCTGAGATCTGAAAAGCAAATCAATTTAAGATTGATGAGTGACCTAGATGCTGAAAGACAAATCAATGAGAGAATGTTGAAATCTCAAGAAGATATGAATCAGGTATATGAACGAAACCTTCATAGGCAAAAAGGAAAAGTAGGACTTGGATACAAAGAGGAAGGTGAATCCTCCAAACAAGGTACTCAAAAGAATCAGAAACCTACTTGTAATCACTATGGCAAAATTGGTCATACTTCAAACAAATGTTGGAGCAATGGAAAAGCAAAATTCAATGGAAAATGCTACAATTGCAATCAGCATGGTCATAAAGCAAATGAATGCAAGGAGAAACCAAGATTTAAAGGCAAATGTCACAAATGTAGCAAACAAGGTCATAAGGCATCAGAATGCAGAACTAAAACACCCAATCCAGCAGAACAAATTATTAAAGCAATGTTTGGTTGAGATTACAACACTTGGTGTAGATGTCATTACTGTGGAGAATATGGACACATTGGCATGAATTGTGTAAGGCATCACTTGAGAAAAAGGGATTCTACCATAAGATGTTATAATTGCACTAAGCTTGGTCACATAGCTAAAAACTGCATGAATTTAGACAAAGTTGAAGATGAAAAGAAAGCAAAAGCAAATAGCATTAGGAAGCAGATGAGACAACAATGGATTCCTAAACCTACCGAGCAAACCAGTCCAAGTAATGAAGTCACTCATGAAGGGAGTGGCTCTATGAACTCTAACTAAATCTCCAAGAAAGCACTGGAACTGTATCTTCATAGACATATTCCAAAATAGTTCCTGAACTGAAAGGAAGAAAGATCCAAATCAGTATGCAAGATACAGCAGGATCATAAGAAGGTCGGTATCAGTTACCACCGAGCAAGGTCGGGAGTAACCCAATTTCATTTGGTTACCGAGTAAGGTCGGAGAAGCATGAATTCATATGTTCTTCGAGTTGCAGAATCTTCATCGAGCATTTAATGCATAGTGGATGATAGTCTGTCAAATTCAATACCCTAATTCCTATGGAGCATTAATGATAAAGTTTTAACAAAAAGCATGAAATCGAGTTCATTCTTCGCCACGAATATCAACATATTGAGCAGAGAAATTTCTAGTGCGATCAAGCGATTCAAAGCAAAATTTTGAAGCAGAAATTTTTTACCGAGCTACCATGGCTTCATCCAGCACCAAAGTAAAGAAAGGTTCAGAAATGTTAGTTCATGGAAAATGGAAAGCACCAAATTTCAAACTCGTGCCCGCGGTTGTAGAAACCCTAGATCCGAGTGGAGCTTAGTCTCAAATTCCTCCAAAGGTACTTCTTGTAAACGACATTCGCAGTCATTTTAAAGGTACAATTCAAGAACTTGGAACCCTAGAGATAGATGTTGTTCATGATGAGCTATGTGTTGATGGTGTTCTCAAATTGGGACATAAACATTTGGAAGATAAGGGTTTAACACATATTAGCCACTTGCCTCGGGGTTTCCAGATAAAATAGATAAGATATATTCTAAGCCGAGTGCATGAAGGTAAAATTTGGCTTGAGCAACCAGTGGAAATAACAAAGAAGATGATTCACCAAATCACTGGTCTTTCCATGCTTGCCAAGGCTAAATCTACAAAAACCCTAGGTCGGGTAGAGCTGGAAAAGAAAACCCTAGCCAAATGGGATGGTAGAGGTATGAGAATTAATAGCATTACCGATGTAGAACTAAAATTTGGCACATATGTAATAGCTCACAAGATATATAGTTCAAGTTGGCAGAATAGTGTTCCGTGTGAAGCAGTTGACCTAGCCTATAAAATTGTGAAGAACAATCTGTCATTTGACCTAGCAGATCTTTTGTTGAAACAGTTCAACAAGAATATGGAGAGCATCCAAACCTCAAAGAACAATCCATGTAAGTTTGGCTCACTATTGGTTTGTTTATTTTTCTATGCTCAAAAGTTTTTCCCATCAAAAGGCACGATAAAATGGAGAAAGGATGTGCCTATTCTTTATCAGATAAATGAGTATATTGTAGAAATGGGTGAGAATTTTACAAGCATAATGGATAACTATTTCGAATCTTTAAGGAGAAGATGAATAATAGATTTCAGATTCCACTAAAGTTGGTGGAAGATTATAAAGATGATATTTTTTTCATGGTTGATTGTGATAGAGTATACATTCAGGCAGTAAGGCCCAGGATTGTATGGGTGAAACCTCTTCCTTATGAGGTAAACATTGATGAAACAAAGGATATAATTGAAGCCCTAGTAAATCAACCTGTTGATCCAAAGGCTCCATACTTTGGAACATATGATGAAGCTAAGATAAGAATTGAGCTAAGCATAAAACTTCCACAGGCGGTTAACAAAGGAAGAAAGAGGATGACCAAGATGCAATCTAGCACACCTCTAATGTTAACCGAGGGCACAGGAGAAGATATTGTAGAAGAAGAAGAAAAGGATAAGAGTAAAGAAGAAAAGGATGAGAATAAAGAAGAACAAGTGCCTGTAAAGAAGAAAGGAAAGGTAACTATCACCGAGGAACCCGAGCAATCCACTACAGTATTCATAAGGAAAAGATCAAGGGGCAAGGCAGGTAAAATCAATGATGATATAGTACTCAAAAGGCCTCCTCCCTCATTTGAACAAAAGATTAAGGATTTGAGAGAAGGATCTGGAATTTCAAATTTCAAATCTCTCAAATATGAAATTAAATCAAAGGCAGAGCAGTAGGAAATAGAAGATGTTATTGAGAAAATGGGAAAATGGAAGTACTCACCTGATGATATGGCTTCTCAAATTCCAGGTGTTCTATTGGATAAAGTCAAGTTGAGATGGTCCAATGCAAGACAAACTGTCAAGGACATATATGCTCAAACCTTAAGACAGTTGATGCCAAGTTTGAAAGATGATGAAATAAATAAGGCATTGATAGAAAATGAGCGCAAGATGACACTAAAATTCAACAGTTGTTTGATTTTGATCAAAGATATAGAGTCGGTTGTGAAGAGTGCAAATTCTACTTGGAAAAACATCTATCATCTTCACAAACCGAGTACTGAAACTGTGATAATTAAAGATATTGAAGATGATAGTGATGAAGAAGAAGAAGAAGAAACAGTTCAGATTGATAATGTTGTGACAGAGGAAGCAGGGAAAGAAGCTACTGAGGAAGTTGAGAAGAATGTTGAGGAAGATGATCCAGTTCGGATAGCTGCAGAGGTAATTGCCTCACTTCCCCACTCTCTAGTAAAAATTGCTACATCTAGCCTGGAGAAAACTTCAAGTGTGATTGTAACAACTCCCTCAGATACATCAAATGTCCAATCATCACTAGCACAGATCAATGTATCAATGACAGAAGTGGCTACCACTTCATCTACCGAGCTTCAGCCTCCTTCCACCAAGTTGCAGTCTTCTGTACCTTCTTCAAATTTGAGTTTTTAGCAGTAAGTACTTCAGATTCTACAGTTGTAAATACTTCAATTTTTGATTTATCAAGTATTCCAGTTAGCATCCCATCAGTCGGAAGTTTATCAGTTTTCACTACAAGTCCTACTGTGTCTACAATAATTTCTACTACAAAGGCAATAAGTATAAAGACTCAACCGAGTACAAAATTTCTGAGTAAGAGTGTAGTAGAAGGTATAGATCTAGATGAGGAGATACAAATTCCCCAGCTAGATTTTGCAAACCTCACTGCAGATCAAATGCAAACAGTTGGTGAACTCCTCCAGAAGAAAGCAAAGCAGAAGAAACTAAAAGAAGAAAGAGATAAGGAATATAAGATCATTGAGGATGCCAAGAACATTTTGACAGAAGCTATAGGTGTTGAAGTTGATTCCTCTCAACACATTTTGTTGCAGTTGGCAGAAGCAATTAACAAGTTTAATGATGATTCCTTTGGGACAGACAAGCTGCTTGAAAAGGCTGAGAAGAAGTTTGAAAATGAAGTGCTTGAGCACATTGCTCAGCAAATAGCTATCAATCAGGCAGGGTTATCTTCAGTTTTGACTATCATTGAGTCCTCCTATTCCAAGGTAACATCTCTTTTTTGTCAAAATCTGTAATGTTGCCAAGTTCTCAAAGGAGATTAAAGACAAAATAAATAAGATTGATGAGGATCTGAAGATCAGTGCACAAAAGTTGCAACTTGAACCTAGTTCAAGCTCTGCACATCAGATGACAATCAGATTCCTATTTGATAAGTAGTCAGAGTTATTGAAAGAAGATGCAAGGATCAGATTAACATTAATAGATATTCAGAACATGATCCTTCCCATCATGGATACAATGTAGAAGCATATTGCATACTCAAAAACATTGATCCATGACAATCAGTTTTCAATTGCAGATCACATGATTGAACTCTCTGCAAAAGTCCAAGTTGCACTCCATACAAGCAAGATTTTGCAAGAGAATTGGGATAGAACTCTAGCACTAATTGGAAAGGTGCATTCTGATTTTCTCTCACGTTTTGGTATCTCCATGTAAAATATTTGTATATACACCTTTGGCATTATTGTCAAAAAAGGGGGAGAAAGTATATGAGATATGAAAGGGGGAGAAAGTATAAATAAGATATTTGTATATATACTGTATAAGGGAGACATGAAATGTATATATAGCAGTATGACAAAAATATTTTTTTTTTGAATAATCAAAACCAGTGTCAGCATGATTGTGTATATAAGTTTTGGGAAATAAGTGTTTTTGTCACTAATGCCAAAGGGGGAGATTGTTGGCATTAAGTATGATTGTCATTAGGGACAACACTTATTCAGACTCTGCGTGCTTATCGAGCAGAACAATGTTTATCGAGCAGAACAATGTTTACTGAGTAGAATAGTGTTTACAGAGCAGAAGTGTTTACCGAGTGATGAGATGAGTAGCATTTACCGAGTGCCAGCACGGTAAACAGGGAATTCAGTCTCTACCGAGTGACACTATATCTACCGAGTCTCCAGTATATACCATGTTCGAAACTACAACCGAGTGGTTAGTATGTGTATACACCTAAAAATGGCTTCATTAATTAATTAAATATTTATTATTTAATTACTATTGACTTGACAAATTAATTAAATATTTTATTATTTAATTAATAATTATTTCTTCTATTTATTAAGTAAATTATTCAATTTATTTAATAAATTTACTATGGTCTAATTCTATATCCTAAGTCTTCTAAATAGTCTATTAAAGTGATTTAATTAAATACACAATCACCTAAATATGACTAAATCCCCTAGTCCACTTCATCCACCTAGTCACCTGACACATCACCTTGGCTAAGATAAATAATTATTATTAATTATTTATTCATATTTATCCTCACCCACACATGTCCTATTCTTAAGGGCTATGTGGCCTCATAGGACTTGGTCTTATGACCACATGTCCTTTCAACAACCAAGTCAAGAGACATTCCCTATTCCTAAGGGGCTTCTCAAGCCACCTCTAAGGGTCAAGAGTGAGTCATAGGACACTTGTGCAAAGAGTCCTCATGAGGAAAAGGTCTTTCCCTCTTTCTCTCTTTGGTCTATGTGAGACACTTGACATGTGTCTTTCCCTTCCACCTTCTTCTCCTCCATGTCAATGTGAGAGGAACATCATCCCTATTCTTTCTCTCACATTCCAACTACATCCCCCTTTCTCTCAACTCCTTCAACCAAGTCAATTCTAGCCCTAGGATCTTCCACCTTTCATTCTCCACCGTAGGATTCTGCCACCTAGGCCTAGATCCTCCAAAACTCTATAAAAGGAGCCTCATTTTCCATTTGAAAGCTAATAGGTATTTTTGAGAATAAGCAATCAAGCATCCAAGCAATCAAGCAACCAAACATCCATATTATCATCCCATCATTTGCATTTCATCCACCATATTTGCATAATCAAGTTTTAGTTGTGCACTCATTTCATTCAATCTCCACACTTTGGAATCATCTTGGGAAAGTGCTTCATTTGGAAATCTGAGAGCTCAACATCTTCAAGAAATCAAAGCTAGGAGGACAATGGAGACAAGCTGCATTTCTAGGTGAAGGTAAATTGTTAATTTGGTTTCATTTGTTATTGCATTCTTCATTGTAGTTTGCTTATTAGATAGATTTATTAACCTTTTATTAGTTAATTCATCATTTAGAATAGAATCCAACTAATTTGCATACAGTATGGACCATGCCTCCACTTCTACCGAGTGCATGATGATGCCAAGTAACGTAGTGGATGCCAAGTATCAGAAAGTCACCGAGTTAGTTTGCAGTAACCGAGTCACTATATTTGGGCCGACTCAGTAATATTTGTGTTAGCTTGTTTAAGAGCCGACTTTGTAATTATTTTGTAATTGTTTTGGATTGATATATAAACATGTTTTATATCATATCCAAGGTGTGAAAATAGCGAAGTATAAAGAGGAGAGAAAGGCAGAGATAAGCGAATTACAAAGGGCTACAACAGTATAAGAAGCAGCAAAGATCTATCCATCACAGAAGGTGATCAGTACATCAGAGAATCTCAATCAGCAAGTACAGTTGCAAGTAAGAGATCTACTGTTTCATCCTAACAGGTGAATCAACTTAAAATCCTTTAACCGGGTAGACTTAACAGTCTTTGTAAAATCTCTTAACCGAGTCCATACTTTATTGTATGTTTGTAAATCCTCTAACAAGGTGGACCTAGTAGTCCTTATTGCTCCTAATAGGGCAGATCATCAGAAGTGATCATTGTAAGCCTTAACCAACAAACTTTATACTGCAGTATTGAAGTTTTGTGGGTATCATCCCCACCCCAGTTTTACTTTCTACTTGGAAGGTTTCTGGGTCACCAAATCTCTGTGTTCAAAGTGTTATGAATGTTTTATTCTTTCTGTTACTCATGCATGCAGTCAGATTATCAATCTAATATTATTAAGATCTAAATTTGTTAAAAGTTTTGAAGTTACTGATTCACCCCTCCCCTCTCAGTAACCTGGATAGCCTTGAATATTTCCAACAGTAAATACCGTAAGAAAATTGAAAATCCATGGCTATGCTCCACTAGACAGTATTAAATAACACATTTGAGGACCACAAAGTCCATTAGTTCATCAAATTCTCACCCACTTTCTCAAACTTGAACTAGAGAGAATAAAGAAAAACCTTTTCTTCTGAATCAAATGTTTCAATAGGATAATGATTCATATGAAAATGGGTATATCTCTTCTATTTTTCGTCTAATTGAATTGAATACATGTGGCGTAGCAAGAGTGCTTCTAGAGAATAAAGCATTGCATATCACCCCACCAAAAAAATTGGATGCTGAAGTGGCTTGTGCAGAGGTAGGGGAAATGAAATCATGGATTGCATCTGGAAACATTGCCACAAAAGAGAAGGCCAATAATTTTCTGGAGTTCACGTTTAGGGAGAATCAGACCGAGGTCGATGCAGAGGATGAAATCATATGCTTTGAGTTTTCTCACCCACTTTTGTTGCCACTTATTTAGATCCTTTTGAATGATAAACTAGATCAAAAGTTATTGTGATCAATTTGATCACAAATTGGCCATCCACCAAGTATTGCTTAAATTTAACCAATACGTACATGATTGAAATCATTTCATTATAATATATATATATATATATATATATATATATATATATATATATATATATATATATATATATATATATATATATATATATATATATATATATATATATATATATATATATATATATATATATATATATATATATAAAACCATCTGTCCACTTCCGTGATTTTTTAACTCTGAATGGTAATCAAGCATATGCCTAAATATTTAAGTAATAACTAGAATTATGAAATTTCCAGGTGGGAATTGAGAAAGATGTTGATAAAGATATGCCCAATGACAGTTTGACAATTTCTTTTAAATGGTGTGTTTTGCAGCCATAGCCAGAAATGTTTAACATGATTATAATCCTTAGTAAAAGGTGGAAGAGATAATTTTGTGTTGGTTTTTCTCTTCACCCAATCATACTTAGAAAAGCTTTTCAAATATTTGTCCATTAAAACATAAACCATATAATTTTTAACTTATTCTAGATCTTTATAATGTATTGAGAAGTATTTATTTTATCGAAGTTGTCCTTGGAGTCACTTTTTTAAATTATACTTCTAGAAGTTTTGAACCTTGACGACCTGTTGTTATTGAATGTGAGAATTGTTATTATAGAGAATTCTATTTAATTGTGAAAATCTAATTTTATTATTTTTTGATTTTGGTAAATAGTTTAATAAAAAAATGCACTATCACATTTATGATGTAGTTATTTAAACCTAATGACATGCAATCAACTATGATTTCTTTGTGCACATTTCGTGTTTATTTCCATCTATTGTTTTTTGGAAAACAATCTTGGTTTCCTAGCGTGTTTTTGTTTATACTTGTTGTGCTTGTATTTACATATAAAATATTTTCGAATATGTTCAAATTTATTTAAATGCTACACTTTTTTGGGGTTATACCTCCAAAATATACAGCTCACCTAAACTTTAACTTCAATTCATCCAAGGTGGATGTTGTTATGCACATGACTTCCTTCTACGATGCCACATTTTCCTGAATTGTACTTTCACATCTACGACCTATCGACGTACTCCTTACAACTTTTATACTGGTGCAAGTGCTAGTTATTTAAATAACTCATATTTATATAAAATGTGAAAACCCTTACACCTCCACTTATACCAACTCTATAGTTTACTTCTTGAACTCTCTACCATCTACCTAAACAAGCCCTAAACTTCCAATTCAAAGCATTTACCCGAAAAGATGGGTATGTATTTCCATTTAAAGCACTGGTCAATTTAATGCAGGCGCAAACCATCGTTTTGGAGGGCGGGAGGGCTTTCGAGGGCTTTCGAACGGCCTATCAGATTTTACGAAAGAAGAGATGCGTATTAGTTTTTATTCTCTGTATTCATTCTCTTTTATAGGACAATGGCGGTAAGTCTTTATCTGCTTGCTTCTTCTTCTTCTCCCTCTTTTCCCCTTTTTGAATTTTTTGAAAGCTAAATGGAGCTTTCGTTGTTTGTTTGCTTTGAATATCTATTTCAAATTTTGGTTCAAATGCTCTTTATTTCACATGAAAATTTCTTTCTACTTGAAACATTTGTCTTGAAATTTTTGAACTTGTGGTTTGCTTAATCAGGTACTATGAAAGGGCATAGAGTTGGAAAGTCTAGGGTTTGGAGGGTTTGGATTATAAGCTCAGTTTTTTAATGCCCAGTAATCTCTTTAGCGAAAGGATTAGGATTAGGGTTTCCGATATCCAGTAGGCTCTGTATTAGATTCAATACCAATATTTTACACTATGGACCTCACAAAATTGAAAAAAGAAATCTAAGAAAAAATACAATCAATACTGAAAAATACAGAATGTTGTATATTTAAAAATAACAACCAAAGAATTCATGCATAGGACATTATAAGATAATTTGCAATTATTTATTTATCATAATTGGAAAAAACTATACTTGATGTTCTTAATATCAGATAAACTCTATGTTCTTAATATCAGATTTTAAATTGTATAAATTTAAATATAAAAATAAATATTTTTTGTGCTGTTCAAATGCACCCCCTTACATAAAAATGAAGAGGAGGAAAAGATTGTAGTGGTATTTGCTAAATTTTTTTTTATCTCTTCTTAATCTCAATGCTAAAGAATTTAGAACTACTTTTGAGCGTGATCATGATGTCCAATCACAGGGATATATGTTTTAGAACTGTTTTTTAGCCTTTGTAAGCTGAAAGAAAAATATCTCAGTATAAGAGGAGTATAATTTCATTTATTTGATTATTTTTTTAAATAAGGTTGGATTTTATCACAAATATTTTTGAATGTTAATTGTATGAGTATTTGGTATTCCACGTTTTAAATCATGTTTCCTAATCTATCCTCAGAATTAAAATATATTTTAGATAATCCATCATTTATTAAAAACTAAAAATAATTTATTTAAAAAAGTACAAGATTGAATGTGAAAAATATTTATTATAAATTATATATATATATTTTTCCTATTAATCATCAATCTAAGTTTAATATTCGTTACCTAGAGAATATATTTCCTTAAAAAATGTATTACTTACAATTCTTAAGTGTCTCAAATTGTAAGTTTAAGAAAGAAAGTTTTTTTTTGTGGATTGCTGCTTTTTATATATTTAGGGTCACCAAATTAGTCATCCAATTGAAACAATGAAAAGCTGCTACCCTGATGATTGAAATGTACATAAATTGAAAGAATTTCCCCTTTCGGCTTCCGAGAGTGTAATACAGTTAAATTGTTGTTTGGATTTGGCCAGGACTGGCAAATAGTAACCTTTCTTAAAAGTTATATATATCACCAAAAGTTTACCGTTTCCCAACTTCAAACTCCAGCTTACCACATCTTTACACTTTTCAAATCCAGAGTGGGATACGGTTGTAGGCCTTGAACAATCTAAAAGATAATTTTCTTGTAGAAGCTAGGTCTTGTACATTGAGTTGGCATTGCTTGTTCAATTACTTTTATTAGGAGATTTTTCTATAGCAAGTCAAATTGTAATATTGTTATCAGGATTCAAATGTGTAGTTCTTGAGTCAAACTCATTGACCCATGTTTCATGAGTAGTGGTTCACAATAACCTATTTCGTATGAGAATAAATGGAACAACACTTAGTACTCATTCTTTCTTTTAGTTATAAATTGATCGTTATTATTTTGGCCGAATGATCAATACTAACCCTCTAAGTCAAGTTATCCATGATATTTGTTATGACAATTTTTATTTAATCATAAATGATGCAATGAGTGCTAAATGTTCTATTCATTCTCATGAGAGATGGGTTCTTGTGAACCACTACTCATAAAACATGGGTCAGTGAGTTTGACTTAAAATTTACACAGTTGAATCTTGATAGCAATATCGCAATGATTTATGTTTAATTAAAGATTGCCGACATAACAAATATCATAGATGACTTGACTTAGTGGGTTAGTATTTATCATTTGGGTGAAATAATGAGAATTAAACATAGTATCATTTGGATATTTTCTAAAATGAAGTTGTGGAAATGAGTCTTTTATTCAGGTTGGGGTTTGTAATTGTTGTTCTGATTGGATTATAGAGTCCTGGTTAGGGTCAAGGCTAGGTCTAATGTTTTTCGACATTGCTATGATTTGTGTTTGACGTTTTGACTATGACAAGGTTCAACAGGCAAGAAAAATGTTGATTCGTAGGTGGGATGTGAGTCATTCTTTATAGTATAATATTACAATATTCTGAATTTGTATCTGCCCCTGTTTTCTCCCCTTACTAGAAATAAAATTGTAGGAATAGTAATAGATTTTTCATTCTTGGTATGCTGTGATTTATCGTCCTGGATAATAATTAATCAAGCTTTTGCATTCTTGTAGCCAAAGGGTTAAATAGAAAGGCAATGTTTTGATCCATGCGACAGTGACTTGAAACTATGCCCGCTTGTTTGTTGTGCTCTCTTTTAAATTCTTTTTTCCTGTAGTATTTTACTTTACCTTGAGAGGTTTTTTTTAAGAAATAGCAGCAAAATTCTTGTTTCTGTTGTTTTTAGTGACACGAGGCTTATAATTGAGGCCTAGTGGTCGAAACTAACCTTTTGTTACATATGGGTGGGACAGTGTACAATATTAATTGTTTTGGAAAAAATAAAAATTATAAGAAATCGGAATGTATGTTTGATTATCTGTCAATTTTATGGTATGATTCTCTTAAATTTGCATTGTCAGAATGTTGGTCAAAGTAGATCTAAATTTGTCATGATAGATGAGCCCTCTTGCAACTTTGGTCCCTGTTGTAACTTGCAACGTAAGTTTCATTCAATGTACAGAAAAGGTAGAAATTTTCATATTTTTAGTGTGGTATATGAGGTAGGAAATGATGAATATTGGTAAAAGGTTTGAGCTGATGCATGATGGTAGTGATTGCATTGGAAGCTGGCGGGTTGTTGGAAGAGTGCCCTGGCACCTGTACTAGTTATGACATGGTTGCCTTCGCAAGCTCTTCTATATTCTGCATTTTAATTTCATGGGTCGAAGAAAAAGGCGTGGGCAGCTTTCTAGATATGATTGTTAGCCTAGACTTTTCCCAATATCAAACAAACCCTCTCCAACTTCTTTTGCATCCTGCCCATGCTTTTCTACATTGATATTCACTCATTATTCTGATCCTACCATATTTACTTAAGGTAAGATAGATATTTGGCACAATAGTTGCATTCGTGTAGGATACTGTAAGTACGCCCAGTAATCAAGTCAGGAAAAGGAAATATTTTACATTGGGCTAATAGGCTAGATAAATTTGATCCATTATTTGCCTGTGGAGGGGTTTCGAAGGAGTCTGAAAGTGTAGGTAAAGGAAAACTAATAACTCGGTTAAAACTTAAAACTTATATCCAAAGGTACTTATAGAAAAGGCATGATAGTAACACAGTTAATATGCTTATCAAAACGTACGTTTTGTGAATCTTAAATTTCTTAAATGCTCTACGTGGGATTTAGGTTTTTAGCTTTGTGAATTTTATGTGCCATTTTCTATGTCTAGAGTCTTAATTATATGAAATTAACTGACCCCAAGGTTAAATGATTTATTGACATCTCTCAACATCTAGTTCTTGCTATCATAATTTTCACTAGGGTTGCAAGATAAATCAGGGGATTTAACTTTGATGGTTTTACTTTTCTTATTATGTTTTCTAATGAAAGTAAACGTGTTCTTGTTTTTCTATGTAATTTATATCTTTGTTACCTGGAAATGCGCTTCCACTTTTAATGGGCAAGTTTCGGAAATGGGGACAGTTTGGGGGACAGGAGGACGGCTGGGAACGTTTCTAAGCCGTCCCCGATGAAGCAAAATTTTTGGAAACCGTCCCAGAAACTCGGGGACGGTTAACGGAAGTTTTGGAAACCTTTGACTCTCCCCGGAACAGTTGGGGACTGCCAGGGGACTGCTAGCCGTTTCCAGCAGCAAGAGGCAAAAAGTAAGATTATTTAATAAAATATTTGCAATTTTTTAAATCTTGTGTGGGCCCCACACTTCGAGGCAGCCCTAAATATTAAAAAATGTTATTACTAAGATCAAATCTTAAGCATATGATCGAAAATATCAAATCGTGTATTCCTTACAAGTTGCGTATAGATTTGCCTCAGAGAACAGAGTTATGTCCGAGTGAATAATCATTTGCTGTTGCTGCTGTTAGAATGTGAACAGAGTTATCTGTGAATTCTGGAAGTCTTTGGTGAAAATCTGCAGATCGAGAGTGTAAATCTGAGCAATATTTAGTATTCTCTGACCAAATCTTAAGGGCAGCAACATGCTATCTTTGTTTTCATTTTGACTCTGAAGTTTTAGACTGAGTCTTTTGACATTATATAATGCATTGATGCAATGATAATTGAATCTTGATATATGATATGATACTTCAAGTTTTTAACTTCGCATTTTGTTGCATTTTGTTGAAACTTGCAGTCTTTGCGCATTTGATATATGATATGATACTTTTCATTGTTTTAATGAATTATATCTATGAATGTATGAAATTGAAATTTGAACCCTCATTTGATGCTATCCTATGTTCTTATTGATGATTCAATTTGATTTATTTGATGCTTTGTTCTTATGATAATTCGATAAATGATCATTAGTTTTAGATTTATAAATATTGTTATATTACTATGATGAATGTTACAATATTATATAATTCATGAATATATTTGGAATTTCAGATTCCCATATACATAGAGAACATAAAGAACTATCATTGATTTATTATAAAAACCAATGGAGATATGCTATAGACACCTAAAGCGTGCATGAGTAATGGAGATATATCATAAAAGCTAAAAATACAGTATACAAGCTTCCTCCAAAGCTGCATCTTTGCTAGCTCTGCCGCTCTCTCATGTTCTCTCCAGCTAATGTTTATGAGCATATTCTGTTACCTAAGAATTTAGGATGAGAGGGACATTCAATGCATTGTTTGAAAAGTGTATGTGGAGTGCCTTGACTATGGCATGGTTTCCTTCGTAAGCTCTTCTATATTTTGCTTTTTTATTTCATGGGTTGAAGAAAAAGGTGTGGGTGGCTTTCTAGATATGATTGTTTGCCTAGACTTTTCCCAATATCAAACAAAACCCTCTTCAACTTCGCCTTTTGCATCTTGCCCATGCGTTTCTACATTGATATTCACTTATGATTATGTTCCTATTATATTTACTTAATGTAAGATAGATGGTTGGCGTAGTAGTTGCATTCATGTAAGATATTGTAAGCACGCGCAGCGGTGCAACAATCAAGTTAGCCAAAGGAAATATTCTACATTGGGCTTATAGGCTAAAGATAAATTTAATGCATTATTTGCCTGTAGAGGGGTTTCAAAGGAGCCTCAAAATGTTTGAAAGGAAAATTAATAACCCCGGGTAAAACTTATACTGAAAGGTATTTTATAAAGAAAAGACAATAGTAACACAGCTATATCTATATATTTTTATCAAAATGTACATTTTTGTAAATCTTAATTTCTTAAATGCTCTACTTGGGATTTAGCTTTATAAAAGTTATGTGCCATTGTCTATGTCTAGAGTCTTAATTGTGTGAAATTAACTGACCCCAAGATTAAACGATGTATCGACATCTCTCAACATCTAGTTCCTGCTATGATAACCTTTCACTAGGATTGCAAGAAAAATTAGGGAATTTAGTTTTCTTATTATGTTTTCTAATAAAAGTAAATGTGTTCTTGTTTTTCTATTTAATTTTATATATTGTTCAACTTTGCGTGTATATTATTAGAATTTGGAAACACTATGACACACCTAGGACTTGAGAACATAAATAACTACAATTAATTTATTAGAAAAGCTAATGGAGATATATTATAGAGGTTTAAAGTGTCCATTAGTAATGGAGATATATCGTAAAGTCTGGAATTACATGATAAAATTACAAAGCTTCCTCCAAAAACATCATCTTTGCTAGCGGCACTCCTGTTGTCTCCTGTTCTCTAGGGCTAATGCTTATGAGCATTCCGTCATGTAAGAATTTAGTACGAGGGGGCATCCAATGCAGTGGTTGGAAAGTGGGTGCGAAGTTGCATCTCTTGATAGGCACGTATCTAGTACATTGAAGGTATGTTGACTTACCATTCTAGATGGCAGGTGCACATGTCCTGATTACTTAACACAGAAAAGCAACCTAATTAAGATTTAGACCAACATATGTACCCTATCACTGTAGCGCATAAGAGCAGAAATCTTTCAAAAAGTTATGGCAATTTGCGAATAATTGTTTTTTCGCCCCTGCCCAATCACGTGCTTATGATAAATTCGGTCAAATCAATTTTTCAAACCAAAATGATGCGATTTAATTTCTAAATCACGATTTTTTTTTGACTTAATGACAAAATTTTGGTAAAAATTTGGAATCTGGGTTGGGGCAATTTGTTTTCTTTGATATCTGCATCACTTTCTTTGATTTTTCCCTAATTCAATCTGAATAAATTGAAAAAAAATGTATCTCTTGGTTTGCGGAGTTATTCCTGAGATTTGCTATATGGAGTGTAGTAATATACACATGCCATAACTATTATGGTGTGCCATGGAGATGAGTGTGCACTTCGATTTGTATCTGACAAATAAATACTTTAGGCAAAGGCGAACGTGTTTTGGAGTATGCTTATGTATGCCTTGTCAATTGTAATGGAGGTCTAGCTATATCAAATTTGCATCTTTTTGAATGGGTTTCTAGTGCATACTGATCGGTGTTATTCTATTGCATTAGTTCTCCAGATGCGAGTAAAAGCTTAGGTACTACTCAATAGTTAATACCAAGAGTGTTGCCTTGTGATGTAGTTAGAACATTATAGTGCATAATGATTATTGAATTCCACTGCACTAGTTCTACTGATACAAAGTTTTGATCAAAACAAATGTTGTTGCGTTGGGATATAAAAGCATCTCATGTGGGATGGGGCAGTGATGTTATTATTGAGGTGTTTTAGCGTCTATTAAATTATGGTATTTAATGTCACTTATCTTCTTGTACCCAGTCTTAAGAATTATTCTATCTCATTTTTAGAAGATGATTTCAACCACAGCTTACGTAGAAGAAATACGTGCAACCACAGCAACCAAAACAGGATTGTATCGTATAGTTCGACTCTCTAGTCCAATTTGCATACGAGTGTTTCAGAAATCATTTCTTAACCAAAAATGTATTTGAGACCTCTTATTGTTTGTTAATGATCATCTACGTTGGCTAGATAAACAGTACCTGCTATGTCAGTGACCTGTTGAGTTGAATCTGTTTTGTAGATTCGAATTGAAGTTTGGGCCCATCCAATTCTAGATAGAGATCGAGTTTTTGTGAATTATTCCTCTTGTTGCGTGGAAGGGGCTTAGAAAAGGATTTAGGGAAACGACCATGTAACTTCGGGAGGCACCTTCTCCCTTCTAATAATTATGGTTTAATTTATTTTGTAAAGCGTTTTGATTTTTTAACTATTTGATAGAGGACTTGTTCGCAAAATGAAAATTTGGTATCTCTGTAGTCATTTAATGTTTTGCATGTTATGTGAGCATTTAAGTTTCAAATTTTCCCTCGGAAGTTTGATGATTGTTTCGCTGTTTGATAAAGGACCCGTCATTCCCCTGCTTTTTTTAAATATAATTTTGGACCACTTTCGGTGGTTTATGTATTTGTTTGTACATTGCTTGATTGGAAGTATTGTACCTAACTTCTCTCAAAATTGAGGTTGCTTGTGTGATCCAATATGATTGTAGTCACATTGGTTTTGCAAGGATATAATTGATTTTGAAATTGAAGGTTTGGTTGATTTCTTTCTTAATATATGTATATTATCTTATGTACAAGAAGAGATGGTTCAACAAGACATTTGTAATTGTGGTAAAGGTAAGGGAATTTTTATTGATGAAGTAAACACAATCAATTTTTTAGTTCGACTATTGCTTGTCTAAATAGAAAACATACTCAATTCTCCAAAAAATAGTTTGCATTTGTAGGATATTTGAACCTAGTAACGATCTTTGAAGTTGAAGCTTACACTTCTTTTATTGTATCATTTGGGCCTTACTGTCATAATATTAATCCTAAATTGTCTAGGATGACAAGTAGTTTGTAGAGTATTTACAGTCATTAAGATAGATGTGACCACATTGATTTAAAAACTTTTAAAAGTTAGGGAATGCTATAAAGAACCCAATAGTCTTGGATGAAGAAACATTATATAGGTAGGAATTCTTTTAACCTTACTTTTCAAATAGTTGGTTCATTGAACTTGATGTTTTATGTTGTTTGAAGGTCAAATTACCTCATTTATTTGTCATAAAACTATTTTAGTTACAAGTGCTATTATTTGGGAACATGTGACAATACAATTAGTTGCAATGTTGATTAAATGTTTTGGGTTTCATGGATTTCCTCTTTCTTATTTTCATAGAAGTTAAATCAAGATTGAAAGAACATTTGTTGAATAAAACAATTGGCATACCATCTATTGGATTTATTGTATAAAATGGGTATTTAAGATCTAACTTATTTAAGTGTGGAATTAGTTGTTCATTGAATTTGATGACTATAGTGATGCTTATGACATCATCAATAATCATGATAGATAGGTTGTGATGAATGTTGCACTACCTAGTTTGATGCATCAACTTAGTTCCATCAGTATACTTTCTTGATGCTAATAGGTCTACTCTCGGTGTCAAATTATTACACAAAGTTGGTATTAATATCAACTAGGCCAATTGAGATTTGAAAAGAAGGTATAGAACATATATGCTTTTTGTCTCTCAAATAACAATCTTGAACAACATACAAACAAGGTTGTATAACTTTGATGGTTTATGAAGGATGTCAAGGTTGGGTGTGGCTTTCAAAGGATGTTGCAATTTCACACTTTCTAAGTTTGTTAGATGTGCCAGTTGATCTATAGAAATATTTTTAAGATTTAGGAAATCTCTAGTTGTTGAGCTTCTTTGGCAACAATAAAGAGCTAGCTTGTGTATTAAACATTATTTGTGATGGAACCAAATTTGGTTCAATTCAAAAACTTGAGAAGGTGATGAAAGAAGGAAGAGAGCATTACAAGAGTTGACGAAAGATGTGGATGAGCTATAGTTAAGGATGGAACTTGATGGCTTATGAAGAATGTTAGATGATTTGATCAATTTGGAGAGATTTATTGAGACCTTGAAAATCTAGTCATTGAAATCTACTTTGGTAGATGTAAAAGGAAGATTTCCATGTTAAACAATATTGGTGATGGAGTCACAATTGGTTTATTTCTAAAACTTGAGAAAGTGATGAAATAGGTAAGAGAACACTATAAGAGTTAAGGAAGGTGTGGATGGGCTAGTTTAAGGATGAACATTGTTCAAAGCCATGACATATCTCGATTTTGTGGTGGTGATAATTATATTGGGTATGATGATTATGAAAATTGTGTATTTAGTGAAGTAGAGTATAAGTTTTTAATATTTTGATCTCATTTGTTGAAAATTGCTAAACTCGTAATCTTAGCTTATTTATTGTGGGTATTAAAATGTTAGTTCCATTTGAAATCTTACTTTTTATTGAGATAATGGTGTCTCTCCTATTGTGACAATAATGAGGGTATGATCGTTGTGCAAGTTGTGTTGTCAATGAAGTACTAATTTTTTCTTCTTCTTCTTTTGATCTCATTTGGGGGAGGGGCACAATAGTTGTGTGGTTTATGTTGCATCACCTCCCATGTCATTAAAGAGACCTCAATGAAAATGATCTACCAATGAAGTGTTGACTCCTTAACTAAGTTTTTGGTAACATTGAACTTTTCCCTTGTTTTTGGTAACATTGAGCTTTTCCTTGGTAACATTGAACTTTTCCCTTGTTTTTGGTAACATTGAGCTTTTCCTTGGTAACATTGAATCTTTAGTTTTTAGTAACATTGAGCTTTTCCTTGTTAACATTGTGTTGCCATATTTTAGTCCATTTGTGTAAAATTGGCATTGAAAATTTTGAAGTCTGGTTAAAAGTTTATTTTTACGTTTAAGTTTCTAATTGTTGGGATTTTGAAGAATTGGCCGCTCGTTGGATATTTAGGATTTAGGTGCAGCTGAGATTTTGGTGATACAGGTGCTCATGTTCTGTCAAGTCTTTCAGTTAGTCCAAGTCCATTCTAAGTCCCATCGGAATTTGTTACATTACTGGCAAAAGTTGAAGTTTACAAAGAAAGGGAGAAATTGCCAAGGTGTTTCATTACGGGAAATTGACGTTCGAAGTGCTAAAGGTGGCAGAAATGGAACCCTGGTGGTAGATGTTGGGACCCACACTGTGTGAAGTCATGGGCAGATTGAAATATGACAGAAGAAGTTAACTTAGTAGATTCCCGATTAATGAATGATGAAAAGACTTAATACCTTGGCGGAACCCCTTTGCTCGAAAAAGGGACATTTGAAGTACGCATTCATCAAAAAGTGAAGGGGAGAAGTGCGATTTTCAAAATACTGAAAGTTAGAACTCATGAAGGTTGGTCTTCGACATTTGTGAAGTGGAAGATGGCCTTCGGAAAATTTTAATTATAGCTACTCCATTGACATATTTCAAAAGTGTGTCGTGCAAAGCAATTTAAGGTCACATACTTGTCTATTGGTTGGTAGATTCATTTGTGATGTTCAAGTGCTCATTAGATTATCTTGGAGAGTGACGGGCTTAATTAAGTTGCCATGAGGTTTGCGACAAGGTATTCAAAATTCCACCTAACAAAGAGAAGAAGAGTCAGGGTCGGTAGTGTTGAAGTGCCATTTGTCATAAAGCTATTTCAGTTAATTTTGAAGAATTGTTGCTGTAACTATCATGGAAGACGAAGAGGCTATTTTTATATCTATTGAACATTTTATTAAGGATCAATACTTTTGGTTTTAGCTCTCCCCATTTTGCTGTGACAATTGAGTGAGAATCGAGGGTAAAAATTGTGGTTGTTGTTCATTTATAGTTGAAACATTTACTGTTGAAGGAATTGATGAATTATAAATAAAGTCAGTTAATCTTAGATATTGAGCCATGTTCTTAAGATCTATGATTATTAGATGATCTATGACTCATTGTTGGATTTCCTTTATCATATATGTTCTATATAATAGAATCAACACTCCTTTATATGTTTTATGGTGTGGATGACTTTTATAGTTGTGGAGGTGTACATGTTGAGATCATAATAGTTTAGTTGTGTTTTATTTTCATAGTCATGTAAAAGAATATAGTATCTTTTTGTTGTCATTTTATATTTATGTGTGAATATAACATGGTGATGTATGACCATTAGAAGCCTCTTCTGCTCCTAGGTTAAGAGCATACCCCCTTTTATATTCAGAAAATACAAAACATATTCATTGAATATCTATTTTAGGAATCTGTACTTGTCAATTTAGAGATTGAGCTAGTTGAAGGCTCTTTCAACTATTTGTTAATAGAGGTCTTGTGAGGGTTTGAGTCAATATTATTAAATACCAATATGTTAACTAACATATTTTTGGCATCTCTATTGAGGAAACGAACGATCATTTTAAGACTAGTCACTTAAACATGAGGGAATAATGGTGCTACCTCATGAAAACATCTTTCTTGTGCTTCAACCTAATCTAGGGTTTCAAGACGACCAATAAGATATCATTAGTCAATTGAATACTTTTGCTTGGAGATCACAAAGAAGCATTGAAGAATACAGATGAGTGAGTCTAGTCTTGGAAAGAGAAGAAGAATTAGTAGAAAATTTACAGTTGTTTTTGTAGAGACAACAACAAAGACAAGCTTGGAATTTAGCACCACGTTAAGAGAATTGACCTCAGCAAGAAAGATCAAGAGGTTAGTAACTTTCGACAAATCTGGATACTCAGCTATTCAAGAAGTGTGATAGAAAGGGGGAGTAGATCTTGTATTTGAAGAACTTAGTAAATTTTCCTTTGGTGAAGCCGATTTGTTGGAGCAGAAGCATCCCTTCTACTTCGAAAAAGCAGAACGTTCCATCTCCCATCTACCAAGTCCTAACTCTACATGCTGTTACAGTACCTTTAATAGCTAGTTTCAATCCCATTCCTTTCTCATTACATAGAAGAATGGCTCAGTTGGTTCCTTGGGGAGCAATTATTGGCTTGCTTAATCTTGCTGCCCATAATGACCTTCCTCACAGGTCCAGGAAGAATTTCTTTAAATTCGTGGGTGATGGAAAGGTGTCTATTGATGAGCACATTGCAACTTTCTTTAGTGCCCGTGGAGTGCTTGTGGTACAACACAAAGATGTAGCAGTTCACTTGTTTGTAGAAACATTGGTTGATGGGGTTGCTGATTGGTTCCACCACTTAGCTCTCGGCTCTATTACCAATTGGGATACAATGAGAACACAGTTTGGGGCAAGATTTTAAAGTGTAGATGATGATTACTCCTTGTTAGCACAATTAATGCAGAGTAAAAATGAAATCTGTATACCCATGCAAGAATTTGTGGCCAAGTTCAATAAAATAGTTAATAAAATTCCGCTTGCTAAAAGGTGTACTACAGATAATAAGATATGTTTCTTCTTGAATGCCATGCCCCTTGATATCAACTTTCATTTGAGAAGGGCATAGCTAGCAACTTTAGTGGATGCTCAAACTACTGCTATTGTGCTAGAAGATGACTTCATCACAGTTGACAAGTGGAAGGAGTTACACATTAGTAGCAATGGTAATAATAACTCCACATAAGCCATGTTGTAGAGACTGACGAATGATTTGATAGCTCTTAAGAGGCAGTTGTCGAAGGCCAATCCCTCACTTCACTAGCCTTACCAGGAGTTTTCGAGAAGACAAAATGAGGGGAGACAATTGTAACTTCCACCTACTTAGCATCAACTAGCCATTGAAGCCCCTCCAAATTCTAAAAAGGGAAATATGAGCGCCTTCCATCTGATAACCGATCACAATGGAGAGACCTACCTTGATATGGCTAGATGTAAACAAATTGTCACCAATAATGAAACTCTAGAAGATACCTTTGGAATAGAAACAAACTCCAATTTTAATGGTGACTCTGAAAATTATTACCTAGAGTATGAATCAAATTTTGAGGGAAGAGGTGACTATTTTTCCACCATCGATGGGTCTGAAATGGTTGTCTTGACAAGAAGTTAGAAAGGTAAACAAGGGGTCTCTATTCTACAAAGAAATGGTAACTCAAACTCTGCATTCCCTAAGGCATCAGATCAGACAACCACGCCCCAAAGTATCTCTGTTTCGAGTAAGGAATCTAGTTCGTTTGATATTGTCAAATTCTGTAAGTCACATATTCAAATCTCTCCTTAATAATATTTGAAGTAAAATCCCATAGAGCTACAACGCTTAGTGAAACACTGTAAGCCAGGGAATGTAAATTTTAATGCATGCTCAAGTATGGCTTCAAAAAACAAATCCTCTATTTCAAAAGTAATCCAAAATGAGGCTAATGTACTAGCTACTATACCAGGCCAAAATCTTGAACCTTTCTATGCGTCCTTATTTATCAATGGACATAAGTTAAGCAATTGGATAATAGATTCATGGGCTTTTGATTATGTTATGCCATTAGCGGTTGCAAAGGCCCTTGGTTTATCATTAACTAAGATCTTTGGAAGATGCTATTCTATGCATGCAAAATAGGTCCCTCTAGTAGGCCAAATCAAAGATGCTCAAGTAGCTCTTGTTGCTCACCTTGCTAAAAGATTGAAACTCACAATCTTGGTGGTGGATATACCTGCTAGCTATGGAATGCTACTAAATTGCAGTTTTTGCAAGGACTTGGGGGAGAAATCAAATTAGATTGGTTTCACGCAATCATACCTGACGGGAGTAAGACGGTCAAGCTAGAACTTGAAGAGAAAGCCAAATTCATTGATTTGAAGTTCGATGATTCGAAAACACAAATTTTGTAGGAAGAATTGGAATTTGGCAATTACATGTTTGTTGAACTGAAAATTTCAGAATGTGAACATAATGGAGAAAAGGAATCGCAATTATGGACCCTAGAATTTGATGGAAGTTGTGCCTCTTTCGGGTCTGGCGCAGGAGTAGTGCTAATCCCGCCTCAAGGTGATGTCATTCATCTGGCCTACAAATTGGAATTCAAGAATACGAACAATACCACATAATATGAAGCTTTGCTATTGGGAATTGCTATAGCTAAAGATAGAGGAGTCAATACTAAAAGCAAAAGGTGACGCATAATTGATAGTGAATCAGGTCAGAGGGCTCTTCTCTGTTAAAAATCATACACTAAAAAATTATAGGAATAGGGTATGGGATGAGATAGAGAGCCTTGAAGCATTTTGAATAGAAGCTATGCTTGGGGAACAAAACTCTTCAGTTGATTCCTTAGCAGTATCGAAATCTCTCCTATTACCTCACCCAGACTTCGGAGACCAAAAATACAGAGTTGAGCTAGTGCATAGATTGAATGTCCTTGACAATGTGGAGTCCTGTCAAGTCTTCGAGGATGATCATTGGCTCTGATAGTTCTTGGAGATTGTTGAGATGTTCATTGAGAAATATTTTGGAGGAGAAAATCGTTGCACCAATTTCTCCCTAGATAGTAAAAAGGACCTGAAACAAGGAGTCGTGCAATTAAAAGGTAATAAGATCCCCTTAGGTATGATATCATTATAAAATTTGTTTGATAAACACTACAATATACATTAGAAGAAAGAGGGAAGAAATGGGATGCATAGAACCCGAAGATAATAAATGTCGAGAAATGCTGTATGGAGGATGAAAAAGCGAAGTTGAGGAAGATGCTTACATCTTATCAAGATGTATTTGCATGGTGCTATGATGATTTGACAAGCTTCATGGGAGCACGGTTCAAGCACCACATTACCCTAAAATCCAATGTTCCTTTCTGCTAGAAGCCAAGAAATTATAACCCCAAAGTATTAGATGCTATCTTTCAGGAAATTGACAAGATGCTAAAAGCCTGAATCATCTATCTTATCCACCATTCAACTTGGATAGCTAACATAGTCCAAGTTTGAAAAAAGAATGGAGAGATTAGGATTTGTGTAGATTTTAGGAATTTGAACCAAGCATCTCTCAAAGATAATTATGCTTTACCGAAGATGGATCATTTGTTGCAAATGGTTGCAGGTTCAGAGATGATGTCCACGTTGGACGGGTTTTCAGGGTTTAATCAGATAGAAGTTGATGAAAGCGATCAACACAAAACATCTTTCATCACACTATGGGGCACATTTGCTTACAACAGAATGCCTTTTGGGCTGATCAATGTGGGTGCTACTTTCCAACGGGCAATGGACTTATCATTTAGAGATTTGAAGAATAAGATCATAGTTGTGTACCTAGATGAGTTCACAGTATTCTCAAAGAGATGAAGAAACTACTTACACGATTTAGAGGTGGTCTTGAGAGGGTGCCGAGAACATGGGATTTCTTTGAATCCAAAGAAGTCAGTTTTCTCTATGACTAAAGGGAAGTTATTGGGCTGTATCGTATCTCAGGAAGGAGTCCACATAGATCTTGAAATTGTCAGAGCTATCCAACAACTTAGCGTTTCTTCAAGACTGGAGTGAAATCATTCATTTGCTCAAGTCAATTTTCTAAGAAGGTTTGTTCTTGATTTTTCTGAAATCACTAAGTATATAGTAGACATGATGAAAGGCAATCAGGGATTCAGATGGAGTGATGTAGGGAAACAAGCTTTTGGGGATATCAAGGATGCCATAGTTAAGGCTCTTACACTGGTTCACCCTGACTTTAGTAAGGAATTTATCATTTACTACCATGCTTCAAAACATACTATGTCTGCTATTTTGTTGCAAGAAAACGAAGAGAGAGTTCAAGCACCCATAACCTTCATTAGTGTTTCGCTAAAGAATTAGAAGTTGACATATTCATAGATTGAGAAGCATGCTTTTGCTGTGGTCAAAGCCCTAAAACATTTCAGGTTTTATATCTTACATTCCCACGCTATTATTTATGTCCTAGAGCCCATGGTGAAAATTATTCTGACACAACAAAAAGTGGGATGTAACACTAGGGGGGTTTGGATAACAAAGGTGCAAGAATATGATATTGAAATTAAACCCACCAAGCTTGTACAAGGGCGAGGTCATTTCAAAAAGATAGTTGAGAACAAATTTGACTATTGTGAGGATACCCCAAAGGTGTTAATGGTGAGCTTGCAAGATCCTTGGTTCTTAGATATTGCTTAATTCCTAACATATGGTGAATATCTAGAAGGTTTTTCTTCGAAACAAAGGAGAAATTTGAGAAAAAAGACTGAAAAAATGTTATTTGGGATGATAAGCTGTACAAGCGTGCTATTGATGGTACCTTCTTGCGGTGTGTGGATATACAACAACAGAAGCTTTTGAAAGCCTTTCATGAAGAAGCTTGCAATGGTCATTTCTCTTCCACTGTCATTGAATTCAAAATTATCATGCAATGATACTATTGGCCAGGTATGTTTAAAGACGCATATCATTGGGTCTCAAAATGTGAGAAGTACAAGATGTTCGCAGGGAAGCCTCAACTAGCTTCCTTATCTTTGAAACCTGCGGTGATTGAGAGTCCTTTCTAGCAGTGGGGGCTAGATTTTATTCGTACTATAAATCCTCATTCAAGTGCGGGATACATGTATAAACTAGCTGCAACAAATTACTTTACAAAGTGGGTGGAAGCTAAAGCAGTCAAGTAGACCACTTTTGAGGTTGTCTGTGACTTCTTAAAGGAGAATATTTTGGTGCGTTTTGGTGTCCCAGTAAAACTAGTCATGTATAATGCAACTTATTTTTCTTCAGTGAAAATCACACAGTTATGCTACGACCACGAGATTCAGTTGTAACACTCTTCAGACTATTATCCGCAGGGCAATGACCAAGCTAAATTTAGTAACAAGAATATGATCAATATCATGAAAAAGCTAGTATCGGAGAATCACAAGAACTTGCATACGAAGCTGTATGAAGCTCTTCGAACAGACATGGTCACTCCCAAATGAGCTATCGAGATTTCCCCTTTTGAATTGGTGTATGGTACAAAAGCAAGCTTGCCACTGCCCTTACAACTATCTATTTGCAAACTCCCAATGACACTAGAAGATACTAAATTCTGAGATGAAATTGAGAAGAGAATTTTGTATTTAATAAAGCTTGAAGAAGAAAGAGAGGAGATGATTGATAGGATAACCCAACATCAGCAAAGGGTTAAGAACATCTTTGATAAAAGATCTAGACCTCAGAAATTAATGGAGGGGGATTTGCTCTTACTCTTGGACAAGAGAAAAGATCCCAAAGGTATGCATGCAAAATTTGATTCACTATGGAAAGAACCATTTAAAATACATCAGGTGTGGATAAAATTCTTTCAAGTTGGCTTATCCAGATGGTGTGATCTTACCATTATCATATAATGGGCAAGATCTAAAATTGTATCAACTGTAAAACAAGTGACCCTTGTGTCTGCATTATAGTAGTTAGGTTTTTCTTTTCGTGTTGGTTTGTGTCTAGTTTTAGTGAAGTTCTCTTCTTCCAATTTTGTTTGGTCCTTTGTTTGTGCGAAACCAAAGATTTTGAGTCTTTGCTTAATCCCTTACAGTCCTCATCCCCAGTTAGAGCCAACTGTTGCCATATTTTAGCCCCTTTGTTTGAAATTGGCATTGAAAATATTAAAGTTTAGTTAAAAGTTCATTTTTATGTTTAAGTTTCTGAGTGTCAGGATTTTCAAAGAACTGGATGCTCATCGGATATTCAGGATTTGGGTGCAGTCGGGATTTCAGGAATATGGGTCCTCATGTTAGGTCAAGTTTCTCAGTGAGTCCAAGTTCGAAGTTCTAAGTCCCATCGGAATTTGTTACATTAGTGGCAAAAGTTGAAGTTTTTTAAAAAAAGGAGAAAGTGCCAAGGTGTTTCACTGTAGGAAATTGATGTTTGAAGTACTAAAGGTGGCAGAAATGGAAGCTTGGTGGTAGAATTCCCAAAAAATTGAAGAGATGTTGGGACCCACACCGTGTGAAGTCATGAGCGGATTGAAAGATTACAGAAGAAGTTAACTCAGTAGATTCTTGATTCTTGATTGATGAATGATGAAGACTTATTACCTTGACAGAACCCCTTTGTTTGGGAAAAAGGATGTTTGAAGTACACATTCATTGTAAAGTGAAGGGGAGAAGTGCAATTCTCGAAATACCGAAAGTGGGAAGTCATGAAAGTTGGTCTCCAACATTTGCGAAGTGGAAAATGGGCTTCGAAAATTTTTCATCATAGTTGCTCCATTGACGGATTTCGAAAGTATGGTGCACAACAATTCAAGGATGCATACTTGTCTATTGGTTGGTAGATTCATTTGTGATGGCCAAGTGCTCGTTAGATTACTTTAAGAGTGATGAGCTTAATTAACTTTCCATGAGGTTTGTGGCAAGGTATGCAAAATTCTGCCTAACAAAGAGAAGAAGAGTCAGGGTCAGTAGTGTTGAAGTGTCATATGTCATGAAGCTATTTTAGTTAGTTTTCAAGAACTGTTGCTGTAACTGTCATGGAAGATGAATGGACTATTTATATCATTGTTGAGCAGTTTATTAAGGATCGACAATTTTGGTCTTAACTCCTCCTTTTGCTATGACAATTGAGTGAGAATCGAGGGTAAAAATTGTGGTTGTTCATTTATAGTTGAAACATTTACTGTTGAAGGAATGGATGAATGATAAATGAAGTTAGTTAATCTTAGATATTGAGTCGTGTTCTTAAGATCTATGGTTATTAGATGATTTGTGAGTCATTGTTTGTTTTCCTTTATCATATATGTTCTTTTTAATAGAATCAACAGTCCTTTATACATTTTATGGTGTGTATGACTTTCATAGCTGTGGAGGTGTACATGTTGAGATCTTCATAATAGTTTAGCTATGTTTTATTTTCATAGTCGTGGAGAAGAATACAATATCTTTTTGTTATCAGTTTATATTTATGCGTGGATGTAACATGGTGATGTATGTCCATTAGAAGCCTCTTTTGCTCTCGATTTAAGAGCATAATCCCTTTTATATTTAGAAAATACAAAACATATTCATTGAATATCTATTTCAGGGAGCTGTACCTCTCAATTCAGAGATTGAGCTAATTGAAAGCTCTTTCAACTGTTCGTTAATAGAGAAGTCTTGTGAGGGTTTGAGTCAATATTATTAAAGACCAATGTGTTAACTAACACATTGAATACTTAGTTTTTCGAAATATTGAGCTTTTCCTTGGTGACATTGAATCCTTAGTTTCTGGTACCATTAAGGGTTTTCTTTGCGCACAAGGGTTTTTTATTGGTGTTTATTTCTTCTTTTGGTGTTGAGAAACCTATGGGTTAGGGGACTTTCTCTTGGCCAATGTCCCCTTAATCTCCCCCTTCATTTTTGGGAGAGTTCTTGTTTTAAGTCAATCGACAACTTAATTGGTTGTTTCTTAAAGTTTGATGAGGCAACGATCGCTTTTGGCCTTTTTACCTTTGCTCACATTTTGATTGATATTGACATCTCCACACCCCTTCTAGGAAATGTGGTTATCATGGTCATGGACTTAATTATTGGACTATGAGGGCCCCTTTTCAATGTTGGTGGTGTTTCTCTATTACTCATTTTGGCTCCTGAAAAGGTTTACACTACAAAATAGCTACCAAGTTGATCTTGCAATTTCCTATGGAGAAGCCAACTCCAATAATTAGAAATCTCAAAGAGTTGGGCCAACTGACAAGGATCTACTAAACCCTTATGCACTTTAGGCTCTGTAAACTGAGATGGGTAGACCTTTAATGCCCTTAAAACACACAATTCAAACCCTTAACTAGCATTAAATTCAAAGAAGATGATCTCATATAGGTCAATCAACATAACATGGGGATATTAGATAATGACTAATTATCCATTGAACGTCAACTTGAATGGAGCACGAGATTGGGGTAAGACAACAACAAATCATACTCAAAAGTAAAGGTATTCTGATTTAAATTAATTTTTTGCAGCAAGGACCACCTGAAGATGAACAACAATGCAGATGTAAATCCCACAACTAGCTTAGATTAGTGCCGCATCCCATTGGGAAACAAAGTCATTAGAAGTACAACATCATATAATAGAGTTTCATCAATAGCCTAAAATCTAAGAACATTGCCTTACAATATTCTTTAACAGTAATCCTAACCCAACCTAGTTATTAAAATCCCTGTGCAAGCCCAACAAATTTGCAACTTCTATCAAACATTTTAATTAATTTTTTGAATTAAAGCATGAAAAGAAAGTCACATATCTCACAACAAGACACTAAATGAGAATAACTCTTTGTTTTATTCCATTCAAAACTTAACCGAGTCAAATACTAGAGAAATTTGAACCAGTACTATATTTCAATGAAAAATCTTAGCTACCTCTGTCATATAACATAAATACAACTAAGAATACCCAAAAACCAATGAAAGAACTTAACCCAAATTCATTAATACTTGCTCTATGGAAGATTTACAAAATTGCTCCTACCCACAAGAACTTGCTACTAGAACCAGGACTGATTGGAGCCAAGATAATGGTTTGCCAAAACAAACTAGTTGGAACCAAAAGGGAATGCTTAGACAAGAGAGAAGATAATATTTTGACAAAAGAAGAAAATTGGATTTGATTTGCTGCTATCAACTGCCCGTCTTCAATCTGATTTGCAAAAATATTCTCCTTAACACTAATGACCCTAGGATTCCAAAATCTATTGGAATGCAACAAGCTTCGGGTCAAAACTTAAAATTGACCTAACAAGATTTGATACATAAAATCATTACACTGGTATATTACGCTGTCTCTTAACCTTGAAAAGTGAACAAATCGTCAACTGATGATATTGAAAAGTCATGAGTCATACCAACATCATGCCGTAGATGGGCCCTCAAATTTGCAAAGTTGACTCACGTCAAGGATTTCAAGAATCTTTGCAAACCCATCTTTACGGGCATTGCTACAGAGACTACAAGGATGCAAGATTTTGAGCAACCCCCCTCCCTTTCTCTAGAGGTTATCAAAACCTGTCTATATAGGAATATGCATAATTTTGAGGTCTCATCAACCTCTTCTTCATCCTACACCTCTCTGTAATGCTACCATCAGTAAGTATAAGAGTGTTCACCTTGTGGATATTGAAATTGTAGCACAATTTATCTTTAAATATCTCTTTAGCTATCACTCTCCATTTAAATACCCCTCTCGCTATCATGCTCATGACTACTTCCTTCTATCCCAGTAAACTTCCTACAACTGTATCTTCACAAATTTGGCCATGATCCAGAAGTCAACCGCCTTCTCTAGAACATCCATTTCTATTAAACCCGGAAAAATGAAGTCTACTAGGAAGAACTTATAACTTCTAATTTCCATACACATTGGAAAAATTCCGTGACTGTACTCCTTGAACACCAGAAAAGTTGATGTGCAACAATATTATGCATATCTATGCCTTATCAATATCAAATCTTGTTGTCAACCCCTTGTAAACTTGAAAATATTTTGAATTTGTCGGCTATAAGTGATGCCTTGATTCTTGTGCATTCCAAATCAAATGCCCGTAAATGGATAACCCATCACGTCTTTGTCCTTACTTCTAAAACTCTTCCTTGCACTGCCTTTTAAAAATCTCGTGATAGTATGATGGTCTGCCTCCATTTTAGTTTTTAATCATTTTCCTTTAACCCTCACACTTTATTTAATCAAGTGATTTCGACTTCATATAATAAACCATGTTAAAACAATGCACGATAGACCGCGAATCCTTTCCTTGCTGGCAAATCAAATGACAATCAATGTTCCATTTGAATGTCAACCTTTGACATGGAACATGGGCCGATAAATCAACAAACAGAAACACCCAAGTCACCTCCTCATCATCCATCACCATCTATCAACAACACTAGTCAACCATGAACACGTGGTAAAATATCATGATCAACACTGGTCAACCATGAACACATGGTAAAATCTCATGGTCCTGCACTAGATAAAGATTAATTGAATTGGATTACAGGATCATGAGAACCGTTGATCCCTTCCTCTCTTTAATCATCTCTCGTAACACAAACTCATCCTTATGAAATAAAAGTTGATCACCTTTTTGATTGGATTAAAATATCTTCATTGATATTTTCCACGTGCTAAGAGATCAATATTTAAGTTGCAAATATTTTAACCTTAGCGTAATCGATAGCTTCAACATTTAAAAACTATATTATTAAATTTGACCAATCAACCACCTCCATCTGTCACCAACTATCACACATCTTTGTTTTATGCTCCCAGTCCCACATGGAACCAAGACACACAACATCATCTTGTGATCCCGCACTGAATAATCTTTGAGCATGTTTGATCATGGGATCAGGCAGACCGTTGATCTTTGCAACACTTTATTCTTTGAGCACCAATGACGTAGAGCATTCGTTGAGCACCTTTTCAGATAGATGAAAAGATCACCATTGAAAATAAACGCGTTGAAAGATGGATGTATCAGTAATCCAATCTTTAACCAATAGGAACACCGAACGTAACATAAGATATCAACATAAACCGTAGATCTATGAACAAGTGACAGATGAAAAAGCCTCGCCATCCTGCAATCAATTGGGTCTAGACTATGACATCATCATGGGATTGTGAGGCAAATGAGAAAACAACATGTAGCCCACCGCTTGAAAAAAGTAAAGGGTCCTACCAAACATGAATAGTTAACCCATCTTAATGAAATAAAATGGAAAGGCTACAAGGAAAGACTTGGAAAATTACGACCTAAGGCACAAAAGTTTAAAACGGGCCAACACTTAATCACTTATGGTGCTAGGATTTAACAAATTGGTCCCCCTTTTAATGACAAAGACACCCTTGGCCTTATGAGCCAAAAAGGCAACGACAAAAAATAACAATGTAGGGTTTTCTTGAAAAGATTTTAATTGACCCAAAACCCTAACAAAAGAATAGGAAATGAACAAAAATAAAATAGACTTGTTCAACTTGTTACTTAGGCAGAAAATGCAGATTGACAACTAGCTAGGAACGACACTTTACAAAACCACTTCAATATGAAAACTAAGGGTTAGAAATGATCAAAAGAGATAAAAGGAATGTGTGGAACATACCTTTTCACATGATAAAGCATGAAAATCACAAGGTATCTGAATGCATGAAGGCCAGGACATGGCACTCAAATTTTTTAAAGGGATCCTTCACAAAATTTAACATGGTAATCTCAATAAATTGAGAGTACCAACAAGTCATTTGGCTACAAATTGTCCTCTCGCATCGTAAAGGTGTTTCCACTTGGTGGAAGGATGCTAATGATAAGCATTTAATCATCTTGACCTTAGATTCTTCCTTTAATGGCTTGTCAAGCTTGCAAAATACATATGGTTTTAAATTTGTTTGATGTTTCAATATGTATTTTGCTGCCTAGGGTTTGAAAATTTGAATCAAGGCTAATTGTTATTGCGTTAGGTTGGTCGTAATGTTCTATTCCTTCATTAATTAGTTGGGTCGGTTAAGTGTCATAACTCATGCCTCTTATGTCTTCTTGATCGTAAATGTGACCTTCCCCTTTTGTTCGTTACCGGTTTGATCAACCAACCTTGTGTTTCCATAGGTTTTAATTTTCCTAAGGGTCCTAAGATTATGTTGTGGTTGAGTATGTTTCCCCTTGTCCTAGCTTACGACCCCTTTTAAGTTATGTCTCCATGCATGTGAAAATTGATGGCCAATTAGAGTGTGTTCGTAACTTTACTATGGTTTTATCATGATAGCCTTTAGGGTTGCAAAGTTGTGAGTGACTATTAGCGGTTACAAAGAATGTTTGTCATTGCTTCATAACTGTTTAGGTCACAAAGCCTTTACTGGTTGCGAAGTAGTGAGCAGTTAATAATAGTCAGTTCAATTGCATTGATGGTGCTTTGCAACGGTTTAAATAATTAACCATTGGTGGTTGCGAAGTAGCGAATGGGTAATCCTTGGTTACATCAAATGGTTTTCATGACTTCATAGCTTGTTCAAGAAAGAGAAAGATTTACCTATGGAGTGGTGAGATGGCGCCACATGTCTTTGGTGGACCACATTGAGAGATAAAAAAATCTCATTTCTTCACAAGGTAGAGTGATGTCAACATGAGTCAAGTAGTGAAGATGCGATGTGATGACACATGTCTTCTTCCTGGGAATGAGGTGAGAAAATTAAATAATAAAAAATTAAACAAGAAATGATGGTTGTTTGTGGCCTCCACCTATTGAGTGGGTCCCCAGTTTTTCTTGCGAGGTTACAAAGGATTGACATGTGTCTTAGTGGTAGGTACAATTAACAGGTGTCATACATCCAACATGGTTGCAGGGAGTCGATGACAAGTTCAAAGGATCTTGTGGATCTGCGTGGTTGTGACACGTATCTTTTCAAAAAATATAAGGCATGTAAAGGGAATGACAAATGTCATAAAATTGCTCATTAGTTGGGTTAGAGAACAAACATGTTTGAGGTCTATGAAGTTGCGTGATTCAAGCATGTGTCCATATGAAATGATCTTGCTACTTTGCACACCAAAGGTGCATATGAATGGAAAGGGTGCATAATTGCAACAAACTACAAAGGGTAACACCATTTGGTTTATGTTGCTTTGCAATGATTAAGTGAAAAGTTGTGAACTTATTGTGAAGATGCGAGGTTGTGACATGTACCCCAAATCAAGAAGAGGCAAGCACTTATTTGGCACATCAATGCAGTTGTAAATGGAGAATAGATTGGGTCCTTGTGATTCCTTGTGATTGTGTGAGATCTTGACATGTGTTTTAGGGAGTCGATCTTGCTGCTTTGCAAGATGTGGAGATCAAGTAGGTTTAATATTGTGACATGGCGATAAATATTTTAGTGTCTGTACTGTCCTAAAAAGTTAGCACCCATAATTGGAGGCTCTAGGACCTTTTCGACCCCATTTTGGTGATTTCAAGGTTCGAATGACCATTTTCCTTGATTCCAACAACCTGTAATTTCTCCCTCCACCTTCTATCTCACTCCCCTAGGTCTTGACAAACTTTGAGGTAAAATTATGTGGACTAGGTTGGCTAGGTCAACCTTGTCCTAGACTAAGGTCGACCAGGTCATGTTAGAATTACTGAGAGGGGGGGGTGAATCAGTAATCTAGTGTCCCAAAACAAAATGTATAATCCAAAACAAATTCTTCAACTTCTGCTACTTGGTAAACATAAAATACTTTCACTGTCTGTGCTTTTATTGATTATCAGTCGAAAACTTATAGTAGTTACCGATCAAATCTAACATGTAATATGAAAAGTATGATAACAAACAAATATCACAATCAACACATGACACAATAGATTTAACGTGGAAACCCTATGAAGGGAAAAACCACCTGGGACCGGCAACCCAAAAATATTCACTCTTTTGAAGTGAGGTCGGTGAAGACCCAACCCTATTAAAGGTTACAAACACACTGTTAGGTGTGACCTTGTTAGAGGATTTTAAACTAGAAGTTATCGTCCAACCAACAGTCACTCTGGGGTTGACAGGATAACAATGTTCATTCTATGAATGATACATCATAAGACTTTCTTAGTCCACTCAGTTAAGAGATTTGACTGTGTACAATGGTTAAATATGTAATAGTAGATGATTTGCCTTAATACAACTCAATTGCAGATGTACAGATCAATATTCAGCTCATAAATCTTTTTGATCTATATATCACTTCAGATTCAACAATGTATCAACTTACTATCCGCCGGTAATTACTCTCTGTAGCTCGACAATTGTTGTGCAGTTCGGTTCTCACTAACCAGTATGATCAGAATGCATGAAAACTTGTTCACGTGATAATTCTGCAGTATCTTCTTCTTTCGACATCGTTTCAACAATGAAACCAATGTCTCTTATATAGACGAGTAAATCATTTTCTTTTTGTCCATCAGATTTTGCCGCTTAATCATCTTCGTTGATTTTGTCGCTTTAGGCTTCTTTGGCTGATGTGTCAGTAACACATTTCAATCTGCTCCATTAGATCTTCCTTGAATTATGTTAGCCGTCGATCTTCATAACAAACATTATCTGTTACCAAGATTTCATACACTTTCCAGCTCATCAATCTTATCAGCTAAACTGATCATTTAATTCCTTACTATTCTGCTCCGTTAATAAAGAAATGCGTCGGTGAACACAAGCTCGGTTAACATTGCACTCAATATACACTACACTCCGTTAGTGTATACTGAAAAACTTTATTTACCGACAACATTGCTTAGTGTCATTCAACTCTATTCTTCATCATAGATGAATACAAGATAATAAAGTCAATATCATCAAGTCATAGACTCATCAACAAGTTACTCAGTGTATTCCTTATCCTCATCTGACATATACATCTTCTTCATGTAGATATTTTTGTTCTTCATCTCTTTCACCTTTCTTCAGATGTTTCGGTATAGTAACTTACAAGATAAGTACTGTTAAGCTAGTTGACATCAATGACAACATAATACTGATTTAATCATCTTACATATCTAATCAACAACTCCTCAGTGATCTTTAATCACATATTCTTCATTTAGGTTCTAAATTAGTTGTAGTTCATCAGGTCAACCTTGTCTTGGACTAAGGTCAGAAAAGTCGACCTTGTCTTGGGTTTTTGTGCCTAAAGTTGGTTCAAGGCTCAATGGTTTTCCTCCAATTTCCAAATTTGTGGTCGGCTAGGAGTTAAATTGAATCTCGAAATGAGTATAAAAGGGGACTCTCTCGTTTCATTTTGATATCACATAATAACACATTCAAGAGTTCATTCATATGCAAGCAAGTCAAGATCTCAAGTAATTCAAGGTGTGCAATTGAAGTGGTGGATTCAAGACTTGAAGGTAAGCACCCAATCTTGAATTTCCAAGTCTCTATTTCTTCAAGATCCATTCAAGCCAAGACAATATTTTCTCATTGATGCAAATTTCTCTCCCACGATGGCCAAGTAGAGGAATTCACAAATAGACAAGAATATCCATGCATTCACTCTTCTTATCTCTCTTTCTCCATTGAGGTTATCAAACATACATTTATTCAAGACCTAGGACTGGCAAGTGTAGGTACATGCATTTGTGAAGGCATCCTTGATTCTACAATACAAACATATGTACAAGCATATTCATGGATTTGACTAATTACTACATATAGTCATGAAGGTCTTTCATGTAAGGAGAATCTAACATTTATCTTGTTTACATTAATTTCCTTTATGCAATTTCAATTTCATTTAAAGTTTGATTCCTATATAGGGGTTTGACCAAGGCAAATGCCTTTCCACAACCTTTCCCCCTTCTTTTTTGTGCGCAAGAACAATTTCAGGAGTTGCGGATCCAGATTTGGGAGTCTCACAACCACTTGCAGACCTTTAAATTTTTTTTATTAGATTTGGACCTGAAAGGATGAGGTTAACTTTTTCGACCTTGTCCTCCACTTTTTGGCTGAAAATTATACAAAAGATAGTTACAAATATCAGCGTCCTAGATTTGGAGTTACAACTAATTCTAGGATCTCGATGAAAGTCAAATTTAGTTCTGAAGGTCATTTTTCCTCTTCTAACTTCAAGGTGAGTTCATGCTATCTATTTTCCTCTTGCACTTACTTTTATATATTAGATTTGATATCATACATTGTCTTTTGTCATAATATCAATTATATCAATTCATTTACATATCAATCAATCAATTAACAATAAAGGAATATACCCCATTTCCCCAAAAACTCATTCTTGAGTCTAGATGTTGCATTAGCATCCCTTCATCCTTTTTTGATTGAGCTAATTGGATGGGTTTGAGGGTGAGCCTTTTGGGGATATCCCTAATGTTATAATATATCTTGGCAAGTGATCTTCATTCCTAGTATTATTCACCAATTTTATATTATACAATGTCAACAATAAATGTTAGGTGCAACTCCGTTGTCGCAAGTAGGATTTTCTATAATCTATTGATTTGCGATCAATTGACAAGTGTCCTGCTAACAAAGAGATGTGAGTTCTATTGTTTTCGATTGTGACAGTCCTATGTGGTCTGGGTTGAATGACTGAACAAATGATCAATGGCCATGTGGCACTACGTAGGTAGAAGGGATGATAGGTGAACTTGATCATGGATTTTTTGTTGATTATTACAATGAGATAAAAAAATGGAACTTAATGGAATCAACAAACTGGTGCGACATCTAATTTGAAATGTTGCAGGATTTAAAGAATCAATACAGGTTAAGACATCATTAGCATTGTCGTAATAACTTTTATAGTGTCCCAGTAAATTGGTTGCTATCAAGAAAGCCTACATAGACAATCTTTGAAAGGGAAGATTTATTCCTAATATGTTTCACTATAGGGATGTCTTATTGGCATGAATAAATTGTGAAAATTGTGCAAGACTGATAAGTAGTTGTCACCATTTATCGACTTGAAGAATCTATGTCGTGTCATAGAGTTGTGTGTTGGAAATCTCAAGATAAGTCTTGTCATTGATGTCAAACTCTCAGAGTTATACTATCGGCACACTATAGTAGATATCAAAGTTAGTTATCAGAAGCCGATGGTTATTAGAGAAAGGAAAACATGTATTATAGCCAACAGAGGAAAAGAGAAGAACATTTTATGGATAAGATCAAGATGAAGGAACCCTAATATCTAAGGTCATGATTATGTGGTTCAATGGACATAAACATATAAAGATTCAAAGGATCAAGAGAGAAAAAGAAGAGCAAAAAAAAAGATATATAGGTGCAACGAGAGTAGCAAAGGCAAAAAAAAGTTTGAAGACAAAGACAATGAACATAAGGTATATGAAAAGCTTTGGAGGAAAGCACAGAAAGGTAAAATTTCTTGTTGATTTATTCCTAACAGTTTAGCGACAAGATTGTGAAATCCCTTAATCGGGTAGCCTTTAACCGGACTTAGAAGTTCTATTTAGGAACTTACTATAAATCCTCTAACAGGGTGAATGTCGCATAGACATGATAACATCTCTTAGTAGAGTAGTTCTAGCAAGACTTTAGGTACACTTAACCATGTATAAATCACTCCTTATCAGGCGAGTCACTCAGAATGTGACACTTTGTAGTCTTAATCGAAAAACTTTATTAGCTGTAGTGAAGAGTTGTGGGTATCGTCCCCACCGCAGTTTTTCCCTCCAACCAAGGTTTCTGCGACACCACAAATCTTTGTGTAATGGGTGTGTGAATCATTTGATGAGTTATTGTTTTTTTACTTTATGTTATTTCAATTACAGTATATTGGTAATACAAAAAAGAATCGGTAAATAGAGAACAAAATTATATGTTTAAGATTAAAAGTTTGAATTGATACAAGTCTATTAGTACTGATTCACTCCCACCGCTCTCAGTACCTAATCTTTCCAATCAACAATTGGTATCAGAGCTCAGTTCTCTAAGAGGTAAGTTTAACAACTTGAGAGTAGATTTAGGAATATGGAAAGGTATAAGAAAGAAAGACAATTGGAAGAAGGCCTAGAGGAAGCACTTGCACAAAATGAAAATCTAAAGAAGTTAAGAGCATCCTTTGAAAAAATAAAAGAATTCACAAAACGCCTACAGATAAGTCTGGAATACCTTGAAGAACTATTAGAAAAGAGTACAAACTCCGAAGAAGCTGATGCAACAGTTGATGATCTATTGGAAATGAACACAAATTTTGAAGAAAACATGAATGAAGCACCAAAGGAACTTGAAAGTCAAGCTATAAGAATGACTAAAATACTTGAAAGAATGAAGACTGCCAAGGAAGCCAAGGCAAGCCTTGAAGTCGATAAGAGAAACCTGGAAAGATTGATCAAAGATAGAGATGACATCATTGAGAGACTACAAAATAAAATAATACATTGGGTGAACAACTGAATGACACAAATGAAGAAAAGAAACAAATACTTCCCAAGATTAAAAATATGAGAAAAGAAGTTGAAACCTTGAAGAACAATCTGAAAGTGGAAAAAGAGGTTAAGGACAGTCTAACTAAGTTTGATCAAAGCATGCAAAGAATTGATGAATAGTTGAAAAATCAAAGAAGATCTAGAAACACAACCGATCTAGGATATATCAGTAATACAAAATTTGAAATGGGTGAATCATCAAAAGCAGTAGAAAAAAATAATCACAAAAGTCGAAGGAGCCTATTGAAACACAAGGAAAGAAACCTACGAGACCTACTTGTTACAAATGTGGAAAGCTTGGTCACACATCAAATATTTGTAGAAGTAGATAAGTCAACGTTCCAAGTGGTACACCCTTTAATGGACATTTTTACAGTTGGAATAAGTTTGGACATCAGGAAAGAGAATGCAAATCGAGATCTAACGACATATCATCTGAAGGAAGTTTCTCAAACTACTGTTACAACTGCAATCGGTACAGACATAAAACTGAACAATGTAGATCAAGAGTTTTACTGACTAGAATACCAGCTAAACTGATAAGCATATTGAGGAGAAGGAAATATTTCAGTAATGTACAATATTTGTGGACACTTTGGACATATGGCGATGAAATGCAGATTGAGAAATCCAAGAGGAAATTATGGACCATGGAGATCAACTGGTATGGTATGTTTCATCTGTCACAAGTATGGACATATTACACAAGATTCAAATGCTGACAAACTATTAGTGCAAATAACAAAGGAAATACGGTAATTAATCTAGAAAAAGAAATAAATAATATGAAGAAAAAGTGGATCAAGAAAGAGAGATTCAACAATAAAAAAGGAAGCCCTCTAACCCTAGGGAAGGAGGATTCATCATCAAACTAAGCAAGTAAGTTTTTGCTTAGGGACCGATAAGAAATTGTCAAATTTATTTATCCCTTAATAAGTAAAGATAGGATAGATCACATGTTAGCATACTATAGATGTAATACAACTCATACTAGACAAATCTAATGGAAATAAATTAGTATTAGATATTATTGCTTTATCATTTTGAAGATAGATAGTTATCGGTGAACAAGTGAAGGGATAGTAATCAGTGGAAAGTATCACTATCAGACAAAAGAGATGACTATCGACATAACATTTATTGCCTAAATAGCTGTTTGCATACTTTTGGAAAATAAATATGTCTGGACGCTATTCATTAGTTACCTTATTTTTTGAAGAAATCGATTGAGTAGCATCAAAGATTCAAGAGAAAATTCATTGAGAAGTATTATTAGCAAGAATCTATCGCAAAAGCATTTGAAAATATTTTCGTGCCCTAGTTACCATAGATAGTTGAAGTTGCAGAAGATACTACCAGAGAACTTGCATTTGAGGAACTGTTTAAACGTAATGGAAGCATATATTCAAAACCCTGTAGTGGTAAGCATCAACGATGAGCCAACACCATAATTTAAACTATACCCATTGAAGTCAACTGAAAGAGACAATGCTGGAGCCCTATCATTACCTCCAAGATTTATTCTTACAGAGGATATCATAAATTTTATTCATAACAAGGTTGTAGAACTAGGAGACAAAGAAATCAACAAAATATATTATACCGAGTTGAGCATTGAAGGAAGTCTCAAGGATGTGCATAAGCATCTGGAAATGAAATGAATGACACATATGGTATTTTTACCTAAGTTCAATGAAGAATGGATCAAATATGTATTGAGTCAAGTATACGAGGAATTCATGTGGTTAGAACTAACTTATATGGTCACTGGTTTACCAACGGAAGTAAAGGAATGCACCCCACACATGAGCAATATGGATGAGCTAAGGAAAATAACTAAAACATCTAAGGATGAAAGAGCCATGAGAGTGGATAAAGTCAAAGACTTGGAGACATGATTTGCAACGATGATCATTGGTTATAAAGTTTATCAATCCAGCTGACCAAACACCGTATTTGGTAGTGTTGTGTATGCAAGCTATGAGATAGCCAAGCTGGGAAAAGCATATGATTTAGCAGACATGTTTCAGACACAACTATTTGTAAACATGAATTGAATGCAAAGGGATCAGAAACAAGAAGTTAAGTATGGATCATTTCTAGTTTGTTTATATTTCTATGTCAAGAATTTATTCCTGGGAATAGGTCATGTAAATTTGAAAACAAATAGACCAATAATTTATTAGATGAATGAGTATATTTTACAATTAGGAGAAGGATTTAATCAAATAATGTGAGGATACTTTAAAGAATTTCAAATTAAGATGAAAGGATAGTATTAGATACCTTCATTAGCGGTGGAGAAATATAGAGATTCAATTTGTTTTGTGGTAGATACTGACACCTGTAGGATCTAACTAGTGCAACCAAGAACATCTTGGGTGCCAACATTTGGATATGAAGTCACTAAGGACGATGTCATGAGATGTGACGATCACATCCTAAGCCTACCTATTGACAATAAGTCTAAAAGTTTTGGAACATATGAGGAAGCATATGAAAGAATAACATTGGAAATCAAGAAGCATAAGATTCTGAAGGAGCAAATGCTAAAGAAATTATCAGACAAATATGGAGAAAGTGTAGAAGAAAGAAATATTCATTTGGAAGAGGAAGAAAAAAAGAAAATTCATTACCCCTCCCTTCCAAACCAGTTAAAAAGAAGAGGACATCACACAACAGAACAACCACATAGACACCAACCCTACCTGCTATTCAAGAAATTAAAGAGAGCACTGAAGAGGAAACAAAACTAAAGACACTGAGTGTTATCAGTAGAAAAGGTAAAGAAGTTGTTGAGAAAGAAGAACCTTTGAAAAGGAAAATAATTATAAAGAAGACCTCTCAACCTTCTAATTGAGAACGAAGAGCAAGGAGTCAAGGGAAAAATCCACCTGAAAAGGAGAAGACTGAAGTAGAAGAAGATATTGGATCTAAGAAAGATATAATATCATGGGGAAAGAGATATGATATAAAGAAATTTAGGTTACCGATAGATACTACAGAGATGACACAATATATTATTGATATAGGACTAGTTGGACAGATTAACCCAACTTCTTTTGCAAAGCTTTTAGAAGAAGAGAAGCAGTTAATTGAGGACACAATTGTTAAACATTTTTACACATATAATAAGTACCTTGGTGACATCAAGGATAATGTACTAAAAGAACTATATGAAACATTACTAGTAAAATAGAATTCAACGTACCACAACGTAGAAGAAATAATAACAAAGGTATTGAAACAACTTATGTCACATCTATCAAAGAATGTAGAGATTTATGCGGAGAAGCATAATAAAACATTTAGAATGAAAAATAATTACTACTATGGTATTAGTCAATGAAGAGTCAAAATTGGAGGAGACTATTACACAATTATGGAAGGAGATTCTGAACAAAGAGAAAGATGAAGCCTATGAAGGGGCAGGACCATCACAGATCGACAACTCATTTACTATCAATAAGTTAATTGGTAATGCACCTAATGCAACTGATAAGTAGACTAATAATGATGAGGTGATTATTGAAGATATTACTGAAGAGCTGGAAAAATATGAAGCACAAGTACAAACACCAACATAAAAAGACATTGAAAAGGTTGACACATTTGTCAACACTACTACTGAGTAGAGATCACTGGCAACTGATGGAGAGTTGTAAAACCGACAAGATTCTCTATCGGTAACACAAGTAGAGTTACTTGAGAATATATTGCAAAGTACTAAGGAAGTATTACAAAAGATGAATAAGAAAGAAGAAAACCCCATATCAGATGAACAACAAAACTTACCAATTGATCCATCAACCGAGAATCAACAAGAGGCAGATGATACCAGAAGAAAAGACAAAGATAAAGGTGATATTGGAAGACAAGAGCAGACAACCCAAGCATCACTAGAGTTAGATAAATCAGAATCAAGAAAAGTAAATTATAGGGATGAGAAGAAGAATAAAAATAGGAAGGATGGAGACAAGAATAATGATGAGGACAAGGAGAATGATACTGATAAGGAGAAAAAGGAATCTAAAGGAAAGAAGAAATGTGAGGAAGAAGAAGATGAGGATGACGAAGCAGACAACGATGACCCCCAATTTGAGATACTTAAGCAAGATTCGAGGAAGATGAAGAAAAATAAGGATAAAGAAGAGTATGCATGAGTACTACATCTAAAGGCAAAGTTGGATAAAGAAAAAGCCAAGAAGCTACGAAGGAGAGTTCTTAACAGAACGCTTAATATATTCAAGAAATTGATGCCAGATGTAAATGTTGATGAAGACGACTCATTGGAGCACCAGTTGAAGGTGTATATTGATCAGATCAGTGGATTTAGGAATGAGTTGGACCAACAACTCGCTCATGAAGCAACAAAGAAACTAGAGCATCAACTTGTACATAAATTGTTAATAAGGATATATATTTTGAAAGTTTAATTATCTAAAGTAATTGAAGTTTTGAAGGAAATTTGGATAACTGCAAAGTCAATATATAGTAACTTATGTAACTTTTCTGAATTCACAAAGGAAGCAGATAGTAAGATTACCAGAGCTCATAAGGAGCTAGAGAAGCATATTAGCAATCTACAATTGACAATGACAAATTTTGTAGTGCATTGAGCGAAGATGAGAGAGTTAATATCAAAGGAACATGAGTTCACAATAGAGAGAGACATGCTACATATGAGGATTTAGAATTGCAAAGAATAATAACCCCTCATATAACTATTATTCAAGCTAATGTTGAAGAAGTAGAGAAAATTGTACAGACCCTTGAACTTAGTTTGGTGGACAACTTAGAGGAGTTAGCATATGATTTAAATAGACATATTATAGGATTAAATGCATTGAAGGATTCATGGAACACTATTTTGCAGAATCCAAGAGACAAGTACAAGTTCATCACTAGCAAATTATAGGAACTGTACACCCCAACAAGTGGATATATCATTTGGAATTGATTGCCAAAAAGGGGGAGAAGTAAAGTAAAAGGGGGAGAAGAAAACAAAGGATAAGTAAAGTAAATAAAGAAAATTATCATAGGGGGAGATATTGATAAAGAGCTATTAAAAGAGCAGTTTTGGAGAATTTGAGAATCAAAGTTTTTTCTATCAATGCCAAAGGGGGAGATTTTTGGAAATCTCAAGATAAGTTTTGTCACTGATGTCAAACTATCAGAGTTATAATATTGACACACTATAGTAGATATTAGAGTTAGTTATCGAAAGCCGACAGTTATCAGAGAAAGGAAAACATGTATTATAGCTGATAGAGGAAAAGAGAAAAATGTTTTATGGATAAGATCAACATGAAGGAACCCTAAGATCTAAGGTCATGATTAAGCGGTTCAATGGACAAAAACATATAAAGATTCAAAGGACCAAGAGAGAAAAAGTAGAGAGCAAAAACAAAAGATATACAGGCGCAGAGAAAGTAGCAAAGGCAAAAAAGAGTTTGAAGATAGAGAAAATGAACATAAGGGATCTAAAAAGATTTGGAGGAAAGCACAGACATGTCAAATTTCTTGTTGATTTATTCCTAACAATTTAGCGACAAGATTGTGAAATCCATTAACCATGTAGTCTTTAACTAGACTTAGAAGTTCTATTTTAGGAACTTATTGTAAATCCTCTAACATGGTGAATACCGCATAGGCAAGATAAAATCTATTAGCAGAGTAGTCCTAGCAAGATTGCAGGTACACTTAACCATGTATTAGTCACTCCTTATCAGGCAAATCACTCAGAAAGTGACACTTTTTAGCCTTAATCGACAAAGTCTATTAGCTGTAGTGAAGAGTTGTGGGTTTCATCCCCACTGCATTTTTTTCCTCTGACCAAGGGTTTCTGCGACACCAAAAATCTTTGTGTTATAGGTGTGTGAATCATTTGATGAGTTATTGTTATTTACTTTATATTATTTCAATTATAGTATAACGGTAATACATAAAAGACTATCAGTAAGAAAGGAACAAAATTATATGCTTAAGATTAAAAGTTTGAATTGATACAAATCTATTAGTACTTATTCACCCCCCCTCTCAGTACCTAATCTTTCCAATCAACACTGTGAGAATATAATTATGACCTTTGAAGGTCATTATATGTATTAAAGAGATTGTTTCTTTTGAGCATTATGTTTATACGATGTAGTAGTTAAGAATAAGTGATACAAATTCCCCTCTTGAAAGATTAACAAGGTTACTCCCAAGGTTCTCAATGGTTGTGGTACAATCGCGTGGAGACTCAATTGAAGATAAATGTGAATGTTTGTAAGGAAACCTTTGCAGGTTCATTTTGAATGAAGTTGGAACAAAAGATCTTTAAACACTTTAATATCCTTTTTTATTTTGATTTTCAAGACTAATATGCCTGTAGTTATATTCGTGCAATCTATTATTGAATCTTTTATGAAGCAATTTCTAACTTAACCAAATTTTTTCCAAAAAAATATTGAGAGATGAAGGTAACAGAATTTAAAGAAAAATATTAAAATTTGAATTCCTACTAGACATCAACCATTAATGATTCAACTTGTGAATTAAATGTTAGAAGATATAGAGAAAACCCATGGAAACATGAATTAGAGCAACTCACAACTCATATTTTGTAGATGTAAATAGCCAATGGAAATTTTTAACCGAATCGAAGATTTTCACAATTCAACAAATTGTGAATCCATCCATGTATGTGCACATGCAACAAAAATTTATCATTGAACACAAATGAAATTATTTTCTCCAAACATTCATCACAATAAGTTGGTTTGATCACAACTAATACCAAATTAAACAATTTGTAGGAACAATCACAAAGAAACATAGTTGGTTCTTGAATTTTGAAAATGAATTTCCAAAACTCACATAGATAGCATCCAAAAAAACCATGAATGCAACACCAATTTTATTAAGCTTCTATTGCAAAATATCCGACCTTAATTACAATACCCAATTGTTCTTTTATAGTGTTCACATTCATAAATTGTAAATTTCATAACTAGGGTTTCCAACCATGTAAAAATGGCAAAATAAAATTAAATCTAGAGTTCAATTGCAGAAAAAACATTCCTAAATTGTTTCTCATCATGATGACTTGTATTTCCATCCTTCATTACATAAAAAATATGCAAAATTGATCCCCATTCACATCCAAATTTTTTGGAATCATTGCAGTTTCCCATTGTTTTTGAGAAAAATAGCCCCAAAATGAACTCACTTTTTTTTTTCTAATGCCCATAATTGATGGAATGAAGTGCTGTTAGATTTTGCAACTGGTTGAAGTCTTCAAGAAAGCCCAAAATGACCCATAATACTTGATCTATGACCCCGAAAGTTTTCTATTTTGATGAAAATGAGATTTTTGCATTTTTGAGCTTGCATATGCTTTGAAAAAATAAATTTGACCTTGGATACCTTTGATAATGAATAGAGAACAAAATTTGAATGAGCTAACACCAAAAAAAACTTAGTGTTGAGGAAGAACACATGAAAGTGCATCTCAAAATTCTCAATGATTTCACTAACTTCCCCAAAATTTGGAAGCTTGATGAATTTCAAATGAGCTTGCTACTTTTTTCAGAAGGATGTGAGTTTGGTTCCAAACCTTTTTATTTCTTCAATGTGGTCAATTATCTCCTTTATATACTTATTTTCATAAAACATCCATTACACATCATCTTTGGCGTTCACACTTGCCAATATTCCAAAACATTTCTGAATAACATTATTTATTGAATACTTCTCTTTGTCTTTGTATTGATATAGTTCATTGTCAATTCTATAAAAAAAATTCTCTATTTCTTATATCCACAGAAAAAAATCCTTTCTCTTTTTCTCAATTACACCAAGTCTCTTGTGATAATATTTAACTACAAAATTGATAGTGCTTATCCAGATGTCAAATTTGTCTAACTTTGAATCTTCATAAATTTCTATTAGAATTTTAGAGTCTTTCATTCTTATCTTCTTCAAATCCTTCAGTGTATGTTTCCACATTTCTGTACACTTTTCAATTCCATGTTATCCATCAACCAAGTCTAAAATTTAAGTCAATTCTATGACAATGATCTAGAAATGCCTCAAAACAATCTGAATGGTCTTTGTACCAAATCTTTCTAACTTTGTATTCCATTCTGAACACAAAATACTCTGAGGTAGTTCTCTTTTTAAGTGTCGCTTGCAATGATGCCTCAGGATTATCTTGGTCAATGGGACATATTATTTGAGAAAATAGTCCCTAAGGACTTTATTTTGTTGATGCAGACCTTGAATTTCAATCTCGTCTTCTTACATATATTCAAACAATTGGCTAACTCCTAATACTGCTAGTGACTTCCCACCCTCTTTGGTAGGCTTTCCTAAGTCTACTTCCTCCATGACATAATCATTAGGTCTAACATCTTTTGTATTGAAATTAGGTGGAGGTACCACAACCCGTGCCTTCCAACTCCTGCTCTTGTCTCTGTTGACATAAGAAATCCTTTGAGCTTTCCTACTAGGATTCCCTTGGTGGAATGCTTGACCAATTTGGGCTAGATCAACATCCTCTGTCTTTGTATATGTCCTCTTTCGGGGTTGGAACACCTTAGCTAGCCAGGTGGGTTTAGAGATAGTTGTAAGTGGTTCATAAGGAGCCATATTAATCATTTATGACCTCACTTGCATCTCTTCCTCATGACCTCCCTCATGCTCTTCTTACTCCAGGGATTCTATTTGTTCAGAAATGTGAGGAGATGCATGCTCATCTTGCCGTGGTTGCTCCTCTTCTTATTGATCTTGCTTCAACTTAGGTGGAGGCATATGTGGTAGATCCCCTAGTTGTTTCTCAAATTGTACTAATTCATCACCCTTAGGCTCCTCATTTTGTAGATCAATATCAATCTCTCATTTCTCCAATCCTTTTTGGGTGCCTATATCTGTTTCTTTGTCCCTTGTTTCATCTTGCATACCTAATTTCTTAGTTCCCTCAGTCTGTTTCCCTTCAATCTATGGAGGAATTTGAGCTTCATCATATTGCTAATCCTCTTGAAACTTCTTGGTAGAGAGTTCCTTTGATTGATTGGTAGCACATCTTGTGATGACTCCTTGAATCTTGGGATGCTTTCAAAATCAGACACAGAATTCATCGGGACCTAATTGATCTTCAACATTGACCTCCTGTTCCATACTTGGTTCAGACCGCAAGGTCTCCTTCTGTAGGTCAAGTTGGGTGGCCTCCTTTTCTTCCTTTCTCTTAGCAGTTATGATTTCTTGCCAAGTTATCCTCACTAAAGGAAAATCCTCCTCGCCAAACTCTTCCTCTTTTGGTATACTTTCCTTTGGATTGGTTTCTAGGGACTTAGGCATATGAAACCTAAAAGAGGGAATCTTGGGCTATTTGGATGTGGATGGAGCCCTGACATGTATGTCAATATTTGATGCCAGAATAGCCTATGGAATAGTTTTAGTAGAAGGTGGAGCAATGGATGAATCATCTTTCTACTTTGTCTTTCTACGGCCCCTACACTAACTGAAGGATCACTTACTATAATTTTTCTTGCATGGCCAAAGATGATACTAGGAATGGGAGGAGCCTCCTTGAATGTAGGAATATTAAATTTCACCTATTTTTCCTTGTCCATATGTGCAAGAGGATCCACCTTTGGCTTCATGGGTACATAATCCATCTTGAATGGAATGTGTATCCATTTCTTTGTAACTGCAACTAAATGCTAGCCCTATGTTGGATGTCATCATTTTCTAGCTTTTCCACTTCGACATTCAAGATGGCATAGTTATAGAATTTATCCTCATTATAAAATAGATCCAAAACATCCTCTGAATCCTTTTCCTAGCTACATAGAGGGATGCGTATTTGGATAACATGTTGTGCCATCTCCAAAGACATTCTGCAATAGTCCCTTATTCAGATTTTATAATCATCAATGCAGTTTTCCTAGTGATTTTCTAGATGAGGCTCATGCTTGTAATAAGCTCATTTGATCTTATTGAAGGTTCCGATGGGATCAAACTAGGTCTTCTAACCTTGAATTAATATAAGAGGCACTCATCTCAGTCCAAATAGGTGGACTTGCACACCTTGATATCCTAGACTATGTAATCTTGAATGGATATTGGGAAGTCCTCAGCAATGCTTATGCTTCTTCATAATGAGCTTGTGGGAATCTATGAATTTTCAGGTCATTTCCACCAGAATGGTTTTTTATGAGGGATATCTTGGTAGTTTCTTGAGGTTAAGTGTAGAGCATGCTACCCTGATGTATGAAAAGGTTCAACACATGATATAGTAGCTCCCATTCATCTTAACTATAGAAACAACTTCCTCCTATAGCCTTTTGTCATAATCACCCTCAATTGATTAGATGATTGCAAAAATGAAGGCATCATTGACAATCTTGTATTTTGGACTACCAACATTGAGTTTCTCCTTCCTCACCAATTGGGGGTACACTATGTAAAGGTAAGCATTTGGGTCTTGTAGGGATCCCTTTTTGTAAAGTCTTGGATACTCCACCTATGCTACTAGCAAGTATACAATGTATGAGGTCATATAGAACCTTGGGTTGTGCTTCACATTCTATAACTATTCATCAAGGTTTTCATTAATTATTTGTCGCCAGTCAATCTTCTTTCTCCTCTCCCTGATTAGCTCAATGATGAAGATCATCCAAGACTCCAACTGCCTAGCCTATGGCAACCCATAGATTTTGTCCAATAGGGTGACATAGTTCTGCATATCTTCAATCAGATAAGTCCTATGCATGTCCATTCCTTCAAGCTATTCCTCCTTTTGAGGACATGCCAAGCCCTTATTTATTCGGTTGTAATTGTCTGGGTTATCTGTGAAGTATCATTCCCCGCATTCCCTGGAAACAAGATAATAACTATTTGCAGTAGGAATTGTTATACACTAAGTTTGCACCCTTATTTCAAGCTCTCTTGGTCTTGATAACTTAGTATAACATGGGAATCATCTCCAGGTGTGGGACCTATGCTAACTGAGATGAGACCTCTAGGTTCTAGGCTGGTTCCTCTTGGATAATCACCTTAATTTGCTTCTAGATAGGAAAGTAAACTTTGAGGGGAAAGGGATAGAAGGAATGCTTGAAAAGGGAAATGATTGAAAGCAAACTACCTACTAGGTGATACATCGAAATGAAATGAAGACAATACACTGACCAAATTAGCATGAAAGCTCTCAGACCTAATAGAACACAATCTTCCTAAACATAAGTGTTTCATAGAGAGGTCTGAGCAAAAGACTCAGACTGTGACCTACAAGTAGACGTTCTTTTTAGCAAAAGGGCATAGGAATGAGATATAATATATGACAGGGGGTTGAGTTATACCCACAAACTCATTCAAATCAAATCAACCACAATAGTGTACATATAAGCTGAAAGAAAGAAGGGCTCTGAAACTCCAAAATTTTCTCTAACAAAGCAAGTATATTATACTCAATAAGAGAAATATAGACAAGGAGAAGACTAGAGGGCATAACAAATGCCACGGATAGCCTCTATTGAATCTGAGATTTCAATGAAAGGTTATAGATTGTGAGAGCCATAGGGTAGAACAAATGCCACGGATAACTCCTAAGAAAGAGAAACTCTTTTTCACAATTGTAAACTCTGAGCTCTAAAAGCTCCAAAAAACAATATCTACATCTTTTTTGCACACAAGAAGGAGCAAAAAAAAAATCTTATTAGGGTTACATAAATTTTGCATATAAATCATTAATGCATCGTTGAAATATCTTGGCCGATCAGATATATGTCCTTGTACATAATTCCACCAACACAACTACTTGCAGACGAGTTGCCTTGATCTAACCACTTTGCTACAAATTGAAAGCTTCATGCCACCGCCATGACTTTATCTCTATAGGTTGGGTTTACCATGAATGCTCAATTCTGATCCTCGTAGATATTTTGATTTTAAAAGTATAAATGGTCACAGGTGGCGCCAACCCTTCAATGCTCTTTCAATGCAAGAACACTGACATAGTACCTTAGGAAACAAGAAATCAACCTGTGACGGCCACCCAGATCTTCCTCATCATCTTCGCAACCTGCAACTGTCCTGAAAAATCAATTCTGAGCTACCCCCCACTTCGCATACGACCCATTGGATCAAACACTGGCAAAAACCTCACAAAAGGATTCAAATTTGGGCTCCAATGGCTGCCAGGTCCAAGTTTAAAACACGACCATCGATCACATTCTTCCCGGTAGATCAGACGACCTAGATCATCCCTTATAACAGTCACAAGCCCCTTGAAAAATTGCCAGCCACATCACCACTTTAGCGACCAATGAAAATCAAGCACCTTAGCACAACGACCGGTGGGTCCACAGATAACTATCGGTTTTAAATCAGATGGTGGTCGCATGATCGCAAGGGGGAAGAATATTCCTTACAATCATGCGACAACCGTAGATCATTTTGCATTGTCACCCCACTTGAAAAATTTAGGCCCACCAAAATATCCTCATCATCACCCTTCGGCCAACTAAAAATGAGCACCACTGCATGACTGGCACCTTGGACCCACCTGTCGGATTGTGTTTCCATCGAACGGCTGTCACAAGATCGCAAAGGGGAAGAATATTCCTTATGATCATGCAACAACCATAGATCATTTTACACTTCAACCACCTCAGAATAGAGACCGCCAGACATAACATTAACCACCCGCTAGGGTTGCGCGAACACATGACTGTGAAAATGCTGGGTCACTGAATGGAAAGCACTTGACTACCAGAGATAAGAGATCAAGAGACTGCACAGTCACCCAATCGCCCAATAAGAACCTATCCTCCAGAAAAATTTGGAGATCAAGCGACCGAACCGCCAAGAAGAGCCGGGTCCCACGCAGTCGCAGCAGATGAAAAATGTTGACATCAGAGATAAGCGCGCATATGTGAAAGGCACAAGGTCGAAAACAACCAGGTTTTTCACTTAAAACTGAAAAAGCATCGAAGAAATGGAAAACATTGAGGGTTTTATACTTAGACAAATTTGACACCACTCGACATAAACTATGTCCGTACAGACCTTAAAACTTGAATATCTCTCTGGGTCTCATGATTAAGCACATGCGATCAGAACTGGAGCCTGGTGACACATTGAGGAGCATGGGGCCAAGGTCACAAACCATGAAACTTTGTGGATCTCCTTCACAAGTGAAAACAGGATTGTGGCCAAAATTGTATGATAGGAAATTTTGGGTAACAGGAATATGAAACACTTCTTCTATGGCATCAGGGAGGATGTCTAGTACTACATAAATAGCTTTATTCTTTACACACCTCTCATCAGGTACATTGTTATTTGTGAAGGTCATAATGGGGTCCGGAGAGAATTGACAACGGGTGTCTTGCAGAATTGGCTATCCTAGAGAAAACCATGGATGTGGAAATCGGATGATTGGCCATAAGGTTTTTCTATTTCATTAAGAAAAATGTTGAAATTCATGTGTCCAATATCTATTTGTAATATGGTTGTGGAGATTACCCATCTTGGATGGAGTGGTGTAACCTTTGAACTTGTATTTCATTGGCAGGGTTGTAGACACATTCGAAATCCTGCACTCACAGAGGACACTTGTCAACATCATTTATTGAAAGCATGAAACTAATCTAAAATAAAAATTAACTTTCCAACATGAAAGAAAACTGTACTAGAAAACCTTAAAAAAGAAGGAAAAAACCAGATAAACTAAAAAAATAACCCAAAACTGAGATAAAACAAGTCTCTATATTCTTCGGATCCGTGGGGTATCGGGGTACAAAAACCTTGTTTGAGGTTTTAGACCTCTAAAACCCCAAAGTCTGATAGTCTAAGCCTTCACTAGAAGTTGGTAGTTGGGGGTTCGGGTCTCAACACCATTTTTGTGGTTTCAGGGTGTGAAAACCTTGATACCGAAGGGTGTAAACACATGTGCCTTAGGCACTTAGAAACCAATCATCGGAGTGTTGGGCTTTGATTCCCCTTTTGGGATTCTAGGGTCTGACAACCTTGATGCCAAAGGGACAAACATCATTGCCTTCAAGAAATAATTGATTTATCTCAAAAAAGGGTCAGAGCTTTGGGCTTTGATGGTGCAATGAAAACTTTGAAATTAAAGAAAAACCCTAAAAAATTGTGAACTAACCCTAAATCCTCAAACTTAAACACAAACAAAAACAAAGTGATAGAAGAAGACTAAAAATATGAAAGGAAACATGAAATGTGAAGAAAAACTAAGAAAATGAGGGCAAACAAGTCAAAACCCTACCTCCACAAACAAGAAGTTCGACGACACCTTGAGGGATATGACAAGCAATCGAAGAGTAAATGTACTCAAAACTTGAAGAAAATCTAAAAACAACCAGTCCTTGAAAGTAGGGATGCTAATCGCTCCAAATATATTCTTGATTTGCGATGCAAAAATGAGAAGGCACAAGCCTTTATAGAGGCCCCAGAATGGGTGATGTGAGTTGTCTCACCCATAGGGTCAGATGTTTAGGGTATCAGGGTGTCATAATTTTGAGAACCTTGACAACCCAATACTCCAAAGGCCTTATGCCTTAGTCCCAAATTGAGAGGATCACAACTATCATGATTTAGGAGCTTAGGGGTCCAAGGACATATGAACCTTCGAAAGCCCAAAAAAACAAAAACAAAAACTAACTCCCCAAAAACTTAAAACTAAAAACCTAAAACCAAAACCAAAGAAAAACAAAAGGGAAAATAGAAGGAGAAAGGAGGGAGGGAGGGGAGCCAATGGAAACCTAAGCTTGTAACCAACTATCAAGAGCACCTGGGCCAAAAATATGACTCACCAAATACCTAACTAGGCCAACCTTAGGGGATCCCAAAAGCCAGAAACAAAAAGTAGAAAGGGGGGTCCCCATTAGGCTAAGTGGCCTTAATGGGGTGTGAGTTGTGGAGACAAAAAATTCTCTGTTTGAGAAGGCTGAGTATGAAGATTGTGAAAATCGCATTTGTTGTTGGGTGTAGGATGAAAACTATGTTGTAGGAAGTGTATAAAGACCATGGGATTGGGCAGACTGATATCCCACCTTGTAGTCAAAGAGGTATTAAACCTGCTATTGATAGTCAAAGAGATTAAAATCCTTAAGTGTTGCTATAGACTTTCTCAGTGGCTTGCAAGTAATTCCAATCTCTTTTGCTATTGCTTTGATTCTTTTTGATGGTGGGGGAATATAGATTGGGGCATGGATGCGGGTATAGAAGATGGGGGTCTAGAGTCATTCATTTCCCTTTGGGAAAAAGTTTCAAAGTTCTCTTCTAAGAGGATAGATAGTAAGAATCTTGCATTTTGACATTTCCTACCTCAATAACCATCCATTGGCTATAGTGACATTGACCACATGTTTGGTTGGATTTATATGAGTGCTTGATGCTGTAGTTGTAAGGCTTGCTTGTATACCAACCAAGTAATTTTTCTCCAAAGACAAAGGTGGTAGAAAAAATCTTTGTTGGGATAATATCGTTTGTAACAAACTAATGACAATTAGAAATGAAATATTTATAAATGGTCTGTAGCTTGTTTCATTCCTTCCAATTACAAATGGAATACCAAGGTTGTGTTTAAGGGTTGTTCTGATTTTCATTCTCTGGGAAATGTAATGTAGAGAAGTGTATACCATAGGGAATAAAATTGATTTTCTCAGCAGGTTTGTGTTTTCATGTAACAGTTCTAATATGTTTCCATAAGAAAGGGAATTACGGAGTTGTCTTTGTATTATGTACTCAATTTTCATACTAAATTGGAATATTAATGGTATTTTCAATTTTTCATTGCAAATTCTTTTGCAAATGTGTGATTTGTATATGGGCTTCCTTCAAGGCAGGAATTAAATGTTGTATACATTTTTGCAATGATTTTGTGTAAATAAGAATGATATTATAGTACAATTTTGTAGTTGTTCAAATGGAATCATTTGTGCAAGGTATACATGTTGAAATTTAACAGATTAGAGTAATTTTTTTATATGAGCACATTTATGATCTGAATCTTAACTTTGTGCACTTTGGATTAGGCACTGATCTAATGAAGTTTCTTAAGTTTTCCTAAGATACCAACTGAAATCAAAAGTTATTTTACTTTCTATCATAGAAGTAAGTGTGGTGTAGCTTTGTGCACATTATGTTTGAAGATGAATGGAATTGTACTTGAGTGTTAGAAAAAAATATAAACATCCATTATATTAAGATTTGAGAACCTTTCACCATTATAAGTTTGTAGTTTGTTGTTTGAAGCAAGTGTGTCATAGATGTAGGCTTGTAAGTTGGGAATACCCTCCTAAGTTTGGTGAAGCTCGAAGTGAAGAAGGTTTTGTGCCTTGCCAATGTTGTGTTTATCCTATCTTCAATTAGTGAATATGGTTGGGTAGGCTGTCTGATTTTTTAATCATATGGCCCAGGTCTTATGAATTCCACCTAGAATTGGAGGTAGCAAGAAAAATCTCCAATATAACTCTTCATAGGTTGATGATGAGTCCCCTTAGAATGATGCTCATGTTTTTGATTTGGCCTCCTTTGACTAGGTGGACTTGACTCCGCCTCATGATGCTAGTGCAACCCCCTTTGGGCACATGGACCCTCCTCTGATTGCTACTCCTGATCTACTCCAACCTTTGGCCAATGATGTGTAGGATTTCCAACACTCTACTTGTTGTGTTGATAGTCTTACAAAGAGGGTCCCACTTCCTCCTCCCCCTTGTAATGAGGACCCTAGTGATAGAATCACCTGGATGGTTATTCATTGATGAAGAAAAAATGGCTCTTCAGTCACTCTTCCCCATGCTGTGGGTGAACTCTACCCACTCTTGGTGCGGGTTACTAGCTGTGCTACTAGTGTGTTTTTAATGATCTATTTATGATATTGTTGTAAATGATTATTTTGCTATGTGGATATTATGCCCTTGGGTTATAGTTTTTTAAGGGACAACACTCTTGTGTTGCTGTTAATTAATATAAAAAATAATCTCCTTCCCTCCCATTTTCTCACATATTCTACAACTAGCACTATTTTTGTGGATCAAAAAAGGTGAGGTGTTTCATGGCGTGGATTAGCAGTGGATGTGTCGTGGGGTTACTTTTTCTTCGCCACACCACTAGAAATCACTAATTGTGCATTAATTATGAATTTACTCCATATGCATTTGCCAACAAATTCATCATATTTTGGCTGGAGTCTAATTGCATTTATTTTGAGATGATTTCAGCCTCTATGTTTCCATTTTTAGAATGCCTCATTTTTCTCATGGTGTGCATAGTAGGTTGTTTCATGGAGTGCTTTGGATTTTCTATAGGTGAGGTAGGACAACAATAATTCTATCATTTTTTAATTTGTTTTTTGAAACACCTCCATTAAAAAGGAAAATATGTTCTAGTTCTTATTGTAAGTAAAGGTGAGGTTGTCTCCTAACCTCACCAAGGTCCCGATTGTAACATTTTCAATACATTTTACTATTTTCTAAATTAATTTTAATTAGCATTTTAAGTTTTTTAAATATTCTTTATTTCAACAAATGATTTTGATAAATTTAGCTAATTAGCAATGTGTGTGTGTGTGTGTGTGAGAGAGAGAGAGAGAGAGAGAGAGAGAGAGAGAGAGAGAGAGAGAGAGAGAGAGAGAGAGAGAGATTATTCAAAGTTTCCCTTTTTTCTTTGGAATAAAAGATAGGTAGGTAGGTGAGTATAAAAAAGGAATATATATGAATATATATGATTATTCAACCTTTCCTTTTTTTCTTTGGAATAAAAGATATGTAGGTAGGTGAGTATAAAAAAATGAATATATATATATCAAAGCAATTTTTTATAAGAGATTATTGGATTTTTTTTAATAGGTAAGAGAAAGAAGTTGAGTCCACAAAAAGTGGAAGTGTGTAACAATTTGAAACACTTAAAAATTGAATCTTAGAATATTCCATCAATATAAAATGTTGTACTCTGACTCTAATTTTCAAATATATAATTTTTTCCAATACAAAAATGACTCAAATTGAGTTTTAATATACACATAAAATTGCTTTTAGAAGACCATACCATACATGTGTACGACCATTATATTTTGACTTAGATAAAAATAGTTTTGCTTTTAAATACTTTTGAGGTAAGATATGTAACACATTGAATATTGATGAAGATATTCATTATTTTTTTATTATGCCTAATTTTGTTTTGAAAACCCCTTGTGTAGGGCCATCATAATTTGACCCAAACTGATCATTTTTAATTATTTCATTGCATTGAAAATTGCATGTAGATTGATGTCATACAATTTTCTTACAAAAAATGTAAAAGACAAAAATATTACAAAAATTAAAAAAATAGGACATTTCAAGTTTATGGATGAGTTTAATTAAAAATTAATTGAAAAATAAAAAAGCTCATCTAATCTAAAAAAATACACATATTTGAAAACTAAATGTTGTCATTTGTAATGGGTTTGAAATTCATAAAAAATGCTATAAAAAGTCATTAGGCATATGCCTAAAGTCAAACTTTTCTCTTAACATTGACATGACCTTGTGCTTGTAGGTCAAGGGCTAATGGTTGACTCTCCATGCCTTTGTAGAGTCTAGATCAAAGCAAAATGTGGGTTGGCATTTCATATTTATAAATGAGTAATTGTTATTTTAAAAATGGTTATATGTTTTAAGAAATACATTTTTTATTTTTAAAAAATTATTTTTAAAAAAGGTATACTTTTTCAAGTAATGGGTACTCGTTATTTAAATAATGGGTAACCATTTATTAGAAAAAAGGGTACCATTTTTTTCAAACTATTTATTTTTTCTAAAACATGCACCTATTTTCTTTGTAGTCTGACTAAAAAATAGGCATTTATTTTACTTTATTGCCTTGGGATCCCAAGGATAATATTTATCCAATCTTGTTGACAATTTTCAACAATTTTTCTAAGGCCAAAACTTCCCCTCCATGTGGAGTCAACTTCTTGTGCGCACCTAGATATTCTTGAAAATTTAATTATATGGATAAGTAATTTGTTAGTATGATAAGAAATTTAACTAGCTCACAATAATCAGATAGTTAATTGTATGTTCTCTTAAAATTTAGAATGTTCAGTTAATTTTTATATTATGACAAGTATATAAGAACAATTTGTTGGCAAGTAATGTTTAGGAGCACTAGGGATCACTTGAGGGTTGTCATTTATGGAAACACTTATGTTTGGAGTGATCGCATGTTGAGAAGATTGCCACTGGAGTCACAGTCATGAAAATGACTAAGTCCAGAATTAGGATAATAGGGTACAATGCTATAGTTTTGGTCAGCGATGAAGATATACAATATATTGAGACTTGCGAAGTTAACTAAAGGTATTTTGGGATGTATACATGCTTCAGTTAAGAGTGCATAAGTTTTGGTTATCAGATCTATGAGATACAGTGTTTGGAAGGTATACAAAGACAGTAAAACAACATAATAGGGTATATGAACAGTTGCAAAGATCAAGGAGAGTATAGTGGATATGGTAATGTGCTAAGATAGGTGAATAGAGTATATTACTGACTCTTTGGTAATATAAGATCACCGACTTCATAATTAACATTTGTATAAATTATTATTATGTTTTGTATGACATTTGTGAAGCTGGCTTGAAGGTTGATTTTGTAAAGTATAGAGAGATTTTGTGAAAGTGATGTATGGTTATATTATTATGATGAAGTAAGATTGTGAATACAAGAGCAGAGATTAGATGCGAGATCAGTAAGAGGCCAAGCTACAACTAGAACTATCTAAGCAAGATAAGTTCTTGTATTGTTCACTTTTGAAGAACTCCTTTGAGACAGTTTTGATTGTAAGAGAAAGTGTGCTCACCACCTTTAATCAGGTGTCTTGTATACCCCTAACAAGGTTTTGTATTCCTCTAACAAGGAAATGTACTATGTAACAATCAGCTCCTAACAAGGCTAGATCTCCTAACAGGGATATTATATTTTAGTGCATATTTGTGGGTACCACCCCCACGGGGGTTTTCCCTTAGATAGGGTTTCCTCAAGAAAAAATCATGGTGTCATGATCAATGTGTTATGCTTATATGTTCTTTTCATTTCTGTATTACTTTGGATTGTTTATAATTGCTTGAAGTTAAAATTAAGATCAAAGTTCTATAATATTGACTCACCTCCCCTCTCAGTATTACCTAATCCTAACAATTGGTATCAGAGCTATTGGCCCTTGGAGAGAAAGCCTAACAACTTAAGGGAGATTAGAATGGATTCGAGAGACTTGCAAGAGAACTTTGAGGCCGCACTTGAAGATCTGGATAAAGTAAAGGATGAGAATGGTGAATTAAAATTTAAATTAAGAAGAGCAAATGGTTTCATCAGGAAACTAAGAGAACAACTTGAGATTGAAAAAAGTCAAAGACAAGACCTTATGGAGAAAATTAAAGAAATTCAACATGAAAAGGATGAAAGAAACAAAGTTGAAGAGTCACTAAAAGAAGCTAATAAGAAAATACGTGAAATGAAGACTGAACTTGACCAATGCAAAGATAAATATCAAGAATTGGAAAAATATAATCAGATCATTAAAGGTGAACTCAATCAAGCCAAATTACACATTGAGAAGTTGCACATGAGCAGTGACAAGATTGATGAACAAAGAGCAAGACAAAAGCCCAAAGGAGATATGAATGGAGTTGGATTCAATGAAGCAGAAAGTTCAAAAACTCAAGAAGAATCAAATGATGCAAAGACTAAAGAAAGACCCACTCCTGAAGAGATACCTACTCATGAAGAACCTAGAGACTAGTTCAGACCTTTCAGAGGTAGATGTTTTAGATGCAACAAAGTTGGACACATGAAAAGAGATTGCAGAAGTAAAGGTAACTCTAAGACCTTTACTAGTTACTATTTTAATTGCTATGAATATGGACATAAGAAATAATATTTTAGAAAACCTGATCAATCTACGTATAAGAAAGACTATATCAAAGAAGAAACAATAACCAAGATTACATGTCAGAAATATAACAACTTTGGACATACAACAAGGTATTGTAAGTTGCAGACTAATCAAGAAAGAAGGAGACCACCTACTTGTTATAAATGTAACAATCTAGGTCATATTGCAAAGTTTTGCAAATATAATGGAGAAGACAACAAAAGAGGACCAAGAAGATCTAGTGAACCAAGAGGACCACCTCCTGTGGTTATAAGGAAAAATGTTGGTGACAGTGGTAAGAGTCTTTGAGAGTACACGGATGAATTTGGAAATTATTTCAAGAAATCAGAGAGCAAGGAGGATGATCAGATATGGAAAGTGAAAGTTTTAAAGAAAGAAGTGGTTCAGGGAGAGATAGTTGATGATACTGTGTCTTTGCATGATGAGTTCTTTGAGGCATCGACCTAAAGGGATGCATGGCCTTATGGGGAGCATTGGATGCTGTGAACAAAAAATATTGAGCCCCTGTATATGTGGAGTAAGCTCATGCAAGCTTAGGTATGATGTGTACAGACACAGAGGAGAGTGTGGATGAGAGTGCAATACCTGGAGATTCATCTTCTGTGTTCGCGAGTTTTGTATCGATTGGACGGTATGTGAAGTTGAGCTACCTGTGTTTAATACATACTCAACTTGCAATGGATAAAAGGACCTAAAAGACCTCAAATCTACACCATTTTTTGGTCAACGCTTAAGGAGAACAGAGTTGAGAAGATTATCAGTCATCTGTTAAAGTGTTTATGCGATCACGTGAAGAAAAGTATCAAATTTAGGCGTGTTCAAGGTATTTAGACCTAATCTCTTAGAGAAGTCATGGATGCACCAATAATTTATGATGTTTTAAATAGATCTAGGTAAAAGTTCAAAAGGCATCCATTCAAATCCTATGAGGATGATCTAGAGGGAGCATTTTCAAAAACCCCCATAGGCGTGTTGCATGTAGAAGACATTAGGGCATACATACACTATAAATATGAAATCATTAGTGAGGTTAAAATCTATAGTGAATTGGATGGTATGGTTGAAGCTAATGGAACCATGGTAGAATAATTTAAGCACCTAAAAGATCAATCAATCCTCAAGTTAACCCTACTCACAGAGTTCACAAAAGTTGAATGGTTTAAGATCATTCTTAGCAGAGTTCATGGCCAATTTTTGTGGATTGGTGATCAACCTATGAAAATATGTGCATAGTTGATTCATGAGATCACATGCCTTGATAATGAAGGAGCCCTACCTGTACCAGAAAAGAACCTAAGGAATCTAGCATAAACCCTAACACATTCAAAGTGGGATAAGAGGGCAATGCCAGTTAATGATATTTATCTATAGGATGTCAGATTGGTAGCAATGTTGCTAGGCTACAAGTTGTTTTACAGTAGAAGACCTAATTCTGGATCTGCTGGAGTCATAATGATGGCATACAGAATGGTGAAAGAAAACAAGAAGTATAATCTCTGTGAAATCCTAGCACAACAGTTCATTGATAATGTGAAAGCTATAAAGAAGGACAAATCTAAGGCATTTAGGTTTGGATCATTGCTAATTCATATGTACATTCATATCATTCACAAGTTTCCTGGCATGCATCCTAGAGCATGGAAAGATAATGAACCCACTGGACTTCAGATCTCAGAATACTATAGAAGAAAAAAGAAGGACCGGGTAGATGGTGAATTTTTTGGCATGATCAAGATATTGTAGATGCAGATGAAAGATAGGTACATAATGCCAGAGAACTTAGTGGAAAAATATGAGGACACTATATGTTTCATGGTTGAAACTGTTTGTGTCTTCTTTGACGCAGTTGAGCCAAGAACTAAGTGGTTCTATCCTATAGGATATGAGGTAAGTGCTGAAGTGCTAACTATGCAAGTGGAGCATGTAATGGCAGCAGAAAAGGACCCTACCCAAGAAATATGGGGAACATATAAGGAGAAGTATGAGAAAGTCAGAGAAGAGAAAGATAAGGTAACAAGGAAAAGAAAAGTAAGCAAGATTGTTGAAGATATCACTACGAAGGTGGGAATCACAAAAGAGCAGTTGATAGATATAACAAATAAGATGGAGGCATATGCATTACCATCGATGCACCTATTCCTTTAGAGATAGAAAAGAAAGTAGCTCCTACTGTTGACATTGTTGATTTATCAGCCTCTCAAGAGGAAGAAACAAAAGATGTTGTACCTACGGTTATTCCTAGGAGATCCACAAGGACAAGTAAGTAGGACAGTCCTAAGGAAAAAGAGACAGAAGTGAAGAGGAAGAAGGAAGAAAAGGCAATTGTGAATCCATAAACCTTATGGAAACCAAACCTTAAATCACTATAGAAAAGAGTAATAAAATATGGAAATCTATTAATAGTAAATAGATACTATGAAAGATATAACCTTGAAGACCAAGCAGTCATTGAAGATACTATCATTAAGCATCTGCTAACTTTTAAGATAAACTTGTTGGAAATTGAAGGAAGCATTCCCAAAGACCTATACAAAAAATTGGAAATTAGGAAACAATTAGCACACTTGGAGGATGAGAACATAAGGAACAAGACAATTGAAGATATGTTACCGGTTGTGTCTATATAGCAAAGAGAAAGAATAATAAATGCACTAAAACCCCTTATGAGGACAAAGGCCAGACTAGTCAAAATCATGGCTAGGAAATATGATGAGGTAATAGAGGACAACCAAAAGGCATTAGACCAAGTTCTAATGCATAATATGCTGAAGAAGGCCTCACCTCCCAAGGCTTCTAAGCCTATATACCTAGGTTTAGGAGAAAGTTCCAAGGCAGTGGATGAAAGTGTTCAAGTTAGCATGCAACCAGATTTCTTTGTCACTAGTGTGCCTATGACCATTGACACTTAGTAGGATGTTAATGATCCATTTTTGGAGAATGTGGATAGTGCAATGGAGGTTGAAGACCATGAACAAATAGAGGAAGATAAATCAGAAGACAAACAAGAAGAAAAAGTACAAGAGGAAGAAATTGAGCTAAAGAAGGTAGAAGAGATCAAATTACAAAATGTTGCTGAAGTTAGTTTGGACACCTCCTTATTGTTGGAAAGTATGGCCAAACCGTTAAGTTCTGATGTGGAAAACATGGATGAGGATGAGCTAATGAGACTATCATTCATGGCTTTTGATAAAGCTAAGGAAAGATCAGTTCAAAAAGGTGACAAAAGAGCTAAGGTAATGGTCAGGGCTGTAGAAATAGTGAACATGCTACTCCCCTCACCGGTTATCTTCATAGAAAAAGATGAAGCTGAGAACCTTGGTACAGTATTGGATAGCTTTGATAATCATTTTGATTCATTGCTAAAAACTACAGAAGAAAAGGCTGAGAAGAATTTCTTGGAAAATAAGTGGAGATAAGTTTGTAAGTCCATTTCATGGGACTTAGAAATTTTGAAAGCTACTACTCTTAAGGCCAAGAGTTGTGTAGCACAAGGTAGGAAAATATACAACTACTGTATAAGTCCCTACAGACACATAAAGAACTTTGAAGAGATCATAGCCAAGGATAGGGCTACCCTTGACAGTCTTATGGATAGTTGTGAATCATCTTCACAAATTGTGGGAGAAATGAACAAAGAGACATCCAGGCCATTGGATAAGATATGGATACTAGAAATGAAGAAAAGGAGAGTCATATATAGATTTGGCTTATTGAGAAGCCTACTGACCCCTAAACTCACAATGCTTGAGTCACATCTTTTGGAGATGGTAAAGGTTGAAGGCTCAATGACCGTGTCTACACTCACTGAGCTTAAGGTAGTAGAGACATCGTCATATGCATTGAATGGATTAATCCATGTCAGTGAGCTTCTACTAGATTCATGGGTTGAGGAAGTTAAGACCTTGGAAAACTCTTTCCAAGATGTCTTAAATCTAGTGAGTAAGCACTAAATATTTTGTGCTTGAGTTTTGCAATTTTTGGATGTACCTTTGCCATTGATGTCAAAGGGAGAGGAAGAGAAGGAAAAATGAGGAAGAAAAAGAAATATGAGAGAGTAAAAATGAAGAGAAGAAAATAGTAAAGAAAAGATGTAGAAAAGAAACAAAAAAAAGTAGAAAAGAGAAAAAGAAAAGAAGAGAGTTGTATTGTGACACTTAGTCATTTTTCTAAGTGTTTCCATCAATTCCAAATAGAGAGATTGTTGGAAAGTGATGTTTTGGAGCACTAGGGATCACTTGAGGGTTTCCATTTATGGCAACACTTATGTTTGGAGTGATCACATGTTGAGAAGATTTCCACTGGAGTCACAGTCATGGAAATGACTAAGTTCAGAATTAGGGTAACAGGGTGCAGTGTTGCAGTTTGGTCAGTGATGAAGATATACAAGGTATTGGGACTTGTGAAGTTAACTAAAGGTATTTTGGGATGAATACATGCTTCAGTTAATAGCACATAAGTTTTGGTTCCTAGATCTTTGAGATACAGTATTCGGAAGGTATGCGAAGACAATAAAACATCATAACAGGGTATATGAATAGTTGTGAAGATCAAGGAGAATATAGTGGATATGGTAACGTGCTAAGATAGGTGAGTAGAGTATATTACTGACTCTTTGGTAATATAAGATCGCTGACTTCATAATTAACATTTGCATAAGGTATTATTATGTTTTGTATGGCATTTGTGAAGCCGACTTGAAGGTTGATTTTGTATAAGTATAAAGAGCTTTTGTGAAAGCGATGTATGGTTATATTATCATGATGAAGTAAGATCGTGAATACAAGAGTAGAGATAAGATGTGAGATCAGTAAGAGGCCAAGCTACAACTGGAGCTATTTAAGAAAGATAAGTGCTTGTATTGTTCACTTTTGAAGAGCTCCTTTGAGATAGTTTTGATTGTAAGAGTAAGTGTGCTCACCACCTTTAATCAGGTGTCTTGTATACTCCTAATAGGCTTTTGTATTCCTATAACAAGGAAATATACTATGTAACAATCAGCTCCTAACAGGGCTAGATCTCCTAACAGGGATATTATATTTTAGTGCATATTTGTGGGTACCATCCCCACCGGGGTTTTCCCTTGGCCAGGGTTTCCTCGAGAAAAAATCATGGTGTCATGAGTAATGTGTTATGCTTATATGTTCTTTTCATTTTTGCATTACTTTGGATTGTTTATAATTGCTTGAAGTTAAAATTAAGATCAAAGTTCTGTAATACTGATTCACCCCCTCTCAGTATTACCTAATCCTAACACAATTTGTATATGCAAAAGTTTAAAAGCATTGTATTATTTTTGATAATAAAAGAATACATATTTTTACAAGAATAAAGAGCATCATGCATTTGCAAAAATTTAAAAGCATGTTTTTTTAGTTCACTTGTATCTATTAATATCCACATTAACTATAGGGAATAAATTTGGAATGTAAAACATTTCTATGTTGTTAATTGAAGTTGATATGTAACGCTGACTTTCAACTTTCAAATTAAAAGATAAATATATTATTATAATAAATACAAATAGAATTTGAGATTCCCAAACATTAGAGATAAGAAATTAAAGTTGAGTAATAAACTAATCCCTTTTTATTTAAAGTTTTCCAATAAATTTGTAGATATGTGTAAATCTTAATGTAAAAATTGATAATGGTAAGAGAACATAAGTTCATATTTTGCTTTTTTATTTTGTAATGATTAACCTATTTTCAAATAATACAAACAAGTATTAAAGAATAGAAGAGTGGAGGAAAAAATAACCTACTTTTAAATACAAAAATACACATGTATTAAAATAAAAAAGTAGAGGAATAACAAAGATGAATATCGCCTATGAATGGGCTTGATTGGGTTAAGCATTTTTATTCTATCTCAGAGCATATTGTATGGACAAAACTGGAGGAAGGGCAGTGGAAAGTGAATTTTGATGGGGCCACTAAGGGAAACCCTAGCCCATCAGGTGCTAGATTTATAATTCAAGTCTGGATAGGAAGTATAATAGCTCTAGGAGGTAAAACATTAGCGGATGGAACAAACAGTGTTGCAGAAGTAGATGCAACTTTGTTGGCAGTCAAAGTGGCAAGAATATTGGGGGCAACAAGATTGCATCTTAAAGGGGATTCCCAAATTATTATTTAGGCAATTATAAAATGGAAAATAGAAGCTTGATATTTACAGAACTATGTAGATCTTATTGGAGATAAATTGGTATTGATGAATGACTTCAAAATCTCTCATGTGAAGCAAGAGGGTAATAAGGAGGCAGATCTCCTGTCAAATTGGGCACTATCCTTTGAGAACAAAGGGAAAGTGTGAATAGAATATTTTAATAATTTGAATCCATTGTATAGCTTATAAGTAGCCATTATTTTTGAAAAAGAGATGAAATGAGAAAAAGATGACAAGTAATTGGTGACATTATACAAGTGAAGGAAGTTAATACTGGTGGATTGGTTGAAGTGACAATGGACTTGATGAAAGGAATTGGTATTTAATGCGGGTAATGTCCCAAAATTTTGATAAATTGTCTTGCAGTGTTTCTCATTATTACCAAAGCAGGGAATTTGGGAAGGGTGCGGTTTGGTTTTGGGGTGTGAAAATGGAGACATCTTTCACCTTTACAACTAAAAAGAAACATAACCCTTTTTATGGGCTCGTGTCAACTAGAAGATTGGAAGGATTAGTTTTAGTTGATGATCCTCGAATGATCAAATGTGCTAAATTATTTTTAGGAGACTTGTATAACTAGATTTAAAATTGGCACATGATGAACATAGATGACTATTCCATGATCACAGATTGAGGTTTGCAAATGAGAGAGCTTGTGGTGAATGCACAAATCAGTATGGATGCAATTGCACCCACAGAGTTTCTTGGATGAATGGAATCAATTCTTGCACAAGATGTACCATGTATGGGAATGAATTTCAATGATACCTTGATGCATGGGGAGGTGGAAAACACCAAATTTATTCCATTTTTTTGATGGTTCGATGAGGAGAAACATGGAGACCTCTTTAGAGAAGCTTATCAAGGATAGATGGGTCTCAAATTAGTGCTGGTCATTAATCAATTGGAGGTAGAGATTACAAAGATGAAGAGAAATGATGAAATGGAAGAGGTTGAGGTACCTTAGAAGAGATGCTCGCCAAGGAATAGTCATAGAGGTGGGGTGGTTGGTGATGACAGGGCATAATCCTTATGAAGGAACATGTCGATTAGAATAGAGCACTAGCAAACATGAAAGAGCCTAGGTGCTTTTCATTTGTTTTGATTCTTTTTTTGGTTTTGTTTATGCACTGTAAATGATAGGATTATTGTAATTGGGGTGGGATAGTTGGATGGTACTTGGAAGTTTGTAAATTTTGTGGTGATAATGGCATAATGTCTTTGTAACTGTCAAGGAATTGGATTTTTTGGGTTAGGGATGATGTCTTCTATTTTGGTTCAAAACTGCTTATAGTCTGTAGGGGTGATAGTTGATGGTAGTTTTTAGTGGTTGCTATGAATCTGATTTCCTTATGTAATTAGCTTTATAATTATTAATAAAATAATTAATATGTTACTGAGAGAAAAAAACAAAGATGAATATCAACACACATGCAAGAATAAGCACAATACAAGATATACATGAGGAAAAATCTTTCGAGAGAAAAACTCCACACTTCAAAATCTTGCTTAATGTATTGCAAATATATAAAAATATTAAATTCATTTGCAAAGAAAACATTCTTTCTAGAGTATATAATGTCAATTTTTGGAGAAAATTTGACAATATAGTGATACATGAAAAATACATCATATGAAAACCCACTCTAAGGAATATAATATATAGAGATTTATAATTTTGAAGTACCTTCTAGAGAATTAAAAAAGGGGTGGACATCCAAATCCACATGACACTTTGTTCTTGCATGTCTAATTGTGCAATAGAATTTATCCAAGATTCTGTAACCCATCTTACATGCCTCAAATATGGGTGCTTCATTTTCGCTAAGAAAAGGTATGACACATGCTTTTATATGCCTTATGATTGATCATAAAATTTATCATAATAGACATCGATTGTCAATGAATCCGTCATAATTGAATATAATTAATTGATTATCTTCCAACCTATCATAATCTAACTTGGGCACCCATATTCTCCATGCAATATTCCTTCCAACATTTCTCTAGCTTATTATAGATTCATATTCTTATGCGTCATAACTTGCCATATAATAACTACAAGATGAAGATGCATGGTAGAGAATCTCAACCAAAAAATAGGAGACCTATATGCCTATGTAGTGACAAAACATCCGTTTCACCTCACATGTTACCTTCTAGCATCGTGACAATTCATCATGTCATGTCACACTATGTGATGAAATAAGATCAGCAAGAAAACATAATATAGGCATAAATAAATATTATATATTAAATAGAAAAATGATAAGAAATACTAAGGTTGAGATACCTTAATTCCCAAAATTCTTCCACTTTTTGAACAGATTATCCAAACTAATTAAAAAATGATTTAACTACTAGGGGTTGTGAGGCCTATACACTTTGTAAACCATCTAAAATTATCTATACTTATAGGATTAAATAATGCATCCATAAAATTATCCAAAGTAATATCCTTTTCTAGTTTCATCTTTCCATCTTCCATATTTTATAAAAAATGGAACTAAAAAAATTTATGCTTCATTCTATCATAGAAGGTAAGGTTCTTTGTTAACAAAATATGTCTTTAACTATCACAAAAAATAGTAATCATCCCTCTATTGTGGCCAGCATATGGACCCATTTTTGGGACATTGTGCAAATATGTGCTTCAGAGATTATTGTAACATATTTGAAAGACTTGTCATTGATGCAAACATATTTCTTTATTGTAACAGTGTTGTAGAGATGTTGCAAGAATGTTCAGTTAGTTTATTGGATTGGTGAGGCTACTATATTTCATATTAGTTGGTGCGAAGCTACATATGTGTTAAGGAATGTCTATACTTGATCTTTGTCAAGTTGCAAAGGTTTGTAGTATGATTGTAGACAATTATAAGTGATTTATCAAAGACTGGTATTTTGATGTCCAGGAAGTGTTTAGGAAGAGATAGTATGATAGTATTCGGATAAGTGCGATATTATTTTGAAATGTGAATCCTATGGCATGCTTAGGATCAGGATTTGTTTTCTTAACATGATTTGTTTGTTGATATGAGGGTCACAAGCTATATTTCTGGTGTGATATAGTTTACTAATTATTGTTCTTTACATTGTTGGATGACATGGTTGGTGTAACATGTTGTGATGGATCATAGTGTTATTTATGGAAATGTTTCATATTCGAGGATATTTTATGGATCATTATTGTCTTAGCCAAAATTCAATGGATCACATTGTTTATTGAGTTTTATGAATTGATATTTTGTAATTAGGTCCTTGGTAGACCTTGTGGAAATAAATTGATGTAATGTATAAAAAAATGTAATCATTTGTAAGTGCAAAGAGACAGGTACGTGCGCAAGCATGATATATTGGCGACTGTGTGAAGAGGTATGAGAGAAATATGCAATTGAGGCAAATATTTGTTGTACTTCATCAGAGCTGTATTGGCATATTGGGGAAGAGATTTGTTGTGCTTCGTTGAATCTATAAGGAAGTGATCCTTACCTTGCTGTAATTGAGAAGTGAGATCTAGGAAGTGTGCTAGAATGCATGTGCATTCCCTTTGTACTTTTAACATGGTATTGTTCTTTTAATAGAGTACATGATCTTGTGGGTTTGATCTCCATCGTGGTTTTTCCCCTAACATGGTTTCCACCTCAAAAATCCTGGGGTTATTTTGTTCACATGGTGTTGTGGTTCTATGATTTCATGTTTATCTTTCTAATATATGGTTAAATAGTTTAAATATGCAAAGTGGTTAAAGCTAATGAGGTTGGGACACTCAGTAAGCTGACTGCATTTGAGCTGAGTGAATTTGGTGATCCTCCTATTATAATTGAGTCTACATTCAAAAAATTGAATCTAAGAGTAAGCATAGATATGACCCTATAGAAAGTACATCAAAGTATGCTAAGGAGATAAAAGATATCAAAGAAGAAGAAAGGAAGCTTGAAGAAGTTAAAGTATTAATTTCTCGAAGAGTACCCAAGGGAGTTGGTAAGTATGGAGGAAAACTACCTTTGAAATGTTTTTCTTGCAATAAAATTGGTCATTTTGTATCTACATGTCCTGAGAGAGTTTATAAAGAAAAGCCTAAGAAGTATCAATCTAAATATAATAAGAAATGTTATTATGCTACTGATAATCATGTGACTTATGAAGAAGAAAAAAAATATGGTGAGAATGATGAGGAATTTGGATTCATTTCTATAAAGAAGAAAATCCAAGTACTATGAATGAGGAGAGAGATTTGATAGCACATGTTGAGGAAATGAGTCAATGGGTTATTCATAGTGGATGTTCACATCATATGATTAGCGATATAATAAAATTTGTCAAACTACAAAGGTATGATTGTGGTGTAGTCAGAATCGGTGATCACACTCCTTGTCTGATCCGCGATATAGGATTCATTACTCTTGATGGTAAGACTAATAATGATGATGTTTTATATGTTGAAGAAATAAAGTATAATATTTTGAGTATTGGAAAGCTAGTTGATAAGGGATATGGTTTACAATTAAGAATGGTGAATGAAAAATCTTGGGAATTTTAGGAGATGAGATTTCATCGGGTTCAAAATCAAAAGGTAAAATGTTTCATTTGAGATGTATTGAGAGAAAATGTTTGATTGCTCACATTGGTGATAGCTAGTTATGGCATAAGAGGTTGTTTTATGTTAATTTTGATAACATTATGAATATAAGTGCTACTAATGCTATAAAAGATCTACCAAAGTTGATAAATCCTAGGATAATGCAATGTGTAAGGGATGCTTGATGGGTAAGCAGACTAGATATACTTTGAAAAGATTTTTTTTTGCTTCAAAAGGATTGCTAGATCTTGTGCATACAGATTTACATGGACCATGTAGAACTAGAATTTATCATGGAGATAGATATTTGATACTATTTGTTGATGATTACTCAAGGATGATGTGGGTGACTTTCTTGAAAGAAAAATCCAAAGCTTTTAACAAGTTTAAGATCTTTAAAGATATGATTGAGAATGAAACATGTGTAAAGATTAAATGTATGAGATTAGATAGAGGTGGTGTATTCACATCTAGTGAGTTATGTACTTTTTGTGAAGAAAATGGAATAAAGAGACAAACATCTTCTCTGAGTACAGAAAAAAATGAGATTATAGAAAGATGGAATAGATCAATCCTAGATATTGCTAGGACCATGATGAATGAAGGAAATGTTTCACATATCTATTGGAGAGAAACTATTTTGATAACAATGTATACATTAAACAAAGTACATTTCAAAGATCAAACTAGTAAGACCCCTTATAAGCTCTGGTATGGTAACACTCCTACTGTGAAATATTTTGGAATTTTTTGAAGAAAATGTTATATTTAGAGAGATGAAGAATTATGAAAGTTTGATCCTATAAGTGATGAAGGTATCTTTCTTGGTTATTCTACCAAGAGTAAGGCCTACAAGTGCTATAAAAAGAGGTTGAGGAAGATAGTGGAAATGCTAATGTGAGCGTTGACAAATACAATTTGAAACAATCTAGATATTATGCTTATGATTTAGATGATAGACATGTTAATAGAAATTAGGGAACACAAAATCAATCACAAAATCCACTTTAGGTTTCTCCTCGAATTCATGATGATCAAGAAAAACTAGTCAATGTTGAAGAAGATATTCAAGAATCATGTATTCATCCAAATCTAAAGACTTCGAGGTATGTAAGGTTAAATCATTCTAAAAAAAAGATCATAGGTGATAAGGATAAATGTGTTCAGACTAGAAGAAGATTATTAGAGGTCAGAAATGAGATTTGTTTGATTTCTTAAGTTAAACCTAAGGATGTACATGAGGCATGTAAAGATGAAGATTGGATAAAAGATATGGAAGAAGAACTAGATCAAATTCACAAGGACAACACATAGATCATAGTTCCTAGGCCTAAAGATTAGAATGTGATTTCTACTAAATGAGATTTCATAAAAAAATGAATGTGGATGGTGAAGTTGTGAGGAATAAAGCCAGACTTGTTTCCAAAGGATGGTCACAAATGGAAGGTGTTGATTATGATGAAACCTTTTCCCTTGTTGCTAGAATTAAAGTAGTAAGATTATTTCTTGCTTATGCTACTTACAATAATTATAAGGTATATCAGATGGATGTTAAATATGCATTTTTGAATGGTAATTTGGAATAAGTGTATGTAGTGCAACCAAATGGTTTCACTTTGACAGATCAAGGTAATATGGTGTGTAAGTTGAAGAAAGCTTTGTATAGTTTGAAAAAGGTCAGAGAGCATGGTATGCAAGGTTAGAATAATATATTTTAAAATTTGGATTAAAGAAAGGTACTTTAGATTGCAATTAGTATTTAAAAATTAATTATGATAGCATTTTGATTGTTGAAGTCTTTTTTGATGATATCATTTTTGGAGGCAACAAATAATTGAGTAAAGAGTTTGCTAAGGAAATGCAAAGTGAATTTGAGATGTCTATGATAGGTGAGATGAAATTTTTCTTGGTTTGCAAATTGTACAATCTAATTTTTTTTCAGTCTAAGTATGTGAAGGAATTATTGAAAAAGTTTGGAATGGAAGATTCTAGACTTGTTGGAACTCTTAGGGTGACTGGTTGTAAACTGAAAAAAATTGATAACACTCCTAATGAAAATAAAAAAAGATATAGGTCCATGATTGGTGGTTTATTGCACTTAACACAAACAAGACTAGACATAATGAGTCTAATATGTATGGTAGCTAGATTTTAAGCAGAACTGAAGGAATCTCATGTTGTTGCAATGAAGAGGATATTCAAATATTTGAAAGAGACAATTGATCATGGCTTATGGTACCTTAAGGAAGATGATTTTACATGTGTACTTTTATTGATGTTGATTGGGAAGGAAATGTGAATGATTGCAAAAGTACTAGTGGTGGTGCATTCTTCTTGGGAAAGAGATTGATTTCATGGGAAATTAAGAAATAAAATTGCATATCATAGTCTACTATTGAGGTGGAATATGTTGTTGCTGCTATGAGTTGTTCATAAGTGGTATGTGTAATCACCGAAAAGTGGACAAAATCATTCATGTGATTAATCAAGGAGAATCAAGGCAAAATCAAAGCAATTGAATCGAAACAAGCATTTAGCCAATCAAAATTAAAATCGAGCTCTAATTCAATTTAATTAAAAATCAAAGCCATAAAGATCAATTAAAACCTATCAAATCATGATAAATTAAATCAATGTGCAATTAATCCAATTAATTGTATAGTTTGAATTAAATCAAATCAACCCACTCAAAGGGTACACATGGCTAAACAAATTAATTAAATTCAATTAATTAATTCCTATTTTCTCTCAACACCACATAGGAGGAAAAAGCCTCAACCAATAGGATTTAAAGAAAGAGCTCACATGGATCAAGCCAAAATGAATCTCAATCAGTCAATTTGAAAGAGCATCTTGTCCACTCATCTTTTCTTCTTGTCCCAAGCTTTGAAGACACAATATTTAAAATGTCTTCAAAGGGTGGAACCAAAGACTTAACCCAAACTCAACCTTGATCAAATCCAACCACACCCCTACCCTTTCCAAATCCTATAAAAGAAAGGGATAATTCACTCATAATCAATCCAAAAATCTAAGAATTGCATCTAACCTCTTGAGAATTATAGCTATAAAGACAATTTAGAAGTTAATTGAGCATTTAAATTTGGAATCGAATTAATTAGCTTAGCTTATCATTCATTTCTCATTCTAGGACTGTCATTAATGGAGGCTTGCTGAGAGCTTCACCATTAACACTCTTAGTTAGAGAGCCATAGAGTGCTCAATTGCTCATTTATTTGCTAAATAGATTTTCTATTTGTGGTAACTTAGTTTCTATTTGATTTATTTGACAATACTAACTCTATGAAGGTACAAATTCTAGTACAAAAAATGGTGCCCACCATGGGGCCTTAGGCTTCACTTTCTAAAAATTCATAAATTTCATTTTTGTTCAAATTTTTGCATGTTAAGCTCTTTGTTTTGCAGGTGAAACAATACTTTTGAGACTTTAAACAATGCGTTTGAGCAGTTAAATAGCACTTCTAAGCACTGTAACAATGCTTCCACAGAAAATTTGTGTGCCTTTGCATAGAGAAACAATGCTTTCGATTCTTTCTAGCTTCTGTCTAATTTCTATCAGCGCTTATTCCTTGACTAGCCAACACGTTTGATTTGATCTCTAGAGCATTTGATCATTTTCCGATGCCTTTACGCAGGATTTTAGCACTTTTACTCTCTATTTCTGTGCTTTTACTAGTTTCTTTAGTGCTTTTAATTAAATCTCTAGCGCGTTTGAGCATTTAAAGAGCACTTTCAATAGATTCAATAACGCTTTTTCTTAATTTGAAAATAAACATAATTTGACTGTCAGAAAATGTTTTCTCTGTCTTTGCAGGATGTTTGAACATAAAAGAGTAAAAAAACCAGAGAGAAGATTCAATCAAGAAGGCAAAGCTTTGACGAGGAAGATAAAAAATGAGAACATTGCTCACAATAAGCTGGTTCTTGAGGATTCTCAACAAGAAGGAAAGGTATATGATCATTACATCAGAGTTGTAGAAACATATAAAGAAAAATTTGTTTCATTAAATTGGATTTATTCACTTTAATCAAGTTTTTCTTAAATTTGACAAATAAGGCTTAAAATTCAATTTCATCTTTGATTCTTCAAGTTTATTTTGTTTTCTTCATTATGGTTGGTTTTGTTGACTAACTTGTTGGAGGAAAAGCACATTGGAAAGGAACAATCGCCAAGGTAGGCATTAAAAAATGAAAATCAATAAAAAATGCCCCTAGCCTTTTGCTAGCTACAAGGAAAAGGTAAGCCTTAAAACTTTATCATTTTTGTACTTAAATTGTGGCTTTGGTGTTTTCAAAATCTAGTAATTAAAAGTAGCCTATCTTTCTTTGAGGAAGTTTAACATTAGGCCTATGATCTTCACTTTTATTAGTGAATCAAAATGCCAAAAGTGTTAAAATCTTTGATTAAAAAGAAAGGTTGAGAAAATCAAATACTAAATTGAAAAACCCCTTGTTTGTGGAAGAGAGTAGCAATACTTGAATCCCTTTAGTTAGTGGGTTGGAAATTGAACCTTGTTAGTTGTGTTTGGGGATTGAGAAGTGGATAGGGATATTATCTTCACCTTTTTGGTGAATCAAACTCCCACAACCTATTTCTTCATTCATTTTTCTTTCTTTTACATGAACATGCTAGATCATTAGTTGGGCTTGCCTCCTAAGATTTACCTTAAAAGGACCGGTGAGAGGGACAACCCAAAGTGGGATACAATTTCCTTTGCCGCAATGATCTGACCCACTATAAAATTAAATGCATGCATCCCTAATGGGGTTTGTGACAAAATGGTGTTAAATTTTTGAACTTCCTCGAGTAGTCCTTTGGGATTGTGCAAAAAAATGACATGCTAGTGGTGGGAAGCCTCTTAATATACTTGGAGGATGAAAGTTTAATATCCATTTTGAATGGAATCTTGATTAAATACCTTGATAAATTAGCAAGCCTACCTCATTAGAGCCATTTAAAAGCCAAATTTGACCTTAGGTAGATTGCTTGGAAGAATTTCTTGTGAAAATTGATAACATCATTGTGTTGTGCTTGAAGTTCTTTGATTACAAAAAGAAAACATCCATTAAGATCCAAAAATCAATTAACAACAAAGATTAAAAAGAATATTCTATTCTCAAGAATTCAAGAAATGGAAAAAGAAATGGAAACATTATCCAACCAATCCTCATTAAGAACATTGTTTCCTTACCTCTATTATCAAGAAAAATATCATGAATGCCATATCTTTGATAATTCAAAATTTGATAAAAAAGAATATCCTAATGATAAAGCAATATTTGATGAAGAACCTATTTCAAAATATCAAGAGAATCTCATCTTTGATCAAGGAAATCAAGAGGAATTAGTCCCATCTCAACAATATTCATCATATGAAAACTCTTTGAGAAAGACAAATACATCTAAATATCCTTGGGATATATCATTTACTCCTTTGGGAATTTCATACGAATCAGCTTTGGAAAAACTCCTTGAAAATGATCTCATCACGTTGCCTCAAAATCACTTCAAGTGGTTTTATCTTTTTGAGTAACTATTGTCAATATCATAGACATAATGAGCATGAAACTTCAGATTGCATGGAGTTAAAACATAAAATCCAAAATCTTATTGATGATGACTTAATTGAAATTGAAGATCCTAATGACTCATCTAATGAAGATACTTTTCTCAAGCAAGATCAAACTTATGAACACATGTCTAGTTGTGGTCCTCTTATAGCTTTCACCTATTCCACCATTCCTCCATTTCATATAGAAGCAAAGCTATCCAATATTCCTCCATCAAACAAAGATCCAAACAGTTTTCATAATGACAATGTATACCCTCAAGGGCTACCTCTAAAAGAGATCCAAGCTAACCTACATCTTTCTACGAACTTCTTTCATGCTTCAAATGTTATAGAATCCAAGCCTTTATGTGCTACAATGCCTATTGTACCTATTTCAAATGAACATCCATCATCCCTTCAAGAATCCCTCGTGTGGATCCAAACTCCTTCATTTTCCTTAGAAGTGGCTCCATGTCAAGAGACTAATCTAAAGTGTAAAGAAACAAGTATTATGAAGGATCAAGATCAAGATAATATCCCTCCTTATCCTATATTTGACCAGAGTCCCATATCCCTAGAATCCCATGATGAATCCTTCATACCTTTCCATTTATTTCAAGAAGATATCCTTCCATCTCAAACACCCCATATTCCTTCACCTCCTATATCATACCCATCTCCTAAGAAATATCAAGGTATACTTTCCATCTCTAATGAACTTATTGAAAATCAAAAGCAAAGTATTTTTGCTAGGCTATCAAAAGATCCTTGTCAAGATCAAAGTACCCCAACATCCACTTTTCATAAGCCTCCAGATTCAATTGCTCCTATCAAAGTCACTCCTATCAAAGCTACATATAAGCCTATTGGTACAAAGATAAATCCAAAAGACAAAATCCTTGGCCATGCTGCTCAAAATAAAGATGTTTATATCCCTCCCACATCCCATTTACCTCCATTTGGGCATAAGAATATTCCTTATACATCCTCCAAATCCATCCTTGGTCCCTATATCCTAAAGTTGAGACCTTCAGATCTTCCATCCATATTGGGTCCCTATATCCCTCCATCAATCTTTCTTACCATCCTTATCCTACAATCCACTTACCCTATACCATATCAAAATAAACAAAGACATACATACTTGAGAAACCAAGCACCCATCCATGTCAATCCTCCATATGAACCCATCCATATAAACCAACCATATCAACCTTATTCATCCATGTCAATCCTCCGTATGAACCCATCCATATAAACCAAGTACTAGTGGTGGTGCATTCTTCTTGGGAAAGAGATTGATTTCATGGGAAATTAAGAAATAAAATTGCATATCATAGTCTACTGTTGAGGTGGAATATGTTTTTGCTGCAATGAGTTGTTCATAAGTGGTATGTGTAATCACCAAAAAGTGGACAAGATCATTCATGTGATTAATCAAGGAGAATCAAGGAAAAATCAAAGCAGTTGAATCGAAACAAGCATTTAGCTAATCAAAATTAAAATTGAGCTCTAATTCAGTTTAATTAAAAATCAAAGCCATAAAGATCAATTAAAACCTATCAAATCATGATAAATTAAATCAATGCACAATTAATCCAATTAATTGTATAGTTTGAATTAAATCAAATCAACCCACTCAAGGGGTACACATGGCTAAACAAATTAATTAAATTCAATTAATTAAGTCCTATTTTCTCTCAACACCACATGGGAGGAAAAAGCCTCAACCAATAGGATTTAAAGAAAGAGCTCACATGGATCAAGCCAAAATGAATCTCAATCACTCAATTTGAAAGAGCATCTTGTCCACTCATCTTGTCTTCTTGTCCCAAGCTTTGAGGACACAATATTTAAATTTTCTTCAAAGGGTGGAACCAAAGACTTAACCCCAACTCAACCTTGATCAAATCCAACCACACCCCCTACCCTTGCCAAATCCTATAAAAGAAAACCAAGTGATTCTGACTGACATCAAACGATACCAAAACCATCATCAACTTAACTGGAACATCAACATCTTATCAATCAAATCTTTTCTCATCAATTTCTCTCATGATCGGGGCATTTCCAAATTCCTATATCGAGAAACAAATTGAAATTTCCCATTCTCAACCAAATCATCCAAAATCATTTTGATTCATTTTTCGAGGGGGCATACACTCAAATTATCAGGATCATCAAATCAGAGGCATAACATCAAATCAAAGACCAATCTTTTATCAAATTTTTTTCTCTTATAAATTGAAAGGGGTATCAAACATCAAATCAAATCAAATTAGGTACCATATCAGGAAATCTATCATTGAATCGACCATCAAAGATACCAAAATCAATCAGAACTACATCAAACATCATCAATATCTGCATCTCGTATCAAACATCAAGATTGACCATCGACATAAACAAGATCTTTTATCAAGTTGGATCAAAACATTCTTTGAATCGACATGCTTTGCATGTCAACTCAAAGAGGGGCATTTGTAATCACCGAAAAGTGGACATGATCATTCAAGTGATTAATCAAGGAAAACTAAGGCAAAATCAAAGCAATTGAATCGAAACAAGCATTTAGCCAATCAAAATTAAAATCGAGCTCTCATTCAATTTAATTAAAAATCAAAGCATAAAGATCAATTAAAACCTATCAAATCATGATAAATTAAATCAATGTGTAATTAATCCAATTAATTGTATAGTTTGAATTAAATCAAATCAACCCACTCAAGGGGTATACATGGATAAACAAATTAATTAAATTCAATTAATTAAGTCATATTTTCTCTCAACACCACATGGGAGGAAAAAGCCTCAACCAATAGGATTTAAAGAAAGAGCTCACATGGATCAAGCCAAAATGAATCTCAATCACTCAATTTGAAAGAGCATATTGTCCACTCATCTTGTCTTCTTGTCCCAAGCTTTGAGGACACAATATTTAAATTGTCTTCAAAGGGTGGAACCAAAGACTTAACCCCAACTCAACCTTGATCAAATCCAACCACACCCCCTACCCTTGCCAAATCCTATAAAAGGGATAATTCACTCACAATCAATCGACAAATTTATGAGAATTGCATCTAACTTCTTGAGATTTTGAGCTAGGAAGGCAAATTTAGAAGTTAATTAAGCATTTCAATTTGGAATTGAACTATTTTAGCTTGCTTTATCATATATTCTCATTCTAGGACTGTCATTAATGGAGGCTTGCTGAGAGCTTCACCATTAACATCCCTAGTTAGAGATCCATAGAGTGCTTAATTGTCTTTATTTTTTAAAATAGCTCTTCCTTTGTGGTTAATTTAGTTATTTTATTCAATTATTGTCAATACTAACCCTATGAAGGTACAAATTCTAGTACACAATATGGATGAAGAAAATTTTGAAAGACATAAGAGTATCTATTAATGAGTCTATTACTATTTATTATGATAATTCAAGTGCCATCAATATCTCTAAGAATCTAGTGCTACATTAAAAATAAGCATATATTTATCCAGTATCATTTTATGAGAGACAAGGTAGTTGGGAAAGAGGTCAAGATGAAATATGTATCTAGTAAAGAACATATCACAGATATATTCACAAATCCCTTTCCAAAAGATTCTTTTGAGTATCTCTGAGGTAAGCTTGGGGTGATGGCCCCTCCTGATTTAAATTGAGATGCATTGAGTTGCATCAGTCTAAGATACTTAACATAAATATTCTTTTGCTTGCATTGATGTAAGGTAGTTTGTCCTTAAAGAGACTAGTTGTTAGTGGTTAGAGAGACCTGTAGCAGATGATCAAATCATATTATTCAGGTATGAGATTAGTTTTGTAATGCATTTTTGGATGTTTTGCAAATATGTATTACCTTTGTCATTGATGTCAAAGGGGAAGATAATTCATGTGAAAAATAATAAAGGAAATAGTAAAGGGGAGAAAAAATCTATATGTATGGGGAGAGAAGCCATGCATTTGAGAGATTTTTATACGATGGAGAGAAGAGTACGTAATGTATATGGATCTAAGGGTGAGTGTTTGTTCCTTTAGGTGAGAAGTACTATTTGGTATTGATTGTTTTCTCACAACATATGTTTCCATCAATGCCAGAGGGGGAAAATTGGTTGGATACTGTGGAAATATTTTCTTTAGAGATTACTAGCACATATTTGAAATATGTGTTGTCATTGATACCAACATATTTATTTATTGTGATAGTGTTGCAAAGATGTTGCAGGATTGTTTAGCGATTTTATTAGATAAGTGAGGCTACTGTATTTCAGATTGGATGGTGCGAAGCTACAAATGTGTTGAGGAATATATGTACGTGATATTTTTCAAGTTTCACAGGTTTAGAGTATGATTTGAGATAGTTATACGTGACTTATTAAAGATTGATATTTTGATGTTCAGGATGAGACAATATGATAATATTTAGATTAGTGTGACAATATTTTGAGATGTGAAGCCTATGACATGTTTAGGACTAAGATTTGTGTCCTTGACATGATTTTTTGATTGATTTATGGATCACAAGCTATGTATCTAGTGTGATATAGTTTATTGATTATTGTTCTTTATATTCTTGGCTAACATGGTTGGTGCAATGTGTTACAATGAATCATGGAGTGACTTATGGAGCTGTTGTGTGTCTGAGAATATTTTTATGGATCAGGGCTATGTCTTAGTCAACATTCAATGTATCACATTATATATTAAGTTGTTATGAATTAATATTTTGTAATTTGGTCCTTGGATGACCTTGTGGAAATAATTTGATGTAATGTATAAAAGAATGCAATCATTTTAAGTGAGAAGAGGTGGGTGTGTATGAGAGCATGATGTATTGGTGACTATGTGAAGAGGTATGAGTGGAATCTATAATTGAGGTAGAGATTTTTTGTACTTCATTTGATCTATATTGACATATTGAAGATTCTATCATGCACTTCATAAAAAGAGAATTGTTGTCCACAAATTGGATTGTTGTTCAAGTTGATCTATAAGGCAGTGAGCCTTCCCTTATTGTAATTAAGAAGTGAGCTCTAAGAACTAATCTTGAATGAATGTGAATTATAGTTCTTCCTTTAATAGGGTATTGTGCTTTTATGTTCAAAGTAGATTATCTTTTGACTTTGATCCCTACCATGGATTTTCCCCTTATAGGGTTTCCACGTCAAAAATATTGGTGTTATTATGTTCATGTGGTGTTGTGGTTCTATGCTTTCATGTTTATTTTTATGATCTATGGTTAAATGATTTAAATATTCAAAGTGGTTAAATTTAATGAGGTTAGGATACAACTGATTCAACCCTTCTTCTTAGTTGTGTGGATCTACTATATTTCTCACCCATACACATAATCCAAGGTTCCTTACAAGAATTTTAGCTTCCATCAACTCTACTTCTATCATTGATAAAGTGTATATAGCTTTCCAATCACTCATTCAACTAAGAACACCACCAAACATTATGAATGCATATTCACTGGTGGATCTTCTACTCTTAATGTTACTCACCCAATTTGAGAGATGCATTATCCTTGATGCCAACATATTTATTTGCTGTGACAATATTACATGAAGGTTCAGTGAGTTGATTGGATCAGTGAGTTGATTGGTTCAGTGAGTTGATTGGATGGTGTGAAGCTACAGATGTGTTGAGGAATGTCTGTACTTCATCTTTTTCAAGTTGCATAGGTTCAAGGTATGATTTGAGATAGTTATAACTGACTTACCAGAGATTGGTATTTTGATGTTCAATGAGACAATATGCCAATATTTGAATCAATGTGACAATATTTTGAGATGCAAAGCCTATGACAATTTACAAATGGGATTTGTGTTCTTGAAATGATTTTTTCATTGATTTGAGGAGTGCAAGATATGTTTATGGTGTGACATATTTTATTGATTATTCTTCTTTACATTCTTGACCGACCATGCAACACTTAGAGAAAAAATAAATTGCTAAGTGTCTACCCATGTAGTCATTATCAAAATTTTTAGAGCATATAATCATAACTCTAACTCTCATTACTATACCACTCCCCCTTAACAAATACTTAGCCAATTTTCATCCTATACTACTCCCCCTTTGACAACAATGACAAAGGTATACAATGATATGAAAAAAGTAAAATTTTATTAAGTATGGAGTAACATATACAAGTTTTCAATCTATTGAATATATCAATGAAGTCTGTCTTCAAAACCTATAAATTATTAACCTAAATCTTCTTAATATTATCCATGATCAGTATTTGCCCATGCAACTGATATGAAAGTTCTTCCAAACCATCTATTGTGCACATATCAGGGGTAGCCAAAACCTATTTAGCCCTGTTCACTCATTGTTGTAAGATGTCCACCTTAGGGATCAATAAATTTTGCAACTCCATTAAGTTAGCAATCATCTTTTCTTTCTCATCCCTATAAGCCTTAAGCTTATCATTGATTTCACTAACTTGGGATCCAAAACTGGTAATAGAACCATTGATAGGATCAAAATTTGATGTCAAAAGCCTTATCTCTTGTTGAGCTTCACAGCTCTTCCTATCTAGATCCTTAAAAAATTGTGATAAATATGATATAGAGGTGAGAATATTACCTCCTTCAGTCAATGAATCTTTCATCTTATTCACTACCTCTATCAAGTTTTTCTTTTCACATTCAATAGACTAAACTAATTTCTTAGTCCTCATATTTTCATAATCTCTTTCTCCCATCATAGTTGTAGCATTCTCTAAGCTTTTAATTTACTAATTGGTAGCTGTAACCAACTAGCCCAACTATTCAATTGGTGCGGCCCTCTCATCAAAATTTACATCAGGTACTAAGTCAAACAAAATATCTCTCGCATTCATTATTATCTATGCCTCTTGTTTCAATTTGTCCTTCTTTTCTTTGGGCTTAATTTCATTTGCAATATCTATCAATTCTTTTGGGCTCATAGAACTTATATCAATTTTCCCTTTAATTATAGGAATATTTTCATCCATTCCAATAATAATTGAATACATAGACTTAATAGTGGTTATATTTTCCATCTCTTTGTCTATAGTCTTCTCCTGATGTGTATCTTCTACTTTTTTATTTCAATCTATTTCCTCCATCACTGGTACCTATTGCTGTTCATCTGATCTATCTTTGATCATATCCTGACTGATTCCTCTTTCCTCAGTCTCCTTTTTCAGTTTATCTTGAGTGTGCTTTGGAGATTCCTTTGATTTCTCTATGGTGTTCTATTTTTCTTTAGGTATATTCATGACTAATACATCTCCTATGGTATCCTCGGGCTCATCTAGAATATTATTATCAAGTGTGACCTTCACACCACTTATGGTCCAACCTTCATTTGTAAGTGCAATCACATCTTCTTCCTCACTCTCTTCTCCTTTTTCCCATTCCCTTTCCACTTTATCCTACTTCTCCTCTAAAAGACCTAAGTGCTTCTTCAAGATGATCTTAGTTTCAGCTTGCATTGATTGAGAATATCCAATCAGTAGTATTATGACTCTTGTCTTTATCTTAAATGCTAGTCTAGCCTTATCCAATATTTTCTTTCTCTCCTCTTCAATTAGCGCAGGCTTTAAATGCATTAGGACATATTCAATTAATTCCTTATATTTCTTTAAAGAATATTTCCATCTAGCTTTAATTTTACCATACAATGAAGAAGGAATATATCCTTGTAATTGCATAAGGAACCGACTAAAATTATTCATTCTTTCTATACCAACATCTTCAATTTTCCTTTGATCTTCTTCATTAAACTTATCATAATACTTGCTCACACCAACAAGTATACCCCACTTCTTAGCTTCAACAATAATTTTATCAATGGAAGTAAACTTACTAGAGTCTGACTTAATAGATTTTTTGGTAGGAGTACCAACCACTTTGGACTTCTTATCTTGAGCCTTAAGTTCTTTTTTCTCTTCTTTTGATTATGTTCCTTCAGCTTCCTCTTGCACTTCTTTGTACCTTGTTGTCTTTTTTTTCTTCCTTTTTCCACCAACCTTTGTTGCAATATCTTCCTTAGCTTTTGTATGCTTAGGTTGTATTTTCTTTACTATTTTTTTCACATGATTCTCTGTAGGAGGAGAGGGTTTCTCCTTCTTAACTATTTTACTTCTTGTTTGTCTACTGATTGGGGCTCTATAGGCTGTAGAAGAAAAAACTTCTACATCTTCATCTGCAATGGCTATAGTTGAAGTTCCAGTTTTCTTAGCTTCATGTTTTTCTCTTGCTTTATTTATAGCAACATGAGTGAATCCTTTCTTCCTAAAGAAATTCTCAACCTCCTTTCTAACTTTCTTTTCAATCACTAGAACATTAAGTGTATCAAAAAATTCAAGATACCTCTCCCTGTAAGTTCCAAATATCTTTTTATTAGGATTAATGGGGTTCTTTAATATCTCATCAATATAAGAAATAGCTATATCAACTTCTAGTTTGTAACCTATAGGTAAGGCCCATGAAGTCCTAGGGACTACTACCTCCATTTGACATGTATCATTGTCAACCATAAAACATACATCATCCTTATACTTCTCAAAAACATGTGCTAGAATCCTTTCTCTTTCATGCATTCTCTTCTTAAAATCCTTAAAATATCTCCAAACTTTCTCAAAAAAATGATTTCCAAGCATCTTTGCACAATTCTCCATTTGGACTACCACCGACGTATCATCTACCCAATTGACCAATCCAATACCAAGAAAGAGATTTTGAAAGTAGAAAAAAAAACCTACAAGTAATTGGATGTACTTAAACACTTTCCTTTTGTCTTTCTTTATCTTCTCCATTTTTAGAAAGATTTGGTCTCTCATCACAAGACACAAATCATACTCTACATTCTCCTTCACCATCTTATATGCACTATGAATAAATGCAGTAGGCACACTGTTGAATCTACTAGAATAGAATACTTTTTATCCAACCACCATGGATGCAAACCTAACTAGATCATCTAGGATATCATTGATAGTCATCACACACTTATCCCATTTAGACTTGGTCAATTCAATGACGGCATCTTGCAAAATAGATCTAAGTTGCATTATCTCTCTGGTAGTAAATAAACCTATTACTGCATGAATGGCCTCTTTCTCAATCTTATAGGGTCGATCCATCCACATAAAATTATCATGCACTCTTCTCAACACATCTCTAATATTTTCTTCTTCAAAGTCAAGGGAAAAATGAACTACATTCTCAAAACCTTTATCTGCGATCACCTTGTATTCTTCTTTCAACACCCAATAATTACACAAATATTTGTAAAATTATCATATATGAATTTCACCTAAGTCTTTGATCTTACAATGAATGCATGATGTAACTGTTACAAGTAGTGGTTTCCATTGCACCAAAAGATCGACTTGTTAATGCCCGATACAACCACTAGACTTATAGAAGACACAGGAGGTGGTTAAGATATGCCACAAATCTCGAGGGGAGTGCTGACCATTTTTCCAACAATCTCCCCCTCAGTGTTACCCAAGGGGATTCAAACCTATGACCAAGCTCTGATACCACTTGTTACAAGTAGTGGTTACCATTGCACCAAAAGATCGACTTGTTAATGCCTGATACAACCACTACACTTATCGAAGACATAGGAGGTGGTTAAGCCATGCCATGAATCTTGATGGGAGCACTAACCATTTTTCCAACACTAACATCCTCCATATGCATTACACCATAGGGCATGCTAGTTAGGGCACCCTTTGGATCATTTCCCATTGATTTGTTAGGATGTACTTTTAAGATTGGCCTGGGTTTCTTTATGATCTTGACAATAATATGAGTAGCCATATTTAAAATAATGTATTTTAAGCTTATAGATCCCAATAAATATCTTTTTGAGATAACACACGGTGACTTGTGAAAACCCTCACAAGTATCTTGACCCAAATCACTTCAACATCTTCTACAATTGCTTCAATCTCTATCAATTTGCTCTTACTTCACTTCTTCCACTTCTGGATATAGCTCTTGAATGCGTAGTTGCAAAATAAGACCTAAAATCACCTTTTACCTTCCATCAAACTTAAACATCAAACACATTATCAGTTAACAACAAGTAACATAAACCTTCACAAATCTTGTTAGCAGTCATCCAAATATTCATGTGGTTCATCAAAAATTTATACCATACTACAATACAACCATATGCATCTGAATATGCAAATATAACTTACCATGCATGCATCTAGAGAGTCTTGAATGGATTCAACAATACTTTCTCCCTCTAAGTCAAAGATGACTTAGTTTGATGATGAACTCTCCATACCCGATGGAGATGCAGATCTTTTCGATAATTTTCCATCACTCTTTTTCATCTAGATTTGATTCATCTTACTTTTGGTCTCTTCAACATTCACAGTCTGCTTTCCTTTTTACTTTTCAGATTTATTGACCAGTTGGTTCACCTTACTGTTCCTTTCTCTAAAAAACCTTGCAATGTGTCATATCTTGTGACAGTGATAACATACCATACTTGTTGATCTCTAAGGTCCTACATTTCCTCTATTGGTCCTCAATCTATAGTTAATCACCATGTGACCATAATTATGACAAATTGAGCATGTAACATCCCACTGGTTCTCAATATAATAAGGACTCTATTGGTTGACATGTGACCATTGATTGTTCACTCTTGTCTTGCACTCATTAGCTCTATGACTATATTTTTTTCAATTGTAACAATAGCTATAAAAAAAATTGGTCTAGCATTAGATCTAATTCTTGGAACACTAGATCTAATATTTGTCCTATATACATTAGTTGCATGTCCAACCTTATGACAATTGAAACAAACTAGTTTATAGGATCTCTTACTAGATTTCCTTTGATTCACCTTAGGTGCAATTTTTTTTTAATCTTGTATGGCCTTCTTGGTTCCACAAGACTTACCAACCTCATAAATGTTGTAGCCTAATCCATAAGTCTCTCCATGCATTCTATGATTCTTTAGTTGTTCATAAATTTTTGTAGAAATTTCATTGAATTTCTTGAGTAAATCATTTGTAGTCTCCAACTCACCTTTCAGTTGCTTATTTTCTTCCTCAGATTTTTATTCTCTCTTAGGGATTCTTGATTCTCTTCATTGTATCATGTAGTTATGCATGCAATGTACCAAATTCTTGTTTAGATTTGAAAATATCACCCTCCTTGGCTTTTAAGGCTTCATCTTTGGCTTGTAGGGCTTCCTTTGCCATTTTCCTTGCTACTTCTGCTATATTTTTTGCTTCCATGTCTTTACCCATTCTGATTGACAAAGATTCCAAATCTCTTTTGATATTCCTTTTGTCTTTATGAAACTTCACATTAGCCTAAGATAGTTCTTCCAAAGATACTTGAGATTACTTAGATCCACTTCCTTCAGATAGTTCAATAAAATATTGTCTTTCATTTAGTTGTTCAATAAGTTCTTGTCTCTTGGCTCTTGACTACTTGAGCCGATCTTTCAACTAGTCAATGAACTCCTCAACATCAATAAGTTTCTTTTCAAGTTGTCTTTGATATCTCAAACTCTCTATGTTTTCATTAAGGATCTTCTCCATGCTGTTAGGCTTCTTCAAGGGAAGACAAATTTGATACCATGTTAATGTTATAAGGCAATGGGGGGGGGGGGGGGGTGGCGGAGGGGGTGAATCAATAAAACTAAAGATTAAGAAAATATTTTTATTACACTTGTAGATTAACCAACATGAAAAAGTAAATATAATATAGAGACATAACACATAAAACATCAACACAAATTCAACACAAAAAACACCAATATTTTTTTGTGGAAACCCTTGGTAGAGGGAAAAACCACAGTGGGAATTATCACCCACTAATATCACCAGTGCACCAAAAAGATCTACCTTGTTAGGAGTATTACAATACCCTACTAGGGGTATACCTGATTAAGAGTATCTATATTATGGGTTCTCCCCCTTAATACCAAAAATACATAACAGAAACAAAGAAACAACAACAATATGCAATAACAAAAAATGGGCTTCTTATTATCTCCACAAATGTGGAATTACAAACTTTCAGAATTACAATATGCAAAGCCACATGGGCATTCCCTTACAATATTCTATAGGACAAAGCCTCGAATCAATACCTAGATCTACCTAAAACTTCCCTAGACAACACTACGGGCCTTCTTTATATAGGCATTTTCCACCGCCCGATAAGGTTCTAGAAATTTAGCCCTTAGGGCCGACCAACTTAGAATTATTTTATTTTTTCAATTTATTACATCAAAGTCGGCTCCAAATAACTTTTGAAACCTGAACATAAATTTTGAAGAAAAATTATTTTCTGCCATTTCAGGTGGCCTGACTTCCAGAGACCATAAGTCATCACCAGTTGACCTGATTGACTATTATAACCCCATTTCGAAAAGGCCACAAACCACTCTACAGGCTTAATTGGTGCAAGCACCTATCACCCAATTTCTTGATCTCATCCAAGGGCCTCTAACGCCTTCAAAACTAAGTTTAAAGTTTCTATACCCTGCTGCCAATGCTAAAAATCTTTAATATCTTCAAAACTACACCTGATCTAGCCATGAAACTTTACTGGCAGACTGCTATGACCAAGATGAACCTCCACATGTAAAATTAGAACATTCTGAGATAGTATGACCAACTTACTAAAAATAGAAAGTTTCCATAAATAGCAGCTCTACACAAGATAACCCTTATTGAATACAAAACAAAAATATTTTTGGGTGATGCAAGATTGCTCTTACACCCAAGATGCTCTTGCATCGGACACTCGAGGTAATTTAAGAAGTGACCCTGTCACGACTCAGGTGTGTAAAGGAAAACCAAGATGGTTAACCTCCTCCTTTGTTAGCCATGATGAATTTTCAATAGGTCATCCTTTCCACTTGACCAGATATTCTTCATATGTCCTGTTCCTTGTGCTTCTACCAACATGACTATCGAGTATGTCTTCAATTTCCTTGATATCTGAACTGGTTGCTGGAATACTCCACTGTGCTGCTATAACCTCATCCTCAACACCTCCTTCATGATACTCTATCAGATCTGAAACATTAAATACTCATGAAATATTCATCTCAGTAGGCAACTCGACCTTATATGCATTTCCTGAATCATGCTTCTTCAGTATCCTACATGGCCCAAACTTCTTCATTTTTAGTTTGTTATATATACCAACTGGAAATCACTCCTTCCGCAAATGAACCATGACTTCATCTCCAACCTGAAATTCCTTATGCCTCCTTTTCTCATCCGCCTTAGCCTTATACTACACATTTATCTTGGTAATATGCTTCCTCACCTCCTCATGGATGTTCTTCAAATGTTCTACAAAATCCTCAGCTTTAGCACTACTTATTTCTCCTTTATCTATCTTTCTCAACTCAGATGCATTTCTGGGACTACTCCCATATACAATCTAGAATGGTGATTTACCAATACTCCTATTAACAGAATTATTGTATGAAAATTCTACCTGTGGTAAAATTAAATCCCATCCTGTTGGCTTATCTCCAACCAAACATCTGATCAAATTTCCCAAAATCCTATTCACCACCTTCGTTTGTCCATTAGTTTGTGGACGATGTGATGAACTAAATTTCAAATATGTCTTCAGCTTCTTCCACAATGTTCACCAGAAATAGCCTACAAACTTGGTGTCTCGATTTGAAACTATGGTCTTTGGTAAACCATGTAGTCTCACTACATCTCTGAAAAAAAATTCTACTATATGAACAACATCATTAGTCTTCTTGTAGGGAATGAAATGTGCCATCTTCAAAAATCTATCAACCACCACAAAAATTGAATCATGTCCCCACTGAGTCCTCGGTAATCCAAGAACAAAGTCCATGCTAATATCCTCCCAAGGCTTCTCTGGTACAGGTAATGGTTGATATAACCCTATATTCTGCTTCACTCCTTTCGCCATCTGACATACTCTGCAACTCTATACAAACTTCTTGACATCTTGCTGCAACTGTGGCTAATAATAATTCTCACTAACCAAAGCAAACGTTTTATCATGACCAAAATGTCTAGCCAATCCTCCGCTATGCTTCTCCTTGATGAGATTCTCCCTCATAGAACTTCTTGGAATGCACAACTGACTCCCTCTAAATATCATATCATCCTGAATGATGAAATCTAGCCACTTCGTTCTATCTAGAGTAACAGGTTCTTTACAAGCTTTCCAAGCTTCACCAAAATCAGGATCCTCTGGATACAAATTCTTGAGTTCTTTGAACCAAACCACCTCAATTTGTATCTCTGTCAGCAATAGTTATCTTCTACTAAGTGCATCTACAACCCTGTTAGACTTTCCACTTTTGTGTTTCAAAACATATGTATAACTCTACAAAAACTCAACCCATTTCAAATGTCTTTGATTCAACTTTCCTTAACTATTCAAATATTGCAAAGCTTGATGATTAGTATACAAAACAAACTCCTTAAGAAGCAGATAGTGTCTCCACTTCTTCAAGCCCTGAACTATAGCATAAAATTCCTTATCATAAACATAATATTTTCTCTCGGCATCATTTAACTTCTCACTGAAATAAGCAATAGGTTTACCTTCTTGGCTCATAACAACTCCTATTGTAGTACCACTAGCATCACAGTCTACTTGGAACACCTTATTAAAATTAGGAAGTGCTAAAATAGGTTGTTCTATAACCTTTTGTTTCAATATTTTAAAACTCTTATCCACCCGATTAGTCCACTTGAACTCTTTTCTATCCCCTCTCATTGTTTTAGTCAAGGGTCCATAAATACTACTAAAATTTTTGATAAATTTTTTGTAAAAGCTAGCCAAACCATGAAAATACCTTACCTCAGTAGCACTCCTTGGAGTAGGCCATTCAAGGATAGCTTGTACCTTCTCCGGGTCCATTTTTAGACCTTCTGCTGAAACTACAAATCCCAAATACAGTAACTCTTTCTTCACAAAATTGCACTTCTTCAAATTAATCAACAATTTCTCATCTCTTAACTTCTCAAACACCATATGAATATGCATCATATGCTCTTCCAAGGTCTTACTAAAGATCAAAATATCATCTAGGTACACAATGAAAAACTTACACAGAAATTCTTTCAGAACCTCGTTCATGAGCCGCATGAAAGTGCTCGGTGCATTGGTTAGCCCAAAAGGCATGACTAACCACTCATACAATCCTTCCTTTGTCTTGAAGGTAGTCTTCCATTCATCTCCTTCTCTGATCCAAATATGGTGATATCCATTCTTCAGATCTATCTTTGAGAAATATATAGCTCCACTCAAATAATCCATAATATCATCCATTCGTGGCAATGGAAACCTATACTTGATTGTGATCTTGTTTATTGCTCTAGAATCTATACACATCCTCTATTCTCCATTATTCTTTGGTGCTAATATTACTGGTACATCACATGGACTCAGGCTCTCCCGAATCAATCCCTTCTATAACAACTCATGCACTTGTCTATTCAACTCTTCACTTTTTGCTGGTGTCATTCTGTGTGCTACCTTGTTTGGAAAACTGGCTCCTGGAATCAAATCCATCTAATGACTGATCTTCCTTACCGGTGGTAATCCATCAAGTACATTATCAGATACAATATCCTGAAACTCATTCAACAAATCTACAACCTCTACAGGTACATCCTCTACTTCCTCTTTACCAACTTTTGGAATTAAAGAAAAACACACATTCTCATGCCTCATACCATCTAGGAAATTTATTCCATCAATAAAATTTATTCTTGTATTACCACATACTTTTTCTTCAGTCTCCTTTAGTGGCTTTATCTTTTGTCACACTCCATCCTTTGTCAAGGAATAGGTATTTGCATGACCATCGTGTACAACACATTTGTCAAATTTCCATAGCCTACCCAACAACATGTGACATGCATCCATAGGTATGATATCACATAGTACCTCATCATGGTACCCACCAATCTTGAACTTTACTAGGCACTGTTCACTGACCATGACCTTGTGGTCATCCTGTACCCAGGCAATCTGATATGGATGTGGGTGTTTCTATCTCTTGAGTTTCAACTTTGTCACCATCTCTTCTGACACCAAATTGTTAGTGCTTCCACTATTAATAATCACATCACAACATTTACCCTCACACTTGCATCTAGTGGGAAACAGGCTCCTCCTTTGCTCAGGTTCATTCTCACCACTCAAAAGAACTCTTCTGTTAATCAACATTTCTTCTCTTTCAACATCTTCAGAATTTGATGATCTAGCATCTTCATCTACATGTGCAACTCTGGCCTGGCCTTCATTCCTCCTATCCATCCTTCCTTGGCATTGAGGACATTCAAATGCCCTATGACCTTCTTCTCCATAGTGAAAACACGTTCCACAAAAGCCTCCTCTTCCTAAACCTTGTCCTCTTCCTCTTCCTCTCTGATCTCTATTGTTCTGATCTTGGAAATGATTGGAATTATTTCCTCTCTGATTTTGGCTGCTACTAGCCTCATCCTTCTTTTTCGAATCTTCATTTTGGCCTCCATATGACCATCCACCAGATCATCCACCATGACCTCTTCCATTTTGTCTACTCTCAAACTTCTTGTTCAACTTTTTCTCTACTTTTTGGGCAAACTGGTATGCCTCTTCAATACTGTTCATTCGAACCAAATTCAGCTCCTCCTGAATGCTCAGCCTCAACCCATTAAGGTAACGGGCAACTTTCTCCTTATCAGCTTTCGCATCACCTATTCTAATGAGGATTCGATAGAACTCCTATGTATACTCCTGAACAGATCATCCCACTTGCTTCAAACTTTGCATTTTCTTCAGTAGGTCAAGCTCATAATCAACAAGGATGAACTGTTGCTTCAATTTATCCACCATCTGATCCCATCTTGTGATTTTATCTTTCCCTCTTCTATTTCACTTGAATTGAATCTCTTGCCACTAGATCTTCACATGACCTTTCAGTCTGGCCTTCGCGAATTTGACCCTATTAGGATCCTCAATATCTTCATACTTAAAATATTCTTCACATTCATTGATCCAGTCGATCAACTCCTCTGGGTTAAGATTTCCCGAAAATGCAAGAACCTAAATCTTAGGTCTTTTTCCGATCTTGAAAATGGCCTGAAAAAGTCTTTCTTCCTCCTGGTTCACACCTTCAACTTCTCCTTCTTGATCTTCTTCTTCGGCTTCATCCTCGCTTTCATCTCTGACATTAAGATTCATTTCTCTGCAAATCTCTTCTTGCAATGCTCGCACTTGTCTCTAGAGCACTCTAACCTTAGGTGTTACAACACTAGATCTTCCACCACATTCCCTTCATGGAGGAATTTTTGTGATGTGCATTGAAACCCTAACCATGGTCCTGGTGCAAATTGCCTCACAGTCGGCGATTTGTTTACACACTCAGGAACTCTTGCTCTCAAGGATAAATATTACCAAGATAAATGCGTAGTATAAGGCTAAGGAAGATGAGAAAAGAAGGGATAAGGAATTTTAGGTTGGAGATGAAGTCATGGTTCATTTGTGGAAGGAGCGATTTCTAGTTGGTACATATAACAAGCTGGAAATGAAGAATTTTGGGCCATGTAGGATATTGAAGAAGCATGATTCAGGAAATGCATATGAGGTCGATTTGCCTACTGAGTTGAATATTTTATGAGTATTTAATGTTTCATATTTGACAGAGTATCATGAAGGAGGTGTTGAGGATGAGGTTACAACAGCATAGTGGAGTATTCCAACAACCAGTTCAGATATCAAGGAAATTGAAGACATACTCGATAGTTATGTTGGCAGAAGCACAAGGAATAGGAAATATGAAGAATATATGGTCAAGTGGAAAGGATGACCTATTGAAGATTCATCATGGCTAATAAAGGAGGAGGTTAACCATCTTGGTTTTCCTCTACACACCTAAGCCATGACAGGGTCACTTATCAAATTACCCCAGGTGTCTGATGCGGGAGCATCCTGGGTGTAAGAGCAATCTTGCATCACCCAAAAATATTTTTGTTTTGTATTCAATAAGGGCTATCTTGTGCAGAGCTGCTATATATGGAAACTTTCTATTTTTAGTAAGTTGGTCATATGATCTCAGAATGTTCTGATTTTACATGTGGAGGTTCATCTCAGTCATAACAGTCTGCCAGTAAAGTTTCATGGCTAGATTAGGTCTAGTTTTGAAGATATTGAAGATTTTTGGTATTGGCAGCAGGGTACAAAAATTTTGAACTTAGTTTTGAAGGCTTTAGAGGCCCTGAATGAGGTTGAGAAATTGGGTGACAAGCACTTGTGCCAGTCAAGCCTATAGAGCACTTCGTGGCCTTTTTGAAATGAGGTTATAATAGCCAATCAGGTCAACTGGTGATGACTTAGGGTCTCCGAAAGTCAGGCCACCTGAAATGGTGAAAAATAATTTTCCTTCAAAATTTCTGTTCAGGTTTCAAAAGTTATTTGGAGTTGATTTTGATGTAATAAATTGAAAAAATAAAATATTTCTAAGTTTGGTCGGCCCTAAGGGCTAAATTTCTAGAACCTTCTTGGGCAGTGGAAAATGCCTATATAAAGAAGGCCCGTAGTGTTGTCTAGGGAAGTTTTAGGTAGATCTAGGTATTGATTCGAGGCTTTGTCCTACAGAATATTGTAAGGGAATTCCCATGTGGCTTTTGCATATTGTAATTCTGAAAGTTTGTAATTCCACATTTGTGGAGATAATAAGAAGCCCATTTTCTGATCTTGCATATTGTTGTTGTTTCTCTGTTTCTATTATGTGCTTGTGGTATTAAGGGGGAGCACCCTTCATCACTATAGCTCAGTTAGAAGCTATTACAAATTCCTATTAGGAACTACCCTGTTAGGGGATTTATATCTCCTTCTGAGAGTCACTTGGTTAGAGGGATTAAACTTTAGATCTATTAAGAGTAATCTTGTTAAATGATTTTGACCGCAAGCCTATTAGAACTTGCCTTGAGAATGAACTCAATAAGAATGATCTGAATGTAGCACACTCTTCCCGATAGATCCAATTCAGTCCTTCTTAAATCATTATTGTGATCATACACACTTCACCTTCAATGATCAAAATCATTGCAATATCTAACCATCATGTTTTCCTTTTGATTTCATCTCATATATATACTTTTAGGTTAGTGGAATAACCCTAAAACATGTTACTCATGTCAGCCTCCAAAATCTATCCATAATTCATAAGAAATCATGCCAACATAGGAAATTGTGATCCTCAAGGTTGGCTCTCAACAATACAATTCAAAAATAAAATAATTATTAACTTTAATCCAACCTCTACCTTTATTTCATCACCTTATCAAACCAGTTGAATGTTCTAGCCTATAACCCTGGTGTCTCCTCCAAATCTTCCTCTGTGGTTCAAATCAGCTTACACGATCATAGAATAGGCTGATATGATTCTTTAGATTCTATATTTCCAATTGCACCACCATATTTATTCATATCATCACCACATGTCACATTCACCATGACTGACTATGTTATCACCAATACATTAGATAATTATATGTAGAGAATTCATTATGCATTCATCTTTACCACTGGTCTAATGAATTCATTTATCCTAAAAGACTCTATTTCCAATAATGACAAAACCTCAACATTCATCCCATGAAAATAATCTCTCCAAAACCTTCATAAAATGCCAACAAGGATACCCTCAAGTGAAGATGGCAAAGTTTCCAACACTTAAAGGAATGTTTGAAGCTTTGAAGATGACTGAAGATGAGAATGTTGCATCTTACATGTAGAAGATAACAAATCTTGTTTTCGGAATAAGATGTGCTGGTGGAATTATTGATGATGAAGAATTTGTGGCTAAGGTTTTGAGATCCTTACCTCATTACAAACACAAGGTTGCAACTATACAAGAAATCTAAACAGTGACTATGGTGAAAAAAGACATGCTACTTGGTAAGTTGACTACATTTGAGTTAAGTGAATTTGGTGATCCTCCTCCTAAAGTTGAGACTATTCAAAAATATGTATCTAAGGATAAGTAGAGATATGTGTACCATCTTAAAATGGAAGCACTCCTCATTTAAGACCTTTTAGCTCCCATCCTTTATCAACTTTTTGGACCATGGATGGATTTGTGCTCAGTTCCCCCTTTTCTCCCATTTAGCCTTATTTTTCCTACTTTGATCTATGCAGTTTTTGAGAACTCAGAGTTGGCTCTCTATGGGCCATCCTTGGAATAGGTCAACCCATTTGACCTATTCCTAGAATTTTGACCTATTTCTTGGGGTTTTTGAGCCTGGGGTTCGATGTTATCTCAGGGATTTAATTCTCAAAATGTGGTGACCCCGTCGAATCACTTTATTTTCCTTCCTAGAAACTAGTATAAAAGGAAGCCTAGGCACCTCATCTTGAAAGGAAGAAGGAAAAAAGAAAGAAGTGTATCATCTTAAAATGGAAGCACTTCCATGTTAAGAGTGTTTATCCCTCCAAGTAAGTGGTTTAGGGTCATGATTGGCATCTTTGCATTCTCCCTTGTCTTCCACTTCTTCTCTGCACTTGATTTCTGCATTCTAGGTGAAATTAGGGTTAAGGTCTTAAGGATTTTCCTGATTTTCCCTCTTCTATGACTCTATTTTCTAGGTAGGATTCAGAAATGAGACCTCCTAGTCCTTCATCATATCATTTCAAGGATTTTCTATCTATTCTAGACACTGGGTCCTAATCTGACATCAATTTCTAAGTTTCTGGCACCCCTAGGACTCCTGTTGCAGAACCTAACAAAAGTTAGGGTTTGAGGTCAAGGTTGACCTTGACCTTGACTAGGTCAGGGTCAACCTCAACCCTAACTAGGTCAGGGTTGACCTTGACCTTAAACCCTTCCTGCCAAAATTTTAAAGTTTCATTTTTCGGTAATTTAGCTTTCAGAAAAATTATTTCCCGCTTTTGGGTCGGCTGTTTCGGGCTCCAAAATGGTAAATCATTTAATGGTATTTAATCAAGGTATATTTTCTAAAGGTGAGGACCTAATTGACATTTAATTCTCTAAGGTGGCCCATCTAGAGGAGTGTGCCCTAGTTCACTATAAAAGGAGGCCTTCCTCTCTCATTTTCACATCAAGTTTTCACATCACTCCAACATCCATGGTTCACATCTAAAGCACTCAAGCTCTCAAGGTGATCAAGCAAGAATTCATTCAAGTATTCAAGTCTTCTTCTTCATACAAGTTCTCCATTGAAGATCAAGGATTCAAGCATTCAAGCTATTGAAGGGATTTGGTTCAAGCATTCAAGATCTATCATTCAAACCCTAGATCTAGCCACCATGGTGGTGTGATATTCCTTCAAGATCCTTTGTTTATCTTCAAGATCCATATCATTGTTTCCTCAAGGTGGATTTCAAGCATACAATCATGGAGGTTTGATAATGTTATGTTCAAGATTTCATATCAATATATTCGATTACATTCCAAATACATTAGCATATCTATTGAATTAGTATTTGCACTTCAAATATTTCAGATTTCAAGCTTAAACCAACTATAGGGAAGTATAGGGTTTCTCTCTCTTTTTCATATTCTTTATAGATTGATTCAATTATGTATTAACCTCTTGGTTGATCAAATTGGATCTCTCCTTTGGGAATTTGGATTTAGGAGTAAATCTTACATTTTCCCCACACACATACACAAATAGTGGTGATTCCAAATTGCCATTATTCATTTTGGTGAACCCGACTAGATTAATCTCTTTCTTTTTGGTGTTAGATTTACATTTTGCTCTTGCATCTATACTTCAAAAAAATTCAAAAAAATCTATATATTGAATAAAATACAAAAACATATTTCTTGCATTTTTATAATGAATATTGTCAAGATGTTTTTGTAAGAATTTTGATATTGCTCTGATACCATGTAAGAATTTTCCTAAGGCAAAGAATAGATGCCAAGATCTAGAAGCTAAAGAGATAGCACAAGAGAGATAAAGTATGATATGATCAAATGATCAAATAATGAATAATAGATTGAATGATTGAATGAATTAATTACAAAGTAGGAGTGCCTAAATATATAGGCAATGGATGATATCTAGAAGATATGAAAGTGATAAGATCACAACTAGACATGGTGGAATCACATGTCCACCAAAGGTGGATCATCCTCCATTGTACATCAAAGTATGTGCAACATGTGCAACAATGAGAGGATGATAATGTGATAGGATTACTGAAGGTGGATCTCACACACAAAGAGGTATGAGAAGACAACTATGACCACCTAAAGTGGAGATTCTCCTAACCATGTGCTAAAATGAAATGCAAACTCCTAGGTGTCTCAAAGACAACTAATATGCAAATGCATTATCCTAAGTAAACTTAAGTAAAGTGTAATTAGTAAATATTTAATTACACCAACACCCCCCTTAAGTGCAACTTAGGGGAATGCACTTAAGCTCACAATGCAAGATGGGTCCCGGCTACTAGGCCATGTTAGGTACCCATGTACAATATGCAAGAACAATGCAATCTCTCATAAAGTGGAGAAAGAGGGAAAACCTCATGGGAAAAACCCTCCCCCCAAAAGAGAGATGAATACAAGATGCATGCATGCATGGAGTAATCAAGACCCCCCTATTAGGACATACATCATGAATATACAATAATAAATCCCCCCAAAGGAAGGAAACAAGGAGACAAGATATCCCCCCCATAATAAGTAATCTCCTCCAAGGATGGTAAGTGCTTGAAGACAAAACATAGTCCAATGCCTACAAATAACATTTCTCCTCTTAGGAAGAAGATACACCAAGTATAGATGTAAGAAGGCTTCTCATTGTGGATAGGAAGTAGGAAGGGGAATCCAAATGAAGTATGGTGTCTCTGAAGTATGCCCAAGTGTCACCATGTCCTTGGTTGATGAAGATGCTATGAACCAATTAAGATAAAGCCCAGTAGAAGAAGGTGACAAACAAGGAACCAATGATAACTAATCCACATAAGAATTTGGATCAAAATCCAAAGACAAAGATGCCTCCTCAAATGAAGTAGGAAGAGAAGCAAGAAAGCCCCCCCTCAATGTAGAATGTACACCCATGATAGATGTACCTGGATCAATGTAGAATCTACACCAAGAAAACTGAATGATGTTCCTCCCCTTAGGAAGAAACAAGTCCACAGGTGGATCAATGAATCCTCCTCAATATAAAGGAAGAATCCTCAAAATGTATGATGTCTCAAGAAACTGAATAAGAATCTCCGACACATGAGTATGATCGAACTAAACCATGCAATGTGACATCTCAAATGAAGTTTGAGACTCATGAAAACCAATCTCCAAAGACTCAAATGTCTTCTCTAAAGTTAAAGAGACCTCCAAATTTTGTATCAAAGGATCCACAATCATGTCAATGTCAAAAGAAGGATCAAATGGAGAATGAAGCTGAGGGTCAACATGCTCCCTCACAACACCTAAAGAAGGATCATCCTCAACAAAGAGAAGATGAATGTCATCAATGAAGTCTCCCAAATCTGAAATGTAGGACTCCACAAACAAACCTGCAATGTTTGTCAAGTAGTCATCCCATGGAACAAAGTCTAGAAGACAAGGAATATCTTATTGCACTGAATCACAAGAACCCATGGCTATGCAAGCATCATTAGGAGCAAGAGTAGAAGTAGTCTCAATAGGAGGAGAAGGAGTTGCAACTGGAGGTTTTGGACGTTTTGGAAGTGGAGGAATATGTGGATCTCCCTACATTTCCCAAATAACAGTCCAAAGTTTATTCATTGTTTCATCTTCATAGTCAACAAGGGACTCCATAACATCCATATCCATATTCAAATATATAATCTTCATAACTTCTAAGTAAGAGTCAAGATTGAAAGAAGGATTTTTAGGTCTATACTCATACAAATAAGACAATAGGTTATGCTCACTAAGATGAGCAAGAACCAATTCACTCCATTGCTTATAGTTCCTTCTTGTCAACTTAATTAAACCATCCATGATGTAATTCTCACATGAAACAATGAGACAATAAAATTAATATACCCCCCAAAATGTAATGAGCCAAAGAACCCCCCCAAAATAGATGATTTTGTCACTTTATATATATAGTGCATGTACAATTGCCACTTGACAAAATGAATCAAAGTGGACTTTTTATTTTGATAATTACAACAAAAAATATGAAGCTATGGTAGACTCAAACAAATAAGACACAAGATCTCTCAAGGATCTAACAAAGTACAAGTGCCAAAAATAGGCCAAAATAGACCAAATTTTGAAAGTACTATGTCTACTCAAAATTTTTCCAAACTGATACCAGATCTGGAAAGTAGACAAAAAATCATGAACTTTAAAAAAAAATAGCACTTGAAAATGTGTCCATATGAGCCCGAACAAAGCCTCTAAAGTTGTAAAAATTAGAATTTACAATTTTTAGAAAATATCAGAAACATAGATCAAAAATCACCTGCACCATTGTGTAGATCTTGAAATTCTACCCCAAAATAAAAAAAATTTCTCGAAAAAAGGAGTCCGGATGACTGAGATATCGCTGATTGAAAATCGCCTCTAAAAATATTTTTTCTAAATCGCCACTGCAAAACCTTGAAAATTCAAATGGCTCTAGATTTTGCTTCAGATATCCAATTTGGATGAAACAAAATTTGACTTAGGGGTTTTTGGACCTCCTCAATGTGATGCCAACCTCTGATTTGCACCAGCAAGCTCCAATTTTGACCTGCAATAAAATTCTCTCAAAATAGGCTATATAATGAAACTCCTATGGCTCTGATACCATGTAAGAATTTTGATATCACTCTGATACCATGTATGAATTTGCCTAAGGAAAAGAATAGATGCCAAGATCTAGAAGCTCAAGAGATAGCACAAGAGAGACAAAGTATAATATGAACAAATGATCAAATAATGAATAATAGATTGAATGATTGAATGAATTAATTACAAAGTAGGAGTGCCTAAATATATAGGCAATGCATGATATCTAGAAGATATGCAAGTGATAAGATCACAACTAGACATGGTGGAATCACATGTCCACAAAAGGTGGATCATCCTCCATTGTACATCAAAGTATGTGCAACATGTGCAACAATGAGAGGATGATAATGTGATAAGATCACTAAAGGTGGATCTCACACACAAAGAGGTATGAGAAGACAACTATGACCACCTAAAGTGGAGATTCTCCTAACCATGTGCTAAAATGAAATGAAAACTCCTAGGTGTCTCAAAGACAACTAATATGCAAATGCATTATCCTAAGTAAACTTAAGTAAAGTGTAATTAGTAAATATTTAATTACACCAACAGTTTTGGTGCATAATCATGTTTGTTATTACTCTTCTTCTAGCATCTCTTTATAATGCATATGATGTTCATGAGGGTATTATTCATTTCATAACATTGATGACTCTTCACTTTGCTCTTGCTTATGCTTTTGTGAAGTTGACTGATACTGGTCTACCTACATTTAAAACTTTTCTTAGGGATTTATGTGGTAGCCTTATTCATCTTTTGGATTATGTGAAAAATTTGGTAGATGATACACCATCTCCTAATTTTCCTAATCTTCATCCTCCTCTTCATCCTAATCTTCCTATTTTGATACCTAATTCTCCATCTGTTAATCCTCCCTCTTCCCGTACTTATGATGGATTTCAAGCTATAGTGCAGGATGCAGATGTGCAAGATTTCTTTGATTTACCTCCTCCTCTTGTTCAGGATGATATTAAAGGAAAGGGTAAAGAAACTTCTTCCAAACCTATTATCCCACCTGATATGACCTTTACTCATGAACATGATAAACAATCACCTCCTGTAGAAGCTTTGCATGATATATACACTACCGGATATAATATGGTGACTAAACAAGGCTATAAAGGTTTAGGGTTAGGAGTTAATGAACATGGTATTAAATTTCCCATTAATATACCTCCTAAACCGGATATGAGTGGTGTCAGAACTTCTAAATCTCAAGTCAAGTTAAGTGGTGTGGATCTTCGTCCTCCCCTTAACACTCATCTCTCTACACCTCTAATGGATAATCCTAACACTCATCAAGAAATTGCTAAAACAGTATATGTGGAGCTAATGAATTCTAAGAAGGAAATATTTAGACCTATACCCATTGATGCTTTGTATAAATTTAAATGTCCTTTCCACTATCCTAATACTCATTTGCTTGCCGATTATAATAACTTCAAATTATATGTTAGGGATAGGGCTACACATGGTATTATACCTTTTTCTCATGCCGTCTTACAACTTCTTCATAATTTTGATATAGGGGATTCCCCTCCATTAGAGCTAGAGTAAATGTTCCTATCCTCTTGTCTCATGACTAGGGGGGAAAGAGGCATCATTTTTTTCTAGTCTTTTAGGATCCATTAGGTCTTTTTATTAAGATTCTTTATGTTTCCTTCTTCCATAATCTTGCATGATGTTTTTATCCATTCCTAGGAATTATATTTTCTTCTTAGAACATCTTTTCTAGGATATGTGTTTTGTAAAAATATCCCTTGTCTTTCATCTCTTGGGGGGCAAGGTTCTTCCTTCCTTCTCTTTTTCTAAGGGAACTTCTTTCCTTAGCTTAAGTGGTATTTGTTTATATTGCAATATTATTTCATCATATTGATAGATATTTTGACTATGGATAACCTTCTTACATGAGAAGTTGTTGTCCTAAGTCGTCACTTCTTCTCTATGTTGCAAATTATGTTCTTTAGAAACTCTCACCCTTGCTTTAGTGTTAGAGTTGTTTCCCTCATTCCAAAGATTCCTCTTGCTCTTCTTCACTGGGGGCTTAATGATTGAATCTTTGTTCCCACCTTTTTGAAAGATGATATCTTATTTACACACACTCCTCTTTTGTGGGGATCTTGGCAATAAGATCTTTTTCCTTGAGGATACTTTTCCATAAGTGACATATCCTTTTCACAATTATCTATACTCTTGGATGTAGGGGTCAATATCTCTCGCTAAGGATATACTATACATTATTGTAAGTAGGATATCTCCTTGCTTTGTGAAGTAGGTGTCCTCTTCCCTCTTTGTTCCTACACTTGGGAGGCAAAGATGCCTTATCCTTCTTTTCTATCTTCAAACATTCACACATGGAGTCACAAATATGGATTGTGAGTCTGGTAGAAGTACTTTAGCCTTGGAGGCTTGATATGCTTTTCTATCTTATTCAAATCTATGCATTGTTATTTCATCCAGTATTCTCTTCTTTTCTAAGGATTCACCTCTTTCCTTGGTTAAGCAGTATTTATCTACTATGTGATATCCAATCATACATGAAAATTATGGTTTACATTTGAGGACCTATGTCCTTTATACAAACCTTATTTGTTGTTTCACATTGGGTTTCCATGGTCGATACATCTCTCACCTTGGAAACTGAATAGTGTGCTATCTCTCATTAAGGGTTACTTTCTTTTCACTTCTTGCATGATATCTTTTACATTCATCTCTTCCATGGCCTCATAGGAGCTGTGACCTTCTTGGCTTGGACTGGGTGTTGTCTATGGATATTGTCTTGATGTTAAAGAAGGCTTTATCCTTGTTCTTTCTTTCCTTAACATGACAAAATAGTATGTTTTTTCCATATTAAGGAGGGGGGCATATATAGGGTCTCCCTTGTACTATAGTTTTTAATTTTTATATGCTAAATCTTGGAAGGTAACACACATAAGTTGCTAAATCCTAAAAAGACATGCATTCATATGCTAAATCTTCTGATGGTAACACACATAAGTTGCTAAATCCTAAAGGGACATGCATTTCCAATTTCAAATATGCTAAATCTTGGAAGGTAATGCACATAAGTTGCTAAATCCTGAAAAGACACGCACCTATATGCTAAATCTTTCAAAGGTAACACACATAAGTTGCTAAATCCTAAGAAGACACATATTTCATATTCATAGTGATACAAGAAGGTTGATCTATGGATATTCTAGAAGCCATTAGAAGATGCATTACAATTGCAAGCATAGTTTATGGGTGAACCTGTTGGGCTCTCCCTCCAGGGTGATTCACGGTAAGGTAGGCATCTTACCGAGTGAGGTAATCACTTTCTCTTTTCTCTCTTTTCACTTTCATGCTAGTAGGACTGGATCATGAAGCTATGTTGTCTATAGTGTTTCTCTTTTCTTTCTTATGTAATCATTTATGTTGTTATGATAGCTTTCCAACTATGATATTGGTATGAGAAATATTTCTTAGCAAGGTTTCTTATGCTAATTGATTTGGGTTGTTTAGTACTAACCTTTATTCTTTTGTATACTCTCATGTATGTATGTTGAGTTAGAATCCTTGGTTTGGGGGCTTGTGTCTTCAGCTAAGTGTTATTTTATCTCATTTTGAATCCACTAGGATCTCTTCTCTCGTCTCCTTTACCAAGAGTTTGCATTGAATCCATACTCTTGCTAAAGTGGGGGCTTAATGTATTGTCTTAAAATGGAAGCACTTCCATGTTAAGAGAATTTAGCCCTCTGAGTAAGTGGTTTAGGGTCATGATTGGCATCTTTGCATTCTCCCTTGTCCTCCACTTCTTTGCACTTGATTTCTACATTTTAGGTGAGATTAGGGTTAAGGTCTTAAGGAATTTCTTGATTTTCCCTCTTCTATGACTCTATTTTCTAGGTAGGATTCAGAAATGAGACCTCCTAGTCCTTCATCATATCATTCAGAGGATTTTCTATCTATTCCAGACACTGGGTCCTGATCTGACATCAATTTCTAAGTTTCTGGCACCCTTGGAACTCTTGTTGCAGAACCTGACAAAAGTTAGGGTCTGAGGTCAAGGTTGACCTTGACCTTGACAAGATCAGGGTCAACCTCGACCTTGACCCCTTCCTACTAGAATTTCAAAGTTTCATTTGCTGGTAATTTAGCTTTCGGGAAAATTATTTCCCATTTTTGGGTCGACTGTTTCAGGCTCTGAAACAGTAAATCCTTTAATGGTATTTAATCAAGGTATATTTTCTAAAGGTGAGGACCTAATTGGGATTTAATTCTCCAAGTTGGCCCATATAGAGGAGTGTGCCCTAGTTCACTATAAAAGGAGGCCTTCCTCTCTCATTTTCACATCAAGTTTTTACATCTAAAGCACTCAAGCTCTCAAGGTGATCAAGCAAGCATTCATTCAAGTATTCAAGTCTTCTTCTTCATCCAAGTTCTCCATTGAAGATCAAGGATTCAAGCATTCAAGCTATTGAAGGGATTTGGTTCAAGCATTCAAGATCTATCATTCAAACCCTAGATCTAGCCACCATGGTGGTGTGATATTCCTTCAAGATCCTTTGTTTATCTTCAAGATCCATATCATTGTTTCCTCAAGGTGGATTTCAAGCATACAATCATGGAGGTTTGATAATGTTATGTTCAAGCTTTCATATCAATATATTCAATTACATTCCAAATACATTAGCATATCTATTGAATTGCATAGCTTCATTGTTAGATTCATTTCTACTACTTGCTAGCATTCTCCTATTTCAATTTCAATATTAAGGTTGAGGGTTTGACCAAGGCAAACCCCCAATACAATAAACAAAACCATTTTTTCTTGCAGGTACAGGTGTGGAATCTCAGATCTAAGAGAGAATTTGGATACCCTTTTCGACAATCTTTCATGATTTGTGAACAGAACCGGAATCAGACTTCAAATAAATAATGTGGTATTTGACCTTTTAAAAGGTCAAAGTCGACCTGTGTGAATTTGGAGAAAATATTTCTAGGTTTTGTCTGCCTCGACATTTCCAGTCCAGAATAGGTGACAAAATCTTTAGAAAGTTCATACAAAAGCTAGAATTTAGTATTTTCTAGATTTGCGCTAATTCAAGGTTAGTATTTGCACTTCAATTATTTTAGATTTCAAGCTTAAACCAACTATAGGGAAGTATAGGCTTTCTCTCTCTTTTTCATATTCTTCATAGATTGATTCAATTGTGTATTAACCTCTTGGTTGATCAACTTGGATCTCTCCTTTGGGAATTTGGATTTAGGAGTAAATCTTACATTTTCACCACACACATACACAAATAGTGGTGATTCCAAATTTCCATTATTCAAGAAGAAAAGAGGAAAAAATTGATTATATCAATCTCGCGTTCAAGCATTCAAGTCTTCAAAGATTCAAGGATCCTTTTTGGGCATCTTTCCCCTTCAAGATCTAGCATATTGTTGGCCATCAAGGGAGAAGATCTACATTGAGGATTTTATCATTTTATGCACACTTACATCCATGGCTCCATGAAGTGATTTTGGTAGATCCGTAGCATTTGTGGAGATTTCCTACGTTGCAAGTTCAAGATCAACATACAAACACAACAAAATCCTTGTTGACAAGGATTTCTTCAAGAAAGGTGAATATTTAAATTTTTCTTGTTTCATTTACACATTTACTTCTTAATTCAAGGTTGATTCCTCAATCTAGAGCTTGACCAAGGAAAGCCCTTATCCACCCAAACCCCAAAACCTAGTTTTTTGCGTGCAAGAGCAGGATCTTAGAATTATAGGTACAGATATGGATGTTGTAGAAAAACATCTACCAAAAAAATATGGGTCAACTTTATTAAAGTGCCTTGAGAACATGGTGACTTGGTTGACCTTTTTCTGGAACATGGTGACATGGTCGACTAGTTCCCAACAACTTGAGATTTTTAGCATTTTTTGGATTTTCAGCCGTGATCACAGATCTGTAGTTAGAAATTCAGCTATAGGTACAAAAAAATAGTTTTTAGAGCATAAAAATATATTCCTCTTCATACTTCAAGGTGATTACCTCATTATATATTTCATATCTTAGTTTAGATCTATTTTTACATCTTAATTGGGCTGATTTCTTACATTTAGCACCTAGATCTCTATTACTTATCTTGCTAAATCAATTAGTTCAATTTTACAATACACAACCTTTATTAAATTGCATGAAAGAGGACTTTCTTGTGTAATTCATTAATATAATTTGGGTTTAACATTAGCATCCCATCATCTTCTTAGGTTTTTGCTAATCTAACTTAGGTTATATTGAGAGTTTATGTCTGGAAGCCCCTCTTTCTCTTGTATTTTGAATGTTAGTGTGGAAATAGTTAATTAATGAATACATCACACATAGTTTACATTACTAAATTCATCGACACCCATTTCCCCCCTAAATAATATGACCTTAGAGAAAGTACACCAAAGTATGCTAAGGAGATAGAAGAGCTTGAAGAAGAATAAAGGAAGCTTGAAGAGATCGAAGTATTTATTGCTAGGAGAGTACCCAAGGAAGCTGGTAAGTATGAAGGAAAAATACCCTTGAAATGTTTTTCTTCCATTAAAATAGGTCATTTTGTATCTAGATGTCTTGAGAGAGTTTCTAAAGAAAATAATGAGAGGTATCAAACTAAATATCCAAAGAAATATTATTGTGCTATAGATTATGGTGCAACTGATGAAGAATTTGAAAAAGATGGTGAGAATGATGAAGAATTTGGGTTCATTTCTATAAAAGAAGAAAACCCAAGTCCTATGAATGAGGAGAGAGCTTTGGTTACACATGTTGAGAAAATGAGTCAATGGGTTATTGACAGTGGTTGTTCACATCATATGATTAGAGACATAAGAAAACTTGTGGAACTACAAAGATATGATGGTGGTGTAGTTAGATTTGGTGATGACACTCCTTTTTTGATTCATAATAGAGGATCCATTACTCTTGATGGTAAGACTAACACTAATGATATTTTATATATTGAAGGACTAAAGCATAATATTTTGAATGTTGGAAAGCTAGTTGATAAGGAATATGGTTTACAATTTAAGAATGGTGAATGGAAAATCTTGGGAAGTTTAGGTGATGAGACTGCATCAGGTTCAAAATCAAAAGGTAACGTCTTTCATTTGTATAGTACTGAGAGCAAGTATTTGATTGCTCACATTGATGATAGATGGTTATGGAATAAAAGGTTGTGTCATGTTAATTTTGATAACATTATGAATATAAGTGCTCCTAGTGCTGAAGAGATCTACCAAAGCTGATAAAGTTGGATAATGCAATGTGTAAGGGATGCTTGGTGGGTAAGCATACTAGATATACTTTCCAGAGAAATTTTTTTGCTTCAAAAGGACTGAGCTAGATCTTGTGCATACAAATTTATGTGTACCATGTAGAACTATAAGTTATCATGGAGATATATATTTCATACAATTTGTTGATGATTACTCAAGGATGATGTGGGTGACTTTCTTGAAAGAAAAAAACTGAAGCTTTTAAAAGTTTAAGATCTTTAAAGATATGGTTGAGAATGAAATATGTGTAAAGATTAAATGTCTGAGATTAGATAAAGTTGCTGAATTAACAACTAATGAGTTCTATGCTTTTTGCGAAGAACATGGAATAAAGAAACATACATATGCTCTGAGGATTCCACAAAATAATGAGATTGTAGAAAGATGGAACAAATCAGTCCTAGATACTTCTAGGACCATGATGATTGAAGGAAAAATTTCACATATCTATTGGAGAGAAGCCATTTTTATAACACTATATACATTGAATAGAGTGCAAATCAAATATGGAATCGGTAGGACCCCTATGAGCTTTGGTATGGTAACACTCCTATTGTGAAATATTTTAGAATTTTTTGAAGAAAATGTTATTATGTGTGATGATGAATATCACCTTCATGAAATTAAGATCTAATAGCATCAATTTAAAGAAAATACTATGCAAATCTAATTTAAAATGAAACTATAATCTAGAACATCTCATGGTTCTCTAGAAAGAAGTGGTAAGTGAAGCTCTTAGCTTAAATCCTCACTAGTGACACCTCTAAAATGAGAATTATGCTTCTACTATGCTTCTACAATGCTCATTTAATGCTTAATCTAGCTCAAATTGACAAACTACAATGATAATTGCTCTAAATGCTCTTAATTGCTCTTAGAATGCACTCAAATGCCTATAGTAACAATGCTTTGCAAATGAAGTTCTAAGATGAAAATGCTCTCCAAAATGCCTCATATTTATAGTAATTTCCCAAGGGTAGGGGGTGGAGTGAAGTAATCATGGTTAACCCTTGGTTGAGTCAAATACTTTGCTTTGTTCATAAATGGGGGGACAATCCTTTAAATGGTTTCAAAGCTTTGGACAATTTAAATGTTTGAGTGATTTGTGTCTTTTTGTCCTCAATTCTCATTGGTCAATCACTTTGTTGAAAGAAATTAGGAATTATTAAATTCAATTAATTAATTAAATTTAGCCATGTAAGGGTAATGGGTTCATTTTGATTTTTGATTAAAACAACTATACAATTAATTAATTAAAATTAATTATATAGTGTTTTTGGTCCCTTTAAGCTTTGATTTAATTATTTAACATCATTATTTAATTTCTCCTTTGCTTTAATTGATTTTGTCCCACTTTATTTAATTATGTCCATTTTTAATTGATTTGATCCATTTTGATGATTTTGTGCATTTTATTGATTTTTTCAATTTAAAAGCACTTGTCCAATTTTATGTGTCTACAAATGCCCCTCTTTGAATTGATGTACGAAGAACATTGATTCAAAGATTCTTGTGAGTCCTGATCGCTTTTAGGTCCTGATTGTTGGTTCACTAATATGCCTCTGATACTGATTGATTGCTATCTCTGATAATGAAACAAATTTTTTAATGATGCCCCACTGATTTCATGATGTTTGATTGCAACTTCCATTTGATACCCTGATGCCCCCTCAAAAATTAAAACATATTAATTTCTTGATTTGAAAAATTTGATTATATGTCATGATTTAACAATATGTTTTCATTTCTGAAGATTTGATGATATGTCATGATTTAAGAATATGCCCCGTTTGTTTTAATTAGTTGATATAGGTCCATGTCCATTTTCACCTCCAAAATTAGGTCAAAATACCTTAAATAGGTTGATAAACCTTGTTTTACTATTCATTTTTACTTTTCATCTTTGGTGATTTTGCTCTGATCGTTTGGTGAATTTTGAGATGGTTGTGCTGATTTGAGAGCATAGATTTGAGAGGTACTGGAGATATGCGAGGCCACCTGAGTATGGACCTCTGGTAAGTCATTCCCAATTCAGTCTTTACATTTATGGTGCATTTATTAGCATTTATTGTAATTTCCTTGTTTCATCATTGCGTTTAATTTGCAAAATCTCACCTAGAAGTAATTTAATGTCGCTTAGTCCTTTTAACTATCACCTCCATGCTTTTCTCTCCTGCTTCCATGTATTTGACTACCACTTAAGAAAATTTCATCCTCACCTAGGAATAAGATACTCACACCTAGAGCTAGGTCAAAATGACCCTTTTCATGTATGCTGTCACGTATGAAAACCCTAGCAATTTTAATGTCGCCTAGGCTACCTTTTACTATCGCGTAACATGATTCACTATTGCATAGCATGCAAACTATCACCTAACACCCGAATAATGTCACGTTGCATGTTTTAACTATCGCCTTAGGTAAACTGTCACTTGACATAAGTAAAATCACGCCTACTGATTTTTTGAAAATTTTTACCCTTGTACTTGATTGCGTCTGATGAAAAATTTGAAAACTTTTGATGATAGGTTTGAATGATTAGTTTAGGTCTGTTGCTTTCAACAAAACAATTGGTTTAGGATATCAAGATAGTGGTATCACAGAATATGATTTGTTGATCTGGTTAGGATAGTTACTGATAGGATAAATCAATCAGTGTGAAAACTGATATGATTTTGATACTGCTTAGTTTGTTCTCAAGATACTGAGACATGAACAAATGGTACTGGGTGTGATTACTTGATACTTTTGATAAGATTGAATTGAGATAATTCCTTGATATGATATATTGATATGATTCCTTTTCTTTTCTAACAGGCTCACTTTCCTACCCTATATATCCGTTCGGTTGCATCATGGGTTATTGACTTAGGTCAGGTGCTCACATCAGCTGAGTATCGTGTGATTGAGCGATGTGGTTTGAGTTTCCTTCTTGATCTCCCATAGTTTCAGCTAAACCATGGGTTACTTACTATAGTGGCAGAGCGATGGCACTCTGACCACAACACATTTCATTTGCCTTATGGAGAGATGATGATCACGCTGGAGGACGTGTATTGATTACTACGGATCCCCTGCAGAGGAGAGTTGGTATATTATGACTCCATCTATGATTCTACTATCTACCAATGAGTGTTCAAGGACAACACTATAGGTGATGGTGATACTATCACATGGCCCCAGTTTTCTTCCTTTCTGAGATTGCCAGTGGTACTTGGTGCACTGATTGGTGGTTTGCTCCTTCCTGACCGACGAGGTCACAGTTTTTCTGTCGGATGGGGTAGGATATTGGAGGATTTTTTTGCTCATCCTCAATGCTTTGATTGGGGTTCTTGCATCCTTGCTCAACTTTATCATGATTTACATGAGGTAGTGTATAGATAGAGTTCTTCTTTGTCAGCTGGTGCTATTGTTTTTTCAGTTATGGTTATGGGAGCATCTTCCCATTACTAGGCCCATTTCTGATAGGAGATGGCCCCGGGGTTATCCTTATGCTTTTTTATATACTAGGATGGTTACTCAGCATCATTTAGGTCATCTGGACTACTAGCACTGATAGATAGATGATCTTGATTAGATTCAGTGGCATCCCTACCTTGGTTGTGATCGATGGAGAGAGGATGATGATGAGTTATCTTATATGTTCACTCCTCACTAGATGATTGGGCATACTACTACTACTATTGAGTGCTTCTGCTTCGGCAAAGTTTTGAGATAGTATGGTCAGATGCAGGGTATGCCTTAGGGAAATGCTTTATATGTACGAGTATAGGCAAAGACATCTATGTGGAGGCCTTGCATTGATTATGAGTTTGCCTTAGATCAGATTGCGGGTATGACTACTTGCAGATGGGAGATGCTTCCTGGTATGGTAGATGTAGGTATGTCTCATGAGTATGAAGACTGGTGGGCTCATAATAGGTTTACTCATTTCACTGATCCAGCAGAGCCTATTCTTGGTCGATGTGATGGTGGTGGTGGCAGACATAGGAGAGGATGAGGACATAGAGATCCTCTAGTTGTAGTAGGTAGAGGATGGGTGAGGGATAGACATGATCGGGGTGATGACAGAGATATACAGGTTGATGCAGTCTTGACAGGTCATCCTAGAGTAGCAGTTAGATAGGATAGAGCTCATAGACATCAGAGAGCTTAGAGATAGGCTCATGTTGATGTTGCTAGATAGGTTCCAGGGGGTTTAGATCCCTTAGTGCAGTTGCAAAGAGTAGCTTTGGCAAAGTAGGATGATGATGCTCAGCAGGATCAGGCACAACAACCATAGGATCAGGGGTAGGATGCACAGGATGTTCCCATGATTGGTTCATTAGCTTGAGATATGAAGTCACTGAGGACCAATATGTCCACTATTGTTGGGAAATTATCTCAGGTTGCTTCCTTGATGCAGCAGTTTGTTTCAGCCATGGTTGTTTTGAGACAGGATGGTGCGAGCACTTCTCTGGCTCCTCCTCCACTAGATAGTAGAGATCTAGGTGCTACAAGATTGTGATTGACTGTTGACAGACTCATTCATCATTGATGTCCTTTGTTCCCCATTTCATGCTATTTGATTGATCAGAACATTTGATGTACCCCTTTTGATGATATTGTATCTTGATATACTTGATTTGATGGATCATTGATGAACACTTTTTTGTTGATATATGATGATATACTCCTTGGATCATCTTGATGAGTTGGTTATGAGATTATCTTTTATGCAGCTATATGATGTGGTATGCATTTATGATTTATGCTATGGATGCAGTTATCTTATTTTATGATATAGATAAATGAATGCAATGATGTATGGATTTTGATGAGATGCTTTTCTATTTTGTCAATGTATGGATGCAAAAATGCTTTATGGAAATGCACATGTATGTTCCTATGTTTTTGATTGATTTTTTTATTTTCAAGTATTTAGATGTATGCAATGCTAACTCTTATTTACATGAATGTATGATGTATGGAAAATGATTTCTTTTCTTTTCTCTTTCTGATATATGAGTAATGAATAATGGTTAATGCTATGCATGAATGCAAAAGATAATCTCACTTTCATTGTTTGGAATCATGAATTATGATGAATGTTTGAATTTAATCCCCCCCCATTTCTTTGATGTTTGAAACAACTCAAGTTTTATTGATGTGCCCCCCCTTTGTCATTGGAAATTAACCATAAATAAATGCAATTAACTTAACATGATAATGCAATCCAATTAATCTAACATGATAATGCAATTAATCTAACATGATAATGCAACCTAAGTGTCATCAGCTTTTAGCAAAGAAATGCCATGAGGATAAATTTTCATCATTGAGCATTTTAGGACCGAAAAGCTAGTACAATCATCACTGACCACATCATTGATGATATGAATATTGCTTTTTTATCACTTTTTGGTAACCTTGGTTTTAAACTGGTACAACCCTCACTAGTTGGATGACCAAACTATGGGAGTCTGAATACCAGTGTCAATGGATTCAATGTTGCAAGTGGATTTTTGGTATTAAGATATGGAAGATCTAAATAGCCAAGGGATCCGTTTGCGTAAACAAGCAAAGGTTAATCCTTCCTCTTATGAGATAGTCCTCAATGGTTCTTTGATGACCATGTCGTTAGACAAATTCTCATAAGTTGATGAATCTTCCTGAAAACAATCACTCAAAGGCTAGAAAATATCACACCTCTATCATGGCCAATCTAGTCGAAACATCATCGATTAGCTAAAGAGATGTGATAAAAAAAAATCAATTTCCTAAAAATTTTTTTATCAAAAGAAAGCTTTAAGTGTTTTTCCATGTTTTCATGATTTTCAAAAAAAAGTCTTTCAAAGCATTCTGATCTTGAAGATGTTTTGTCAATTTTTAATCCCAAATAATAAAGTCAATGAAGGCTCATGGATCAAGTTGTAGGATCAAATACTTGGGTTGTGAATAATGATAGCCATCAAAGGTTCACGAAAATCGCTCTCTCAAAAATTTTGATAAATCTCTCTCTGATGTGATTGATTGTAGCACTTATTGAATCCATACGGTACCAAAATTCCAATCCTTTCCTGCCCCCAAGTAATAAATGCAATCATGTGACAAACTTAGGCCTGTAGGCAATGCAACAATGTGACTAAAAGCTTTATTATGACTATGTACAAATGATGGATGCAATGAAGGTTTACAAATGGGATGTTGGAAATGCAATATGTACACATGTGACTAGGAAAGACAAACTTAAGGGAACAAAAGGTGCTTGTTTACCAAGTTTTCACCCTTTGGACGGATCAAGCTCTTTTCTCTATTTTTAAAGCTTTTCTCTTTTTTGGCTACCAAGGTGCCTATTTGCTAGGTTTTCACCAAGGCACTTTTTTCTTTTTCCAATTTTTTTGTATTTTTCTTTTTTTCAATTTTTTTTTGTTTTTTTCAATTTTTAAAATTTTTTCTCATATCATCAAGGCGCCTATTTGCTAGGTTTTCACCAAGACAACATCTTATTTGAATGTTTTTCCCTTCTTCATACTCAATTTTCCACTATTTTTAATCTTTTATGTTTTTCCAATGTTTTTGGTATTTTCAAGATCTCTTTTGAACTATGTATAATAAATATGATGCTCTCTCATTTGATACTCTTTATACTCTTTTGTCTGACTTATGTGTAGAACCTTTTGAGATGAATACTATTGATGGGTTCTTGGAGTTCCTCTCCTTCACAATCTGATAACTTATGGGTTCCTGGGCCAAATGAAGATACTATGATGAATGGGCCAAGCCAATTAGCCTCCCATTTGCCTTTCTTCTCTCTTTCAACCTGATTCTTTGGGTTCTATCACAACACTAAGTCTCCTACCTGAAAGACTCTTGGTTTGATATGTTTATTATAGTTCCTCAAGATTATATTTTGATACACTTTTAGGTGCTCATAAGCTTGTGTTTGATGTTCTTCAAGACACTCCAATTGTTGAAGTCTAGCGACTCTATAGTCTTCATCTATGATCAATCCTTGTAATGACACTCATAGAGATGGAATTTCAACCTCCAATGGTAGAACTACTTCGACCCCATAGACCAATGAGAATGGTGTGGCTCTCATAGGTGTTCTTATGCTAGTTCTATAGGCCCACAATGTTGGATTAATTTGCACATGCCAATCCCTTCCTGATTTATTGACCGACCTGTTCAAGATTTTCAAGATATTCTTATTCGTGGCTTCAGCTTGCTCATTTCCCTGAGGGTAATAGATTGATGAGGAGTGGTGAGTGATATGAAATGTTGCACAAAGTTCATCAACATCCTTATTTTTGAATTGTTTTCTATTATATGTTATTATGGCATGAGGAATACCATATCGACAAATGATGTGATTCAGGATAAACATGGAAATTTGTTTTCTCATTGCCATTATCAAAGGAACCACCTCTACCCACTTAGTGAAATATTCCATTGCGGTTATGATGTATTTGTGCCCATTTGAAGAAGGTGGGTAGATCACCCCAATCAAGTCAAATCCCCATTGATAGAAAGGCCATTGTGTAACAAATGGGTGTAATTCCTGTGCCGGTGCATGTATCATGTTGCCATGATATTGACATTTTCTGCATATCTTCACAAAGTGGCAAGCATCCTTTTCTCATATCTTCTAGAAATACCCTAAGTGAAGGATTTTCTTAGCTAGGTTTAAACCGCTTGAGTGTGACCCACAAATGCCTTTGTGGACCTCTTGTAAAGCTAACTTCGACTCTTCTTCCTCTAGACATCTAAGTAATGTCCCATCAAGACCCTTACGATACAATGTTTCTGAAAGGATTATGTAACGGGCTGATTGGTGTATGAAGTTGCATTTTTGGGCTCAGGATTGGTCTAAAGGTAGCACTTGGTCTTTGAGATATGTGTATATAGGGCCATACCAAGGGGAGTCATGTCCATGTAATAGGGAAATAATTTGGGTTTCAGGAAGGTTGAATGCTGGTTTCACCAACTCTTCCACCAAGAACTCATACTTCTCATTTTGATCCAGTTTTTGTAACAAGGAAGCCAAGGTGGCCATGGCGTCAACTGCTCTATTTTTCTCTCTAGGAATTTGCTCAAAAGTGATCAAGGCAAAATAATTCTTCCATCCATCAATCATAGTCTTATATGGCATCAAATTTTCATCTTTGGTGTTATATTCATTGTTGACTTGATTGATGATGAGTTGAGAATCTCCATAAATTTGTAGCTCTATGATGTTCCACTCTAAGGCCATTTTGATGCCTATGACTAGTGCCTCATATTCTGCTATATTATTTGTGCATGGAAACAAGAGCTTGTAGGACTTAGGAATGGTGTAACCTTGAGGAGTGACCAATAGAATGCCGGCCCCAGAACCTCCTTGAGTATAGGAGCCATCAAAGTATAACTTCCATGTTTTTGCTTCTATGTTTACAATGGCGGAATCTGGAAATTCCACTTGAATAGTTTGTGTAGAAGTCATGGGATTCTCAAATAAATGATCTGCTATCACTTTCCCTTTTATTGCCTTTCTATCAACATATTCAATGTCAAATTCACTCAATATCATAACCCACTTGGCTATTCTACCCGTTAAGGCAATTTTGCTTAACAAATACTTGAGAGGGTCAATTTTGGCAATTACCTCGACTTTATGCATCAACATATAATGTCTCAAATTTTGAGATGCAAACATCACTGCTAGGCAAGCTCTTTCCATGAATATGTAATTAACTTCATATTTAATCAATGTCCTACTCAAATAGTAGATAGCTCTTTCCTTTCCCTATTCATCCTCTTGTGCCAAAAGCACTCCTAGGGATCTTTCGGTAGAAGATATGTATAAAAGAAATGCTTTGCCCTTGATTGGTGGCATTAGGATAGGTGGATTTATCAAATAGGTCTTTAATAATGTGAAATCTTGATCACATTCCTCATCCCACATGAATATAGTATCCTTATGTAGCAATCTGGTGAAGGAATGGCATTTTTCAGCCAATTGAGAAATAAACCTTCTTATGGATTGTATTTTGCCTTGTAAGGATCTCATTTGGCTGATGTTCCTATGTATCTCCATGTCCATTATGGCTTGTATTTTCTTTGGGTCCACTTCAATTCCTTGAGCAGAAACTATATAGCCTAATAACTTATCAGATTGGATACCAAAGGCACATTTCTTTGGGTTTAATCTAACCTTGAATTGTTCCAACCGAATGAATATCTTTCTTAGAATTTGGAGGTGTTCTTCTCTTTTGTGGGACTTTTCTAGTATGTCATCCACATAATCCTTTAAAAAGGTGTGCATCATGTCATGGAAGATAGTTGTCATGGCCCTTTGATATGTGGCTCCGATATTTTTAAGGCCAAAGGGCATGACGTTCCAACAAAAGGTGCCCCAAGGGAAAGTAAATGCTATCTTTTCTTGGTCTTCAAGTGCAATTTTTAATTGATTGTAGCCACTAAAACCATCCATTAATGAGTACATGGAGTGACCTTCTGTCAAATCCACTATGGCATCTATGCTCAGAAGTGGGAAATCATCCTTAGGACATGCAAGATTCAAGTCTCTAAAATCTATACACACATGAATAGATTTATCATGCTTTGTGACTGGTACAATGTTAAAGATCCATTCAGCATATGCTATTGCTCTTATAAATCCAACCTTTAACAATTTTTTCAATTCTACCTTCACTAGGAGAGCCACATGTGGGTGCATTTTTGGTAATTTTTGCTTCACGGGTTTAACCTTGGGTCTAACATTCAAATGATGCATTATGAAATCAAGATCCAATCCAGGCATGTCAGAATATGACCATGCAAGTGGGATTCAAATGATGCATATGACTATGGCATCTATGCTCAGAAGTGGGAAATCATCCTTAGGACATGCAAGATTCAAGTCTCTAAAATCCGTACACACACAAATAGATTTATCATGCTTTGTGACTGGTACAATGTTAGAGATCCATTCAGCATATGCTATTGCTCTTATAAATCCAACTTTTAACAATTTTTTCAATTCTGCCTTCACTAGGAGAGCCACATGTGGGTGCATTTTTCATAATTTTTTCTTCATGGCTTTAACCCCAGGTCTAACATTCAAATGATGCATTATGAAATTAGGATCCAATCTGGGCATGTCGACATATGACCATGCAAAGTTCACTTGTTGTTCTTGGAAAAACTTGATGAAATCCTCTCTTTCTAGAGGTGTAAGTGATGCTGCCAAGTGTATAAATTTTGGATCCAATTATGTCCCAATGTTGACCTTTTTTGTCAGTTCTATAAGAATAGGTGGCCTTTCTTCCTCATGTTCGGGAAAGGTATCCAATCTCTCTTCCTTTGGTGCCATAGTTGGGTTTTCACCATAGGAAACGTCTTTTATCTTTATTTTTTTTGGTTCTAGTGCTGCCACATAATGGTTTTCAGCACTAGAACTTTTTTTTTTTTCATTTTTTGCTTTTGACTAAGAGATTGAACCCCTGGTACTTCCATCATGTTTGGTTCAAGTTCATTGGTGAAAGAGGGTTCAACCACATTAAGGTATTGGTTTGCTGCTTGGTCATTAGGGAAGTAAAGTAAGTTAATCGGCTCAGTTAGGTCTAATCAATAAGGTGTGGATTTATTAAGGATAAGGTTTCATTAGGTAGGTTTTCATCAATTTGGTTTATGGACATGACTTTATTTGAGGGTTTGTACATTGTATCATTTAGATCTATGACGTGTGCTTCCTCAAGATGATCCATGGAAGAAGGGTCAAAATCCCCTTCACTTGAGTCCTCTTCAACTTCTATGGGAAACAACATGGGAAAAACCACAAGCGGATTAAAACTAATGTTTGAATCTCCCTCCTTCGAAGGCATCCAAAATGTATCTATCTAGGGCAGACTTGCATATGTTTGTCCTATGTTAAGACCTTGTATATTAGGTTCTTCATTGACTTGAGTATCTTGCCTTGGAATCTTTGCATATGTGTGTATTGTGATTACTTCCTTGTCTTGACATGATTAATTCGATAGGGTATCCCACTCATAATCTTGGGAGTCATCACTATCTCCATCGGATTCTAAGGCATTTACTTGAGGATAAAAGTCTTGCATTGGGCTGGAGCTTTCACCTTTGTATTGGTAACCTACTCCAAATTTTTCTTCTTTTGCCCTCCAAGTAGTTTCAATGGGTTCTAGTAATCCTCTATTCCTTTGGCCTAAGGGTCCTCTTCCCTTGTATCTGATCTTCTACATTATCTCAAACCCTTTCCCATATTGCTTACTTTGTATATTAACATGCTGGATTATTTCCATGGGAGTGTTTGAGGTATCCTTTTCATCATGATAAAGCCATTGAAGGACTTCATTCTCCTCCTTGTCAAATGCTTCTTTGTCACTTTCTCTTATGAAGTAAGAGTTGTACTTATGAGGCAAGTGTTCTTTTGATGGTTTACCATGTGTTCATGGAGATGTGGGCATGTCGAATAGGGAAACAGAGTATTCCCCTACTCCTTTGGAAATAATTTTGCATTGTTTGTCAAATGCCTCCATCATCTTATCCATTTTCTTGTAGTTTTCCTTTTTAACTTTATCTTTTTCTTCTCTAGTGGGTTTGTAGGGTACGATCTCTAATTTAGGCATTTGATTTGAACCCTCATTTGCAATTGGACCCTCATAGCTCATCTTTTCCTTTCCCTTAGTTGATGTCGTTGAGCTAGCTTGAGGAGGGTTTTGAGTAGCATTCAATGTTATGATCGGATCATCCATTTTGGTATCTTCAATGGTGGCTCTTTGAATGATTCCTTCCCGGTTATGTTGAATATAACTCATGAAGGGGTTTGAGTGCATTGCAATATTGGAATGGGTTTGAGTCCCCTCCAACCATGATTTCTTCACCCATGTACATAAATTTGATGCATTGGTGGTACGTGGATGGGACTGCTTGCATCTCGTGGATCTATGGTCTCCTCAACAAAATGTTATATGTTAACTTCATGTCCAATACTTGGCAATTGGTGTCCTTCTTGACTGGTCCCACTTTAATGGGCAATACAATCATGCCTTTAGAGGCCCTTTCATCTTCATCATAAGCCTTAATGGTGATTTTTTTCATAGGGTCAATGCAAGACTCAGATAACCCTAAGGATTTAACAAGACTTAATGTACAAATATTAAGGCCAGCTCCTCCATCAATGAGAGCTCTTTTGACTCTATGCCTTTTTATTAAGACCTCTATATGCAATGGTAGATTTTGAGGATGGGTTATAGACATGTCATCTTGGTTAGAAAATGAGAGACAATGAGGTGCCACAAGATGACCTACCATATTTTGGAACTTCTCCTCTTCTAAGTTAGTAGGAATGTTCATCTCTATTAGAGCTCTTTCTAAAATATCCTTATGGTTAGGGGATAACTTCAATAACTCCAAAATAGAGATTTGCGCTGGAGTTCTTTGCAACTGATCAACCAAGATATAAGGTTTTGCTACTATAGAAGGTTGCTTGACCACAATGTTGGACTCCAGAGTGCTAATAACTTTAGGAGCAACCCCTTGTAGGGTCATTCTAGAAGTCTGCCCTCTTGTAATGACATTTGATGCCTCTTTTTGGGACTATTCCTTGATTATTATAGCATTCACAATGTTATCATAAGGTGGCACAAAGTTAATGTTATTGGCGCTTTGTTTCTTGCCATTAGATGATTCCCCTTTGTCATGTTTGTAAAAAGGTTGTTTTAATGCTGTATGATCTTGATTGCTTTGAGGTCCATCAATGGTGATCATGCCACCATTGATTAAATCTTGCACTATATTCTTTAGTTGCAAGTATTCATTTGTTGTGTGCCCTCAAATTCTGTGGTACTCACAATGGCTATTGGCACTCCACCAACTAGGCTTGTTATTTGGCTCATAAGGTTTAATGCTAGGTAAAGTAATGACATTATTAGCCATGATAGTTTTTAATGCCTTTTCGAGGGGTTCACCCAAGGGTGTGAAGTTCCTTTGAGGAGTGGGCACCAAATATTTATCAAATTTATTATTTCTTGTATTATTTCCTTGGTTGCCCTTATTGGCATTGTTGTTATTGGAAGGTGCATTGGATGTCTGATTGGCATTATTCACCTAATTAGGTGTCCTTGTAAGAGAAAATGGGACCACCTTCAAGTTTCTAGACTCCACCACACCATCATTAACAATTCCTTTATTGTTGTTCTTATACCGACTATTACTATTGAATCAATTATTCTTCTGATTGTTGCCATTGTTGGAGTTATTGTTGTTGGAGTTGTTCTTATTATCTTTATACAATTTTAGTTCTCCACTTTTGACCAACACTTCCTCCGTTGTTACTCCATTTTCAATTAGATCCTAGAAGGTCTTGGGACATTGCATTCGTAATCGGTAATTCAACTCATTGCTTAAAATGTTTATGAAGATATCCATCTTCTCTTTTTCAAGTACGCTCCTAGGATATCTTGCAAAAACTATCCTCCATCTTTGTAGAAAAGTGAGGAATGCCTCTCCATCCTTTTGTTTAGTGTTACATAATGTTATCATCATGACCTCATGCTTGATGTTGTATGAGTAATGGGCCACGAATTTCGAAGCTAGCTCTTCAAAAGTCTTAATGCCGGAGGGTAACTTAGAAAACCACTCCATAGCCATGCCTCCTAAGCTTCACAAAAATAGTTGTATACACCTAAAAATGGTCACCTAGACTATTAGCCCCTTTTGCTAAATCATAAATTGCTTATTCTTGATCAAATCTTAGTTCTATCATTTATTCAATTATTTTCTATGGGCTAACCATTTTATCCTAAGTCTTTATTTATTTAAAAGGAATATTTCCTCCCCTTTTAATAAATAAAAAGCCCCCACTTTTCCTCTTATCCTAAGTTGCACAAATAAAGCATTATTCTTATTTTATAAAAAGGGAAAAAGCACTTTTTGTCTCATATGGACACAAAAGTCAACTCCTATTTTCTCATTGGAGGATACTTGTGCACATGGATTGCTCCTCTTTTAAGCTCCACCATTGATTAAATCTTTTGCCTCTTAATCTCCATGGTCCATTCCTCCTCATTTCCTATAAAAGAAGAGCTCTCTTCTTCATTCTAGATCCTCAACTTTTTATGCTAATATTATGCTGCAGGTTTTCTAGGTACACTTTGGAGCTTTTGAAGATTTGGAGCATTCTTAGCATCTACATCTCATTCTTGCATTCTACATCTCATTCTTGCATTCTTAGCTTAGCTTCATATTTATGCTTTCTTAGATTAGCTTCATTTCTATACTCTAGATTAGCTCACATAGATTAATTAGCTTGGGTTGTAACACTTGCATATTTCTTTTCATAGCTTAGCTTGCATTTCCATTTCTAGCATAGCATTGCATTGCATTGCATTTTAATTCTTGATTCTTGAGGATATTGGCATTCTTGCCCTTGTCTTCATTGAATCTCCCATTGCATGGTTTACTAGCAAGGTTATAGGCTAAATAGCTCTAGCTGAGAGCATTCTTAAAAAACCCTTGCACTCCATGCCTAGGGAGCTATGGATCAATTTGTGAGGGCTCATTCTTGATTTTCCTTGCATGTAATGATCCATAGAAGTGTGACACAATTATAGCACACAATAGTCTCATTAAATATGTTGTATCATGCATGAACTCTAGGCTCAATGCACAAAACTCACGTAAGTGGTCTTGGGGATCTGACATTCCTTCATACTTGTCATACTTGGGGAACACTACACTGATTGGGAATGACACCATTACCAAGATTTTATCAAATGGGAATAGGCACAATGCTTCTATGGAGAAAGGCTCGGGAGCTCCACTTTTCTTAATGGTATCCAATTGCATTTGGAACATCTTGAACTACTTATTCATGATGTCTAAGGTACTCTCCTCAACTTTTGGTAGTTTGAGTTGGTTAACATTGTAGTCACGGGGAAGCTTGAGGCCTTTTTGTGCTAAGTCCAGAAAGTGATTTTCTCTATCTCTATCCATTGCATTTTCCATGAGCTTTTGAAAATAGGGATATTGGATAGCCTCACTAACCTTTTCATCCATGTCATCTTCTGTCATTGCTTCGGTGTTAGTTTTATTGTGAGTGTTGTCCATCCCTTGAGCATTTTGATCTGCCCCTCCATTGGTATTGCCTTGGTCATTTATGTCAATGCCCCCATTATTGGCATTACCTTGGTTAGTGGGATCAATGCCACTATTATCCTTACCACCTAAACTACCATAGTACATCATGTTGTCTTCCCCTTCTTGTTCGGGTGATTTTTGGGATATTCTAGGAGTAGTAGACTCATCTCCTGGGTAAGGGAGCTCTTGTCTCAAATAGGTCCCATCTACTTGCAAGGTTTGTTTGATGTAATAAGATCTAGTAAAAGTAGGCATGAACCTTGGAGAAGAAGAGTCAATATTACTCGGGGTCTAATCCTTTGTTGAGTTTGCAACAATGATGTAGAAACATGATTTTTTGACCGAACTGAAAGTTGGAGTAGTAAGAACACGGAAAAGGGTACTCAAATATGTGCTCAAAATTTTTTGACCTCCCCTGTAAATACTCTCTATTTTCCCTTTTAGATTTTTGGGCATCACTGGCCTGAGTGTAGGCATGACTAAAACTGCTGTACACATGAAATGGTTTATCGTTAGGTGGCACACTGTAGATGTACAGGTGACACTTTTCTATTATTAAGCGAGTTTCCAATTTTTACCAAGCATGTTTTAAAATATTCTAGGCATGACTTCACTGTGTCTATGCATTTTTAAACAAGTCACAGGTGTGACTGAACCTCTAATAGGCGAGTTTGTTTTGTGCACAAGCGGCACTTCTCTAACCAGTTTGTAAGATTTTGGATTTTTTTAAAACTTTTAAGATCAGTCTTTTTGAAATTTCTTTGTTTGAAAAATAAAAACAATCACAACACACACATCACTTTGTCATCATGTCCCTAAAAACACTCTAATGTGTATATTCTCCAATGTTTTTCACAAGTATACCACAAGAAAGAATTCCAAACAGCCTACCTAAAGTCAATTTTGGCTTGTAAACATGGCTCTACAAGGTGGCCTTACTATTTTATCCAGGTTTTATTAAGGATTCCATTCAAATAGATCTCAAACTTTCATCCCCCAAGTATGTTAAGGGGTTTCCCACATGCATCGAGGTATGATTTTGCACAATCCATGAGGACTACTATAGGAAATTCAAAAATTTTAAGATCTGTTTGTCATACACCCCATTAAGGATGTATGTGTTTCATTTTATAGTGGGTTGGATCCCCGCGGAAAAAAGTGAGTGTATCCCACTTTGGGTTGTCCCTCTCACCGGCGTTGTTAAGGCAAACTCAAGAGGTGAGCCCACTAAATCTCTATTTTACCTAGCATGTTCATTGAAAGCAAGAAAATGGAATTAAGGTTAAGTTTTTGGGAATTTGGTTCACCTAAAAGATGAAGAGCATATCCCTAACTTTCCCTTTAGTTCCTCAAACACTCAACCAATAAGGTTCTTTTTCAATCTCGTAACAAAGAGATTCTTAGAAATGGAAGTGTTTGGTCAAATTCCTTGTTTTAATTAAGCTACATTTAAAAGAAATGCCACAATCTAATCAAGTGTAAGCTTGAATAGGAGAATACCTTTCCTTGTAGCTAGCCTAAGCTAGGGGCATTTTTGAAAGGTCTCATCATTATTTTTCACTCACCTTGGCAAGATCCTCCACCAAATGTGTTTGTCCACCAACAAGTTAGTCAACACTAACAAACACTATGAGGGGAAACCAAAATCAAAATTGGAAAGAACAACACTTATGTATGAATCTTCTAGAGCTTATTTGCAAATTTTCAAATAAAAACTTGAATTAAGGACTAAAGATCCAATTAGGAGAGACAAATTTCTTTTTGTAAGCTTCAGTCACAACAAGGTATTTTTGATATACCTGATTGTCTTCTTCTTGTGTTGACTCAAGAATAGCTTTGATATGTACTTTGTTTTCCCTTTTGATCTTCTTAGCTAGTGCCTTCCCTTCTTGATTGAATCTGGTTTTTGGCTTTTGCACTTTCGGATGCCTATTCATTTACTGTTAAATAGCATAAATAGAATGTTAGATGCTTGATTTAATCAATTAAACAATAAATACAGACAACAGGTAGTAGGCGACATCATCCAGCTAATAGGCGGAAACAAAATGTTCGTAGGCGTAATTTTATAGATATTGAGCGACACTTTGTAGTGCCACAGGTGATACTGAAAATCACAAAAGCGTGTACAGTTTATTCCTAAGCGTGAGAAAAACTTAAAATTGTGCAAAATGATTCTGCTAAGTGATATTTTAATAACAGTAAGCGATAATAGAACTATTCAAAGCATGATTATTATTACAAATTGCTAAGCAAAGTCTACACTTAAGCGACAATAGAATTTAAGGAGGCGAGACTCCTTGAGTCACAGGCATGACTTTAAGATCTAAAGGCTGAATAAGTCACTTTTCGTAGGCATGAGCGTATGATCCGTGAGCGACTGTGAAGGAAGTAAATCCATAGAAAAGTCTTGTACCAAGCATGAATCTCCAGATAAAAGGTGTCAATACAGAGATTGTAGGTGGCAACAGAATGACTGTAGGCGTGAACAAATCTCCTATAAGCGTGACTTCACCAAAATCCTGCAAGATAAACATGGAAAATAGAGAATACAAGCATGCAAATGAAGATCTAAGGTGAAATTATCTCCAAAATGCCTCATATTTATAGTAATTTCCCAAGGGTAGGGGTTGGAGTGAAGTAATCATGGTTAACCCTTGGTTGAGTCAAATACTTTGCTTTGTTCATAAATGGGGGGACAAATGAGGGGACAATCCTTTAAATGGTTTCAAAGCTTTGGACAATTTAAATGTTTGAGTGATTTGTGTCTTTTTGTCCTCAATTCTCATTGGTCAATCACTTTGTTGAAAGAAATTAGGAATTATTAAATTCAATTAATTAATTAAATTTAGCCATGTAAGGGTAATGGGTTCATTTTGATTTTTGATTAAAATAACTATACAATTAATTAATTAAAATCAATTATATAGTGTTTTTGGTCCCTTTAAGCTTTGATTTAATTATTTAACATCATTATTTAATTTCTCCTTTGCTTTAATTGATTTTGTCCCACTTTAATTAATTATGTCCATTTTTAATTGATTTGATCCATTTTGATGATTTTGTGCATTTCATTGATTTTTGCAATTTAAAAGCACTTGTCCAATTTTGCATGTCTACATATTATAAGAGAGATTAAGACTTATGAATGTTTAATCCTAAAGTTATGAAGGTATCTTTCTTGGTTATTGTACCAAGAGTAAGGCCTACAAGTGCTATAACAAGAGGTTAAGGAAAGTGAAGACCAAAGAAGTCTCCAAAGGAGATGTCCAATCTTGCAGTAAGAGTCAACACAGTGGAAAAAAAACACAACAATATATCACTGAATAACAACTTTATTACCAAGTAACATCAATTACTTTAAATTGACTTCAAACATGTCACACTTGTAAGGCCTTCCCAATTATGGCCATATACAATGAAATGAAACTCAGATCCTAATTCTGATATGTCCAACCCTAGATCCATCCTTTCTTAGATATTTTCTATCCAACTACTCTCCCCAACACCCCCTTATAATCACAAGCCCTAAATTTATACATACTAGACACCATAGGTCAAAATATAAGATGCTACATATTCCAAGACAAATGTATTAGACCAGGTCAGCCTGTATCCCAAATAAATTACAAAATTTAATTAATTCACCAAGCATGATCCAAACACCAAGTTGGCCACACATAGGTCCACCTTGAGATCCATGCCATTCAGATCCATCGATTGACTATCCCCACTTTAATCCTCAACAATCAACTGGTGAACATAATTAAATTGGTAACATGAAGAACACGACTAGTTAGAAAATAACATGCCAAATCTCACAATCCACACCACTTGAAGAGGTGTGATCATAGACATAGCCTCCCAAAAAGGAATAAAACATTTTCATTGCACATGCCAAACATCTCCACATATCGTCCACACATAGAATATTTGAAAATGGCCCAAAATATGGAGCTTCATCAAACCACAAGGAAATTACTCCAAGATGATTTGAGATCTCTAGGAACCCAAGATGCTCCTGTATCAAACACTTGAGGTAGATAGAAAAATGTGCAACACACTTTGATGCAACAAGAAAATATGAATACAACCTCATCTTGACCACCGGTTTACCAATCCTCAAAGTCAAGAAGAAAAACTTGCACACAAACAACCTTCTTCCTCCAATCAAACCTCTGATTTCTCTACACTACAATAAACTAGTCAACACACCTACTAACAAAAACAAACTGATCAACATCCTCAACAAAATGCATCATATCTGTGTTCTCCTTCACAAAAAAATCATGGAACTCATCACCTTGTACCATCATCTTATGAGAAACAAGGAATTCAAGATGTCCACCATCTTCATTAGCAACCTCTATATCTTTATCCACCTTTTGCAATTATGCAACACAAGTAACAACATCCAACTGGAACAACCTAATATGCAACTCCTCATCAACAAAAGGATTATCATCTCCAATGAAAACCCTATCAAAAAGATCATCAATACCAAAATTCTCAACATTACCCTTAGAAAAAGGTAACTCCATACCACTAACCATCTTATTAACAACAACAAGATGCTCTGCAATTTTCACATCAGACCCAACCATCTGATCATGCAAATTAACTCAATCTACCACCTTAACCTAAAAAAGGTTAGTATTTACCTCTTTAATATTTACCTCTTCAACAACAACCTTAACTTGGCTTTTCCTTCTTTGAACAAGCCTTTTCACAAGCCAAACAATCTTCTTATGGATAGGTGAATTCCAATTGCAATTCAAGCTCCTAATCTCCTCAAGCTTACCAAAAATATCCTCTATCTTCTTCTCAAGTTGGATAAAGACCCTATATTCAACCAATCGACCATCCTTTCTCACCAGCTTCTTCACTTCTCTCCCAAGGTGTAACTACCTTGGATCGACATTTTGATTGCAATATTCTAGCTACCTCATAGTTGACGACCTATTGAACATCTTCACAAACTTTGTTGATTCAACAATCTGTTCACTAAAAATAGGATTTATCAAGGGTTTCACCTCCTTCCTAGGTTCATAACCAGTAACAATCTCTTCCTGACACATCCTCACACAAATCCTCTACAATCACAGGCCAAATATACTATTTGAGATCCCTCGACAAATGAATTCAAGGTTTCACGAGCTCAAGAACAACATCTATGACTCCAAGATCTGCAACTCACTCATATCATCACAATAACTCAACCTTCCAGTAGAAAATCCCTTCCAACCACTTTGCATAATCCCTTCATTTATGCAAGTCAGATCTAGACTCTGTCACCTCACAAACAATTCCCTAGAAGCTTTGCAAGCTCAAACACCAATATTTATGCCACCACAAGATCAAACTACCTCTGATACCACTTGATGTAGTCAAGACTAGAGAAGTCTCCAAAGGATATGTCCAATATTGTAGCAAGAGTCATAACAACATAAAATAGAAAAACACAACAAGATATCACCGAATAACAAGTTTATTATCAGTTAACATCAATTACATAAAATTAGATTTAAACATGATGGAATGTAAGACCTTTTTGATTATGGCCATATGCAATAAAATGAACCTCTGATCCTAATTTTGATATGTCCAAAACTAGAGCTATCCTCTCTCATCTCTCTACTATCCAGATACTCTCCCCCACACCCTCCTTATAATTGAAAGCCCTAAATTGATACATACTAGCCACCATATGTTGATATTCAAGATATTACATATCCCAAGATAAAAGTATTAGACTAGGTCAGTCTAGATCCCAAATAAATTACAACATTTAATTAATTCACCAGATGCAGTCCAACCACAAGGTTGGCCACACATAGGTGTACCTCAAGATCCATTCCATTCATCTCCAGCGATTAGAAACCTCTACCACAATCCTCAATAATTAATTGGTTAACACAATTGAATTGGTAACATGAAGAACATGACCAGTTGGAAAATAACATGCCATATCTCACAATCCACACCACCTAAAGAGGTGCGATCATATACATAGCCTCCCTGAACAACAAGGAAAAAAACCTCTTCATCACACATGCCAAAGATATCCGCAAATCATCCGCACATAGAATCTCCAAAACCTGCCCAAAATAAGGAACTTCATTAGACCACAAAGAAATTCCTCCAAGATGATGTAAGATCGCCAAAAATCCAAAATGCTCCTACATCAAGGAATAAAGTTGAAAGTGCTAATGTGATACTTGATGAATATAGTTTGAAATAATCCAGATATTTTGATTATAATTTAGATGATGAAAATCTTAGGGGGAATTAGGGAACACAAAATCAATCAGAAAATAGACTTTAGATTTCTCCTTGAATTCATGATGATCAATAAAATCTAGTCAATGTTGAATAAGATATTCAAGAATCATGTGTTCATCCAAATATAAAGACTCTGAGGTATGTAAGGTTAAATCATTCTAAAAATCATATAATAGGTGATAAGGATAAAGGTGTTCAGACTAGAAGAAGATTAGTAGAGGTCAGAAATGAGATTTGTTTGATTTCTAAAGTTAAACCTAAGGATGTACATGAGGAATGTAAAGATGAAGGTTGGATAAAAGATATAGAAGAAGAACTTGATCATATTCAAAAGGACAACACATGGATCTTAGTTCCTAGGACTAAAGATAAGAATGTGATTTCTACTTAAAGGGTTTTCATAAAAAAATGAATGGGGATGGTGAAGTTGTGAAGAATAAAGCCAGACTTGTTTCCAAAGGATGTTCACAAATGAAAGGTGTTGATTATGATGAATTTTTTTCCTCTATTGCTAGAATTGAAGCAGTAAGACTATTTCTTGCTTATTCTACACACAATAATTTCAAGGTATATTAGATGGATGTTAAATATGCATTTTTGAATGGTAATTTGGAAGAAGTGTATGTAGAGAAACTAGATGGTTTCATTTTGATAAATCAAGGTAATATGGTGTGTAAGTTGAAGAAAGCTTTGTATGGTTTGAAACATGCCCCTAGAGCATGGTATGCAATGTTATAAGAATATCTTTTGAAACTTGGATTCAAAAAAGGTACTGCAGATTGAAATTAGTAATTCAAAATTAATAAGGATAACATTTTTATTGTTGAAGTCTTTGTTGATGATATCATTTTTGGAGACAACTAAGAATTTAGTAGAGAGTTTTCTAAGGAAATGCAAAGTGAATTTGAGATGTCTATGATAGGTGAGATAAATTTTTTTCATGATTTTAAATTGTATGATCTAAAAAAGGAATTTTAATTTCTTAGTCTAAGTATGTGAAGGAATTGTTGAATTTTTTTGAAATGGAAGATTCTAGACTTGTTGGAACTCCTATGGTGACTGGTTGTAAATTGATAAAAGTTGATGACACTCCTAATGGAAATTAGATAAGATATAGGTCTATGATTGGTGGTTTACTGTACTTAACACAAACAAGATGAGACATATATAGTGCAATATGTATGAAAACTATATTTCAAGCAGAACCAAAGGAATCTCATGTTGTTGCAATGAAGAAGATATTTAGATATTTGAAAGGGTCAGTTGATCATGGATTATGGTACCATAAGGAAGATAATTTTACATGTGTTCTTTTACTGATGTTGATTGAGTAGGAAATGTGAATGATATGAAAAGTACTAGTGGTGGTGCATTCTTCTTGGGAAAGAGATTGATTTCATGGGCAAGTAAGAAACAAAATTGCATATATTAGTCTACTGCTAAGGTGGAATAAGTTGTTGCTGCTATGAATTGTACATAACTGGTATGGATGAAGCAAATGTTGAACATCATAATGGTATGTATTGATGAGTATATTACTATTTATTGTGATAATCCAAGTACCATCAATATCTCTAAGAATATAGTTCTACATTAAAAAAGAGAATATGTCTATCAAGTATCATTTCTTGAGAGACAAGGTAGTTGAGAAAGAAGTCAAGATGGAATATGTATCTACTAAAGAATAGATTGTAGATATATTCACAAAGCCCTTTCCAAAGGATACTTTTGAGTATCTCCAAGGTAAGCTTGTGGTGATAGGCCCTCCTGATCTAAATTGAGATGCATTGAGTTACATTAGTCTAAGGTACTTAACATAAACATTATTTTTCTTGGATTGATGTAAGGTAGTTGCTCCTCAGGGGGATTAGTGGTTAGTGGTTAGAGAGACTTGTAGAATACAATTAGAGCATATTATTCAGGTATGAGATTGGTTTTGTATTTCATTTTTGGGTATTTTAAAAATATGTGTGACCTTTGTCATTGACGTCAAAGGGGGAGAGAATTCATGTGAAAAATAGTAAAGAAAATAGTAAAGGGGAGAAAAAATCTATATGCATGGGGAGAGAAGCCATGCATTTGAGAGACTGTTATATGATACAGAGAAGAGTATGTAATGAATATGGATTTAAGGGGGAGTGTTTGTTACTTTGGGTGAGAAGTATTATTTGGTATTGATTGGTTTTTTACAACATATGTTGTCATAAATGCCAAAGGGGGATGTTTTTAGGATATTGTACAAATATTTGCTTCAAAGATTACTAGCACATATTTGAGAGATGTGTTATTGTTAATGCCAACATATTTCATTGTTTTGACAGTGTTGTAGGGATCTTGCAGAAATGTTTAGTGAGATAATTGGATCAGTGAGGCTACTGTATTTAAGATCAAATGGTGCAAAGCTATAGATGTGTTGAGGAATGTCTATACTTGATATTTCAAGTTTCAAAGGTTCACACTATCATTTGAGATGATTATAAGTGACTTATCCGAGACTGGTATATTGAAGTTCAAGATGAGACAATATGAAAATATTTAGATCAATGTGACAATATTTCAAGATGCAAAGCCAATGACATGTTTAGGAATGAGATTTGTGTTCTTGACATGATTTATTAAAATAATTTGAGGATCATAAGCTATGTTTCTGGTGTGACATAGTTTATTGATTATTGTTCTTTATATTCTTGGACGACATGGTTGGTGTAACATGTTGCTATGGATCATGGTGTGTTTTATGGAGCTATTTTATTTTCGAGGATATTTTTATGGATCATGGCTTGTATTACTTGAAATTCAATTGATCACATTGTATGTTAAGTTATTATGAATTAATATTTTGTAATTAGGTCCTTGGCTGACCTTATGAAAATAAGTTGATGTAATATATAAAAGAGTGTAATAATTTATAAGTGCAAAGAGATGGGTGTGTGTGCGAGCATGATGTATTGGTGACTGTGTGAAGAGGTATGAGTAGAATCTACAATTGAGGTAGAGATTTTTTTTGCTTCATTGGAGCTGTATTGGCATATTGAAGATGCTATTAGTTACATCATAAATAGTGAATTGTTGTCCATAGATTAGATTGTTTTCCAAGTTGATCAATAAGATAGTTAGCCTTCCCTTATTGTAATTGAGAAGTGAGCACTAGGAAGTGTTCTTGAATGCATGTGCATTCCCTTTGTACCTTGAATAGGGTATTTTTCTTTTATGTTCATAGTACATCATCTTGTGGGTTTGAACTCCATCGTGGTTTTTCCCCTTATAGGGTTTGTAGATAAAAAAATCTTGGTGTTATTGTGTTCATGTAGTGTTGTGGTTCAGAACTTTCATGTTTATCTTTATGATCTATTGTTAAATGATTTAAATATGCAAAGTGGTTAAATTTAGTTAGGTTAGGACACAAATGATTCATCGTGTCTTCTTAGTTGTGTGGAGTTGCTATATTTCTATCACCTATAAACACAATCCAAGATTCCTTATAATAATTGTAGCTTCTATCTACTCTGCTTCTATCATTGATAAAGGGAATATAGCTTTCCAATCACTCATTCAACTAGCAACACCACTAAATATTTTGAATGCATATCTATTGGTGGATCTTCTACTCTCAATATTACTCACCCAACTAGATTCCATGAATTAATAAATGTTGATATAATATCTTAATTCCAAAACTTCTTCCACTTGTTGAATTCCTTATTAGAACCAATTTGAACATGATTTAATTTCTAGGTGTTTCGATACCCATAGACTTTGAAAACTGTCTAAAATTCTTCATGCTCATATGCATTATTAATGCATCTGCAATATTATCGAAATTAGCATCCTTTTGTAGTTTCATCTTGTCACCTTCCACATTTCATAGAAAAAATGGAACTATACATCTATATGCTTCATTCTGACATGGAAGGTCCTTTCTTTGGAAATAAAATAACTCTGACTATAAAAAAAGATGAACACAACCACATAATCCAAATAGATTCTTTACAAGAGTGGTAGCTACCATCTACTTTTCTTCTATCATAGATAAAGAGAATATAGCTTGTCACTCACTCATCCAAATAACAACACCACCAAACATTGTGAATGTACATATCCACTGGTGGATCTTATATTGAACTATTGTCACTCACCCAATTAAACTCCACAAATCCATGAATGATGATAAAATATACTCTATATAAAGATTTATAAGTTTTAAGTGGCTACTAGAACAAGCCAAAGTAAGGAAGTCATTAAATCAAGAGAAACACAATTCTTTACAAATTGACACATTCTATTTTTGGCCTAGATGACCACCTAGAATGTGGTACCATATATTTGATGCTTATAAGAAAATTAGGGTTATCTCAAACTAAAAATGATCATTATATTAACTAAATGAGTTTTAATGATTGATTTTCTATCGTTATTTTTTTAATCTTAATGAGATGCTACATAAAGGAAACAATAATCACATGATAAAATGACACAAATCCAAGTTTTATACAATTATCTACAAAGGATTTGAAGCACAAGGTAAAATCCTTTATGTGTATTCATTGTAAAATAATGAAGAATAGTGAACAAGTTTATAAAAAATGATGCAACTATTGATTGCATAATCATTGCTAATAGCATAACTACCTGATACTAATTAACTATGTAATATGGCATTTACATTAACATTACTTCAATCTATGCTAATATTTCCTTCTATGTATTACATTTTCCTCACCCCCCAGTTACACTACCTCCCCCCCACCCTCTCTTATTACATTGTCTTTACAAATGTACCCTTGAAACTTAAAACTTTACCTTGCCAAGGGACTCTTTAAGGTCAATGCACCAAAACATGTTGATAAAAAAACACATATAATTTTGAGAAGATATTTCTTGGGAAAAAAATTATAAATCAAGTGTAACTCCATCAAAATTCCTTGTGACCCACAAAAAGGTGTAGCTTTGCACTAAATTCCCAAGTTCTTGGATTACCATTTCCCTAAAATCCTTAATCACACACTCCCAAATTACTAGATAAAAATCTACATTAATATACCCTCATAGATCCATAAATCAGAGTCGCATGAACTTTCAGTACAACAATCCATATTGAGCTTCACCAAATCCATTGCTTATATGAACTTTCTATACAACAATCCATATTGAGCTTCACCAAATCCATTGCTTATATGAACTTTCTGTATAACAATCCATATTGAGCTTCACCAAATCCATTTCTTATCTTAAAAAAATAGACTTTACAATTTATATTTATTATTCATCCCTTTCTCACATAAAAAATTAAAGCGAAAAGGAAAGCAAAAAGAAGATTTTTTTCCCTCATGCAAAGCGTCATCTCAAAGTGAGAAGCTAGCTTGAGATGACAAAAATCCTCTATCCTGTAGTCCCACTAGACTATAATTTGACTTGTCACAATGTAATACTCTATTGTATATGAGTCTTTATAAGTTTACATCTTTGGAGGTCCCACAATTTGATCAACAAGTCTATAATCAATTTATTTGAACTCCATGACATGCATTTCACTTCTTACAAAGAATAAATTATCTTTTCTCATTTTGTGGAAAGATTCCAACAAATAGGAATTTAAATAGGAATCAATAAAATTTATAGTTGACACACTTGGTGGTATCATCAATGGGAAGAACATGAATGTACTTATCATACTTAACATTAGGACATTTGTGAATGGAAACTACATCTCCCATAAAAATAACCATATTTAAATGCACTAGACCTTGTTCATTCTAGTCTCATATGTTAGAGTAATACAAATCATATCCTCCCTCTTCTTTCCATAAGGATTGTGTCTTTTTGGAACAACTATGATTTTTACATATAGTCTCTAAGGGCAATCAAACAACCAAGTTATCATCATTTAATACTTCATCCATAACTAGTTAATTTGCTACCTTCTTTGTTTTTACCTTCCTACCCAAAAGACAAATCATTACATAAAATAGTGATAGACTTGGAAGTTTTATTCATTATGATGAGACACATTCTACAACTTCAAAGTGAAGATGAGTGTTGTAGACATCTTAACTTGCTTAGATGTAATTTAACAAAAATAAAATAAATATGACATAGAAAAATCAAAGGGAGAAGTGAATTTTCAGAGGTGATTCCTTCTCCACAATTTACTTAGTGTACATGAGGAAAATAGAAGCAATGAAAACATGTAGATCACTCCTTTTCACTGGTTGCACATTCGAAAGGAAGATGCCCCCAATAGGCTCAAGAGGTGACTCAAGCAATAAATGGGGACAATGACCTTTCTCTAAATATATAATGATGAAAGTGGAAAAAATAGAATGATAGATAGGGTGTTTATATACATCTCACATCAATTTTGGGGTTAAAAATTAAATAGGTCGACCACGAGACTAGATTTTCCACCAAAACCTTGACATGGATCTCCAGGACAAATGTGGGCCTCGATTGTCGAGGAAATGGCACTTATGGAGACATGTCCCAAGGACATGACACCAATGGCATCATGTACATTGGAGAATTAGTCCATATTTGGTCAAGATTCAAATAATATAGGGTAGATGAGGGATTTATGAGTACAAATCATTCTCAGGTTAAGATAGGTCAGGATGGCCACAAATAAGGATATTAGGCCTAGGTGATGAAATGAAGTATTGGATTGGAGAAAAAAGAGAGGAGAAAATTGAGAAATAAGGACTAACCTAGATTTTAAGCAATATTGAGAGGATAGAGGACCCGTATTTGAATTTAGGTATCTTTTAAGTGCCATATGAGGTCCTACTATAGAAAACACACTAAGGTGGGCACAAAAAACTCCTTAAATTATAAAAATATTAGGTGTTTATAATTTAGGATGGTACACTTAGTGATTGACATCGATGTTGAGATAACTCTAAAAAGAGAAATGGTTATAGAAAAAATAATAATTGTTAGATATTGGTAGGAATTGTCGCTATTTTTGATGTTCAGGCTTTGTCATTGATGTCAACATATGACATATACTTTAGTTTTGAGTTGATTATATTGGACAAATTGTGTTTCTGGTTGCTACAGGTAGTTGGACAGAGATGTAAGGACATTGTACAGAAGTTCAAAGTATGCGAGTTTGATTTTATCATTTTGAAGATGTATAAACCTTATGTCTAAGGTCACATGGATTAATATGATGATTTGAAAGAGTTATAGTTTTTTTGGTGAAGACTAGTTACAAAATAGAGACAAAGAACTTGATAGAGTTAGTTGTTGAGTTTTGAGCATAAGTTCGTTGCAAGTTGGAATAATGTTATGCGAGATTTAGGCATGGAAGAATCATAGGATGGACTACACTCTGGGATTTGTGTCATTTTGATGACAACACTAGTGAATGAACTTGGATAATTCATTTTGGGAGCCGACTAGGTGGTATAATGTGTTCCATGGATTGGTGAACATTAATTATGGATCTTGGCATGTAAATTAATATTTTAAATTGTTTTATGTTTATATCAAGTACCAAGTGTGCCTTAGCATTTTTTAGTGTAATTATTTGTGCATTGGGGAAGCCCTAAAAAGATGACCTAATTGAGACTTGTAACTCGAATAAAGGAGAGAAAATTCTCTAATGTAAGGTAAGGAATGTGTATGGAAGGTATGTGTGATTGAGAATGCAAGCATTTTAATAAGAGAAGAGTTGAAGAGAAGATTTATAAGTGGAATATATGAAAATTCCTTGTGCACTTTAATGGAACTGTAAAGGTAAGTAAGTTTCTGTCAATCAGTTCAGTCATTTGAATAGTAAGCTCATTGTATTTGGATAGTGAGTCCTCAAGGTGGGTTTAACCTTCACCTTAGAGTAGTGTGCTCAGGTAGGGTTCCTTTTGTTCTCATCAAATCCTAACAGGGTTGAAGGACCTTTTAATAGGGATTTTGTCCTTTAATAGAGACTTTTATACTAAATGTATTGTATCAACTCCTAATAGGGCTAGGTCTCCTAATAGGGACATTTTTATACTAGTGCACTATCTAGTGGGTTCCATCCCCACTGGTTTTTTTCCCTTAATAGGGTTTTCCTCAAGAAAAAAAATTCTATATGTTATGGTTTTTTTGTCTATCTCATTTAGCACTATTATATTCAAAATTAATGTTCTGGTTCAAAAGTTTAAAGTTAACAATTATTATACAAAACCGATTCACCCCCCCTCTTAGTTGTGTGGTGTAGATTTCTATTGCTAACAATTGGTATCATAGTTTTTGGTCCTATTGGAGAAAGCTTAACTACCTATGAAGATCCAAAATGAAAATTTATAGGAAGGACTGTCCCAAATTTTATAGAGAAAAAATTGACAACTGGAAAAACAAGATGAGAAATCATTTGATCTTTTTGGAAATTGAATACTGGTTGATCACAAAGAAAAAAATACATGTCAAGACTGAGAATGAATTGGAAAGCAATACAGAGGATGAAAGGAAGAAATTCATGTGCAATATGATTTCTAGAGAAGCCCTAATTAGTGCACTTTTTGAGGCATAATTTATAGAGGTCAAGGAGCTTGAGTTGGTACATGATATCTAGAAAAAGTTGGAAGCACTATATGAAGGAGACAAATATACCAAACAAACCAAGTTGGAGTGTTATAAAACAAAGTTGGATAACATGAGGATGCAAGAAGATGAGTCTATTAGAGCATATGTTTAGAGGATGATAGAAACTATTAGTGGAATCAGAAATACAAGATGGTCTATTACAAAAGATGAAATCATTGAGAATATTCTAAAATCTTTGACACCTACATATGACACCAAGGTTATGAAAATTTAAGAGATTATACTTCTTACAAAGGTATTTACAAGGGATAATTTGATTGGTAAGTTATCTTTATTTGAAACCTCTAAATCACAAGATGCTTTACCTAAAGTTGAATCTTCATTGAAGGCTACTATTCATAAGGATAAGAAGATGCTAACAAATAATGTGATCACTAGTATAATTGACAAGTACATAGATCTTGGATAATATGACAAGGAGTGAGAACAAATAGAGGAAGAAGAAAGGAAATTGGATGAGCTTGTAGCCCTGGTTGCAAAGAGGGAAAACTGAGGTAGGGAAAAGTATGAAGTGAAATTATCCTTGAAGTGCTTTTCATGCAATAAGATAGGTCATTTTTCCTCTAGATGTCCTACTAGAGTTCCAAAGTATAAACCTAAGCCATACAAGTATAAATATCCTAAGGAATTTTATATTGATAGTGATGGTACTTCTGATGATGAGTCTGTGAATGATGAAGATGAGATTGGGTTTTTTTCTATTAAAGATGAAGATCTTATTCTTGAAGAAAAAGCTTTAGTTTCACAGGAAGAAAATAAATCTAAATAGATTATTGATAGTATATGCTATCATCACATGATTGGTGATAAAGAAACATTTGTACATCTTAAAATGTATGATGGAGGTGTAGTCAGATTTGGAGATAATACTCCTCGCTTGATCATAGGAAGAAGATCTAAAACTCTTGATGGTAAAACTAATACTGATGATGTTTTGTTTATTGATGGACTAAAGCATAATCTGGTGAGTATTGGATATCTTGTGGATAAAGGTTATCATGTGCAATTCAATGATGGAAAATGTACTATTAGAGACTAGTCATGCAATCTGATCACATCAGGTACTAAGACCAAAGGTAATGTGTTTCAATTAAATTCAACTGAAGCAAGTTTTTTTGTTGCGAAGATAGATGATAGTTAGTTATGGAACAAGAGGTTCTGTCATAAATTTTTTGATAACATTGTGAATGTCAGTAACACTAGTGTAGTAAGGGATTTACCAAAGATTGTGAAGCCTACTAACATGTTGTGCAAAGAATGTGCTATGAGAAAAAAAACTAGGACTAGATTTTAGAGAAAGACTTATTCAACAAAGGGAGATTGGATCTGGTACATACATATCTCTTTGGTTCTATAAGAAAAAGGTCATATTATGGTGAAAGGTAATTTATGATTTTTGTTTATGATTATTCAAGAATGATGTAGGTTTCTTTTCTTAAAGAAAAATCTGAAGCTTTTGATAAGTTCAAGATCTACAAGGAAAATGTTGATAATGAATCAAGATTGAAGATTAAGTGTTTAAGGTATGATAGCGGTGGTGAGTTCACATTAGATAATTCTAATGCATATTGTGAGGAACATGGTATATAAAGACATAATTCTTCACCTAGGACACCACAACAGAATGGGACAACAGAAAGGAGAAATATAACTATTCATGATGCTACTAGGACTATGACACTTGAAGAAAAGGTATCAAAGATGAATTGGAGGGAAGCACTTAACACCATATTCTATACATTAAATAAAGTTTAGATCAAACATGATACTGATAAGAATTATTATGAGTTATGGTTTGGTCACATTCCTACAGTTAAATAATTTAGAATATTTGGTGGTGAATTCTATATCAAAAGCGATGATGAACTAGGTAAGTTTGATCCTAGAAGTGATGAAGGAATATTTATTGGATACTCTAATAGGAGTAAGGAATATAGGTGTTACAATCTCAGATTGAAAAATATAGTTGAAAGTGCTAATGTGAAGATTGATGAGAAGTTTCAGATTTAGGAAAGAATGTATGATGATGGATCAGATAATGAAGGTAATCAAGCTTCTACTATTCAGAATCAAAATCAAGAGTAGGAAGAAGAACATTTATTTGAGAGTGAAAGTGGGATAGAAATAAGTATTTATGAGACACAAGGGACTCCTAAAACACCAAGGTATGTATCAATGATTCATTCTAAACAAATAATTAGAGATGTAAATAAAGGTGTGATGATAAGGTCAAAGGTTAGAAATGAATTGTGCCTAATTTCACAAGTAGAACCTAAGAATATTGATGAAGATTGTAAAGATGAATCTTGGATTAAGGAAATGCAAGAGAAACTAGATCAAATTCAAAAGAATGATACTTGGAGCTTGTACCAAGGCCTAAAGACCAAAATGTTATAGGAACTAAATGGGTTTTTAAGAATAAGATGAATGAGTAGGGTGAAGTTGTAAGAAATGAAGAAAGAATTATTTGTAAAGGATACTCACAGAAAGAAACTATTGACTTAATGAGACTTTTTCACCTGTGGCTAGATTGGAGGATCTTAGATTATTTCTTACTTATGCAGCTCATAAAAAAATTTAAGGTTTATCATATGGATATTAAATCTGCATTCTTGAATGGAGAACTTGAAGAGGAAGTTTACATAGATAAAATTTATGGATTTACATTAACTGATCAGGTAGATATGGTATGAAAATTGAAGAAACTATTATATGGCTTGAGGCAAGCACAAAGGGCATGGTATGCTAGATTGGATAGGTATTTATTACATCTTCATTTCATAAAAGGTAATGTTGACAGTAATTTGTATTTAAGGATTAATTATGATAGCATCTTAATTGTTGATGTATTTGTTGATGATATCATATTTGGTGGGAATGATGCTATGAGTAATAAATTTGCTGAAGAGATCAAAGGTGATTTTTTCTTGGTTTTCAAATCAATCAAAGTAAGGATAGAATTTTCATATCTCAAACTAAGTATCTTAAGGAATTATTGAAAAAGTTTGGAATGGAGGATTGTAAGCTAATAGGAACACCTATGGTTACAAGTTGCAAACTAGCTACTACTGATAGTTCATAATTTTTTTAAAGACAAAGTACATGTCAATGATTGGAGGATTACAATACTTGACTCATACAAGGACACATATATCTAGCGCAGGTGAAATTGTTGCTAGATTCCAAGTTAAACCTAAGGAAACTCATTTTGCTGCTGTGAAAAGAATACTGAGATATTTGAAGGGAACCTTGGACTATGGTTTGTGGTATGAAAGATCTGATGACTTTAGTTTATATGCATTTACTGATGTAGACTAGGCAGGTAGTGTGGATGATAGAAAAAACACAAGTGGAGGAGCTTTCTTTCTTGGTTGAGCAAGAAGCATGATTATATATCACAATCTATTGTTGAATCAGAATATGTTGTTGCTGCTATTAATTTCACTCAGATTGTTTGGATGAAACAAATATTGAAGGATTTGGAGTAATAATTGAAGAGCCTATTGTTATTCACCACGATACAAGTGCAGTCAATATGTCAAAGAATCTAGTATTACACTCTAAGACAAAACATATATCAATTAAATATCACTTTTTGAGAGAAAAAGATACAAAGAAGGAAGTCAGATTGGGATACATCAACATAAAGGAACATATTGTAGACATTTTTACAAAATTGTTTCCAAAAGAGACCTTTGAGTATCTTAGAGGTATGCTTGGGGTGATGGCCCCTTTGTGTGACAATTAAATGATGCAAGAATGTATCCGTCCAATGATTATTATAGATTTATTATTCTTCTAGACTTGATGCTTGGTCCTACTCCTTAGGGGGACTAATTGCAGAGGTTGAACTGATGAAGCTTTTGTGAATAGAGAACCTGGTATATTTTAGGCATGGAGATTTGAAAATGATACATCATATGGGGAGACATTTGATAAAAATTGGCACCAATGACACCCTTTTCCATTTGATCAGAGAGTTATGTGAAAAACCTCCTACTATCTTAGGGGGAGCATTGTTGAAGATATTGAGAAGGTTGTATTGAGTTGAATGCTTTTGGGTTGATGGTTTTTCACTCATATGTTTCAATCAATTCCAAAGGGGGAGATTGTTAGATATTAGTTGGAATTTTTGTTGTTGTTGCTATTCAGATTTTGTTAAATTGATGTCAACATATGGCATATACTTTAGTTTTGAGTTGGTTATATCAAACATACTATGTTTCTGGTTGCTACAGGTAGTTGGATATAGATGTAAGGACATTGTATAGAAGTTCAAAGTATGAGAGTTTGGTTTTATCATTCTTAAGATGTATAGACCTTATGTCTAAGTTCACAAGGCTTAATATGATGATTTGAGAGATTTACATTTGTTTTGGTGAAGATTGGTTATAGAACAAAGACATGCAATTTGATAGAGTTAATTGCTAAGTTTTGAGAATAAGTTGGTTGTGAGCTAGAGTAATGTTATACGAGATTTAGGCATGGAATAAATCACAGGATGGAGCACACTTTGGGATTTTTGGCTTGATTGGGTCATACTGATGACAATGCTAGTGTATGAACTTGAATAATTTATTTTGGGAGGTGACTAGGTGGTGTAATGTGTTCCATGGATTGGTGAGAGTTAATTTTGGACCTTGGTGCATGAATTAATATTAGAATTTTTTATATATTTTTATCAGGTATCGTGTGTGCCTTAACATTTTTTAATGTAATTATTTGTGCATTGGGGAAGCCCTAACATGCCGACTTGATTGAGACTTGTAAGTTGTATAAAGAAGAGAAAATTCTCTAATGTAAGGTAAGGAATGTGTATGGGAGGTATGCATGATTGAGATTGCGATTATTGTAATAAGAGAAGAGATGAAGAGAAGAGGTATGAGTGGAATATATGATCATTCCTTGTGCACTTCAATAGAAATGTAAAGGAAATTAAGTTTCTATCAGTCAGTTCAGTCATTTAAATAGTAAGATCATTGTATTTGGACAATGAGTCCTTAAGTTGGGTTTAACCTTCTCCTTGGAGTAGTGTTCTCGGGTAGTGTTACTTTTGTTCTCATAAACTCCTAGTAGGGTTGAAGGACCTTTAAATAGGGGTTGTTTCCTTTAACATGGACTGTTGTAATGGATGTATTGTATCAACTCCTAACAGGGCTAGGTATCCTAACATGGACATTTTTATACTAGTGCACTATCTAGTGGGTTCTATCCCCACCGGGGTTTTTCCCTTAACATAGTTTTCCTCAAGAACAAAAATTCTATGTGTTACGGTGTTTTTGTCTATCTTGTTCATCTTGTTTATCACTGTTCTATTCTTAATTAATGTTCTGATTTAGAATTTTAAAGTTTACAAATATTATACAAAACTGATTCACCCCCCCTCTTAGTTGTGTGGTGTGTCTTGCTATTGCTAACAAGAATAGGGTAGTAGTTGTAAAAATAAATATAAAAATATGAAGGATAAAAGTGAGATAAAGGGAAGAAATACCAAAATTATAGTGACTTGTGTAAAGAGGATTGAGTTAATTCTAGATGGAATGGAGACATGCAAAATAACAATAAGAAGTAGAGGACCTCAAATACTCAAATGGAAAGTCAATTTGAGCATATGGAGCTTATAAATCCACAAGTGCCATTATTTCCAACACTATCATGGTTATCTCCTTTGCACAATTTAAACTACACCATTCCAAATTTTGGATTTTATTTTGATATCAAATGAAGACTAAGGTAAAATGCATGATATTTATTCATTGGAAAATAATGAACAACAATGAGAAAAATTATTGAAAGGAATGCAATTTCAAATTGCATAGCCATTGTTAACTACATAATTATATGCTATCAACTAACAATATAATACGACATATAAGATAACATTAAAAGATTACAGGGTTGAATTTTTTGTCAATTCTATTTTACATAGACTTAAAATAAAAGATTGCAAGCCTACTATTGTTCCTTTTCTTACTGGCACAAATCTATCTTACAAACTTTGTCTTATTTTTTATTTATGATTCTAAAAAAATGTGGTATATTCCATATTCTAAATTATTTATGAGCATCATGTAAATGACTTAATAGAGACAAAGTCTTTTAAAAAAAAAAGTGTTTGTGCCTTTAGATCTTTTGGATGTGTGCAACCTCAAGTGATATAATGTAATCCAACAATCAATTTAGTTAAACCTCTCTAATATTGACTTACAACTAGTGCAGGAGATTCTTTCCTTGGAAAATAATTTTCCTCTATAAAATATTTATTTGATCTATAGTAATATCTACAAGCTCTTATTTGTGCCTATCCAAAACTCAATCCCTAAAGACCTTAAATTCCTCCCCTCAAAAGGATGCTACTTTGGGCCTTTGTAACCTTAAAAAATCCCCATGATGATTCCTTTTACTAATAGTTCACCTATTACTTGCAAAGTCCTTATGGGAATCTCAAAAACTCCAAAGTAAAGAAGACAAATATAAACCTCTATCCAGTCCATTAAGGAGGAGGATACATCTATTTGGGAGGTAGATTATATCCCCAAGGAGAATTTGGCAGCCAAGGAGGTAGAGGAAAAGATGATGATTGTTATTAGCATGAAGGATGAGACATGGGGTCTAGGTTGTGGCTAAGAAGATCTAACCAAATAGTTGGTCATTTGACCCCTAACCTCAACATTGGGAATATTTCTAACAAGTCTATGAACAATGAGGAAAAGGATAAGTAATAAGAAGAAGATAATGTTGAAATGTAAATTGAGGGTCCTATTCTATTTAATTTGACACTACACCTGTTAATAATATAAGGTTAACGATTACTGAGAGGGGGGGGTGAATCAGTAATCTATCAGATCTGAAACTTTTCACAATTCATTCAACAATATTAACCATATTCATTAACTTTACACTTTATGCATGCAATAAACAAATAACCAAACAACCATTCAAACAGGTAACAAAGTGACACCAATATTTTTTATCATGGAAACCCTGATTTAGGGTAAAAACCATGGTGGGAATTAACACCCACTAATAATCTACACTCTTCTAAATTATAGCCTATTAAAGGCCTAGCCTTGTTAGGATATTTAAAAATGCTCGGTTAGGAGTAGACCCTATTAGGAGTCACCTGGTTAAGGGATTTACCTCTAGCCATATTAGGAGTAACCTTGTTAAAGGATTTCAAACCTTAGTTAAAGAGTCACCTGGTTAAAGGATTTACAAATAAAACTTGTTAAAGTCTACCTGGTTAAGGTATTTTCTTGTAGAAATTGTTAGGAATCTACCAGTACAATCATCTGGGTGTAGCACTTCTCCTTTGCTTGTTCAGATCCAATTAAGCACAAACACTGCTTCTCTTGCAGACAATCTCCAATTTTCACTTGACCGCACCTTTGCATCCACAATCTACACTTGCATAATTTACTGATTTGCATATCAATACATTTCATTTTCATTAGGGCTTGAGACGACTTAAAAAAGATATTACATTTGAATTATAATCATTCCTACTCAATCCTTGATCCCTAAAACATATTACCAATCTAGAATATTCAATTGCAAATTCAGGTTAGCCTCAAGATTCCTCACACATCGATTTTACACAAGAACAGTCAAAATTTTTGACTTTCCCAACACGCTTCCAAAAATTGATAGATCCGATCACCTTGAAAAATGTACAACATCAAATCATCATTACAAATTTGTTATGCCACATCACCATGCCACCTGGATCATGAAAACATTCATTACAACTATCTACATCATCACCACTCACCGATCTAACATCAACTGTTCAAACTTGTTCAAACATTTTGCTAACTTTCACATAGCGATCTTCTATTCCCTAAAATAATACCTTGCGATACTCCAATCATCTAGTGATCATAGCCTTGAAAAAAAAGTATCTTAGTCAAGATAAACATATCATGACCACAACACTTGGATCTATACCAATTTGATAAAATAATCAAATCATTCACTGTTTGTTCTCATATCTGCCCAACTTCTCTTCATTCGATCATAAATCACTCCATACTTATTCCATCATGCGTGACCATACATAAAGCATCATGAAACATCATTGAGTCTTCCTCTCCAACCACACACTCCAATTCCTTCACATACTCACCACACACTGGATTCATCAGCTCAAATGTCATCAACTCACTATCAACCAACATAGTACTTAGTTGGCATAATGAGAACACAATAACTGATCTTCCTATCATCAAACCTATACCAATTAACACTCAACAATCTTTTGCATTAGTTATGCCAACAACACCCACTTTTGAACTATCCCAAAAAGGATATACCAAATATGATCAAACTATTGCAAAGTTAGCTTCTCTAGACACCAAAGTGGATGACTTGGAAGAAAAGTTGAAAGTCTTTCTCGATTCATCTCTAAAGTAATGCACACATCAACTACCATGCTATGTGTCTTGTAGAACTAATATGGAGTTAAAATGACATGACAAAGATATGGGGGTTATTACCAATACCAACTAAGGGGAACTATATAAGTTCATTTTTTAATATTGGGGGTAGATTTTTTATGTGTTCTCAATATAATTCTCTTCTCTATTTATGTTTTTGATAAAAACTCTAAACTTTTATGTGTTTCTAGTGTGTTTTCAATGACACATTGGTGGCCTACTTTAGTCTTCCCTTGAGGCCTTTTGTTTTAAAAAGTTCAACATCTTGTTGCATATCTATTCAAAAACATCTACAATGATCAAAAGTTATTGAATATTTAATCATTTTGATTCATTACGTCTTCAATCTATCTACAAAAATGTTCCTATGTTTATAACTTGAACAACACTTGAATGCAAATAGAACAAGAAAATCAATACCAAATGGTTGAACCATAATACTACTCTAACAATCTAAAGCATATGTGTAGTTTCAATTGATTGCATGCTAACAAATACACTTCAAAATATTTTTCAGTATCCACATACATTTCATCCTAGTAGTCTCTTTATCTATCATAGCTACACCAAAAAAAAATCCATAAAAGAATTTTTTTGATCATACATGATTTATAGAAATATTTGATCTATTATTCATGTCAATTCTTAGTCATTTTCACCTATAAACTATATTAAAATTTTACTTTGCTCAAGCTCTCTACCCTAAATAATTCAATAATAAAAAAACTTATAAATAATTTATTATTAATCATTTTCTAAAAATATAGATATACAATTTTTTTTTCTAATCTTAAATCTTATAAATATCCCAATAATAACTTTTCCCCACCTTTGAGACAACTCAGCTAGGTTAATAAATTAAGAACATTTTTTACCAAGAAAAACAGTTTAAAAAACCACAAAAAAAAGTTAGCTAAGGAACCTAAAACCAATGTTTTGGATGCCATCAACCAATAATAAAGTATGTCAAACCAATTTTCAATACATCTAGAATATACATTTCACCATGCAAGACATGGCCTTTAATCTTGAAGTTGGTTAGAATGCTCCCATCATAGAAGGAAGAGTGATTTGACTTTTGTTATCCTCACAAAGTTGGTAAAGTAGATTACATTCTAATCCTAAATTTGTAACAATAAACAACTTTAACTTTGCTGCCATATCATTTGTAGGCTTATATGTTATGTTTGTTGTGATGTCGTTTATCAACACTATGACCAACACTCGTAGTAGTAAATGGAACATCACATTCATCCCTTTACAATTACAAGGTCTATTATTTTAGTCCAATAAGACCAACCAACTTATCTCATTCCAGGTAAATTGATGTGACCAAAATAGGTTGTATGTAGCTCAAAACATTATTTATATGCCTCCAATAATATTCAAATCTCACCCATGTATATGGTTAATCATATTCACTCATAGTACTCACCCATGTATATGGTTAATCATATTAAATCATGACATTCTATGTTGGTAAATATTTGATAAAGTAGGTCCCAAGTCATGAATCGAATCTTTGTAGTACCACATTTTTTTTGGGAGGATAGTTCTTTTTCATCTCATTAATATAGGTGTATAGATTATTGTTTTTTTGCTTGGATTTAGTGTTAAAAATTGAAGAATATTTGTTTGCTTAAATTCAATTGGAATTGGAATTTAAGTTTATTTATCATAATGTTTGACGTTTGTATGAATAAGTTTAGTTCTTAAAAATTAAGCAATTTCTATTATGTAAAATTGACTTGGGGCTTGAATCCCATCTTATTTATTATAGTATCGGGTATTTTCACTTAATGAAATTAGCATAAAAATTACAAATGTACTTATCTATTTCACTAAATTATTCTATCAAATTTGTCTGATATTCAAATCACATTTCATTTTTAATGGTGTTAACTCTTTAAACTCTTCATAAATTAATTATTCTCATTGATAAACCAAACAATAACTTAAGCACTACATTTTACTTTAAAAAAAAAAAAATATACTTCAATAATAAAAAAATATTGTGAAGTACTAACATAAATATGAGTAAATAATAAAAACAACATATATATATATAATAAAGAATTTTTTTAAAAGTATTTTGGGAGGATGATTCTTTTTCATTTCATAATATAGATTTAGTGTCAAGGATTGAGGAGTATTTGTTCTATTAAATTTAATTAGAAATGGAACTTTATTTTGTCTATTATTGTGTTTGGCCTTTGTATCTAACACGTTTAGTATTAAAGATTGAGGGGTATCTATTCTTCAAAATTTACTTGAGACTTAAATCTCGTCTCCTCTATTCTAACATTGGGCCTTTGCACATAATAAAATTATCATCAAAGATTGAAAAGCATCTATCTGTTTCACCAAATTTTCTTGGAGATTGTCTCATTTTTAATAATAGTAAATCTTTGAACTCTTCATAAATCAAATATTATTATGATATTGCTATCACAATTCAACTCTATAGTTATTTAGTCAAAACCAATGACCCATTTTTCAAGAGTAGTGGTTCATAAGAACCCATCTCGATTGAACAACACACTTATCACTCATTACATCTAGGTAATGTTTACGTAGATGAAGCATTGAGCCTTCTCGAAAGTTCACATATTTCAGTACTAAGTTCCAACTCAAAGCACACTCAACTATGAAGTTTCCCCAGGTTAAGCCCACGTAACTTACATGTGTTGTGTCTTATCACCTACTATAAAAATATCTCCTACTTATCAAATAAATCATTTTTACAAATAAACCAAACAATAAAATACCTTACAAAATACCAATAGAACGATGAACACCACTTTGTTTTTTTTCCATTAAAATATATTGCAAAATACCAATAGAAACATGAGTAAATGGTAAGAACAGTGCACATAGATAACAACAAAGCAGATTTTTACAAGTATTTTGATACTTGGTCTGCAATTACTAGAAAAAGAAACACACCTTTTAAGGTATAAGCATTACTTTTCCTCAATGGTCATGGAGGGTACATGTATTTGTTTATATATACTTAAGAAAATGGAGGAACTATTGCCTTTGTGAGTGAGGGGATATGTGTCTTGTCATGGAAACTTACCAAGGTAGAGGTTGGGAAAAAGGAAAGAGGGGTGTGAAGCAAGTAAAGGAAAATGGAGCAAGGAAGTGACAGCTTTGTAAGGCCTATAATTGTAAGCATCCATTTTCGGTGCATGTTGGTTAAAATCTTCCAATAACACACTCACATGAGTGCTCTTTCTCTTGCAGATGGGTCCATCTCTAAAGTGCTAGACATATGGGCCCTAGTGATGAGATTGAGAGGGACCTCCAAATTTCAATTTGTTTTAATATTACGCAAGGGATCAGAAGCACACCTAAAGCACTTTGCAAACATGTTTATTAAGGAGGCCCAGCCCAAATTCTATTCAAAAGAAAACAACAACATGCCAACCATCAATCAAATCATTAAAATTGTTGTAACAGAAGCCACATTTTTCCACCTAAATAGAACAACAAGAAGACATGAAATAACACTCATTGACTTGGGGTATATCCATCATGACCTATTAATTGTAGCATATCAGATCAACAATGGACAATGGATGATAATTCATGTAGTTCAGTAAGATGCCGACAATGGGTATTGTGTACAAATCCTTTGTCAACGGAGTTGAAATTATGCAAGGCTCACAAAGTCAATCACTTTTTGCAAATCTTTTTGAGAATGTTTTTGATAAAGTGGCCATCATTTCTTCCACGTTAATTTACTTTTACTTTTATCAGCCTTAGAGATTCTCTGTTATAATAGTTTATGCATGTAAACAATGCCATGAAAAACAAAGCAATGAATGAAGCCTTCAAAAATCCAAAATATGGAATGTTATAATCTGAAACAACATTTCTTCATAGACCTGAAGTTATGTACTTTACTTTTATTTTCTACTGTTTAAAACTTATAGTTAGGGAAGTGTACCGATAGTGTTATAGCTGATTTCGTATATTCTGAACTTTTAAATGTTAGCGACTTAAATTCTTTTTATTGTTTCTGGATTCAATTGTGTGTTTTTTTCCTTTCATTAATGTTTCAGATCACGCTCGGATCCATCATCAGAATGATGCTCTGATCTATCATCAGAATGATATTGTATGTGTTTTTTTTTGCACCAATATTTCGGATCAGGATTAGACTTTGTGATTTATCATCGGAATGATAGAGAGATCTTGCATTAATGTTTTAGATTGATGATGATGTAAGAAAAAACACACACAATCAAATCCAGAAACAGTAAAAAGAACTATCATGGATTGTGGAAAACTGATATCCTTAAGCGACTTAAGTGCTTGTAGCTATTGTTTTGGTAATTACAACTAACATTGTAGGATTCATTATGCATGGAAGGGGAAAAAAATGGTCATTTTGAATTGGCGTTCTATACATATTCTCTATTGCCCTGTTAACCTTTCACTTTGACAACCACAAAATTTGCACAATCGATCCGATACTTATGCATAAATGCCCAATAATCATGCTCTATTAGTACCACTAAAGTTGCACGATTGATCTAATCAATAATTTTTTTCTTCAGCTACTGGTTATACCAATTGGCCTTTATTGGTCCACTAGATGAATTTTCAATAAGCAGGTATTGGTCCACTAGATGATTTTTTTAGTGAACTTTTAATCAACCAAATTTAATGAATGATAATTGAAACATAAACTATAGCTAAAAATTAGACCCCCTAGCATACTGTTCATAACTGTTATTTTTTTAATAAGAGCATGCCAACATCTTTGATACTGTTTATGCATGACTGTTCTGCAGTGGGTGCATGCTTCTGACTGTTTAACAGTAGCCTGTTTGACTGTGCTTGCACGTCTATTCAGTGTACATCTGTAAACAGTTTTTGTCATCTCTTTTACAGTTGAATACAAAAAAACATCTCTGTAAAAATGCAGACTTCTTGCTTAGGCACCAGTTAAATAATTTGGCAGATACTTGCCCTGCAAAATAATGACAGCTTGCATTGAAGAATAAGCACTTTATCTTTTGAATTTGCAAAACTGCTACGCTATTATTGCAAATCATTTTTTCTCATTTAATAAAGATTTCAACAAAAGTGTAGCTTTGTTATGTAGGTTTTGAACTTATCTTCAGACTTCTCCAACTATTACATGTAAATAGAAAATATATAAGTTTATTAAGTGTTTTAGTTTATTTAGTTGAATTTAACTAGCAAAGATGATGGTATGTTTTTATTAATTAATTTATTAAGAGTAGATCTATAGCTTTCATAATGTATGATATTGGTATGAATTGTTTATGGATTGGTCATGTGAATGTTTTTTCTAATGTTTCAGTTCAAATTTTATAATCTATCATTGAAAAACTTGGTTTAGTAATAATTATTTATTTTTCTTGGTTTACTAATAACCATTTATTTCTCTTGGTTTACTAATCATTCTTTCTCTTCTTTTCTCATTAGATTTGGTTCATTTTGTGGACAAAAAGAGTTAATAATTAGATTAAGTGTGCAATTTTATTGGTAGGGCATTTGTGCATAAATAGCCCATGATTGTTGTTGGGGCATTTGTGTATAAATATTGGACCAGTTGTGCAAATTTTTTGGTTGTCAAATCGAAAAAAGTTAGAGGTAATAATGAATATAATGGGTCTCACATTGTCGTTTTTACTAACCAAAAGCCAGAACAATAGCTAATTGACTAAGTCTTGTATAAAAACAACCCTAAAAAAATATTGAAATCCGATGTACCGTTTAAGAACTTAAGATGTGCAAAGTTATAGCTATAATAACCACCTGTGCTCTTTCCCTTTTGTTCCTCCTATGAATAGTTTATTGCCTTATTCTATTTAATACTTATCTTTATAATTGTTCAAGAATCCTTTCAAAATCTCTATTTGTCTTAAAAACACAATTCAAATCAATTATCAAATTCTTATTTTTAAAAATACTCAAAAAAATTCTAATCCTTAAAAAAATTTAACAAATGATATTTTTACAAACACATTAAAAAAATTCAATATAAATCTTATATGTATTAAAATTATTTATAATTTTTCAATATTATTAATTATATCATTTTAAAATAGTAAACTTTTAGAACTTTGTTCAACGTGTTAAGTATAGGCTTGAACCATGCACTTAATTTCTTAAAATACTCAAATATGTCTATTTGGAAAATGTCCATGGGCCTCCTAAACAATATCTCGTCTCTTGCTTTTTCAAATAGATATCTATATATAAGATATTTCACCTAGTACAAGTTCCATTAAGGTCCTTTTCATGTAGGTGATATCATCACTTAACAATAAAAAATAAAGTAATTGAAATATTCCATTGATTTAACAATATATAATATTTATTAGTATATATTTTTAAAATATATTTATTTAAAAGATGTGAAGAGATATTTATCTGAATGTGTTTACATAAAAAAAGTTGACAATTTCTTTTACATTTTGAAATTTCAAAAATTTATTTAAGATATTTGTATTAGTTTATTTTCAGATTTAATAAATAAATTATTTCACATTTTAAATGTATGATAACTATATAGTATCAAAATTTATGAAATCAAAATGTTTCAAAAGTTTATAGTTTATATGTTATATTATTTCTTAAAACACATAGCTTTTTAAGTCTATTTTAACTATTCTCAATAACAAATGAATACATAAATAAATAAGTGCCACGTAGTGGCTAGTATTTGCCTAATCAATTGTAATTATATTGTGAAATATAATTAGAATTATAATAATGAAGAATATTAAGATTTTATAATAGTTATATTTATTTAATAATATTATTGATAAGTATAATATTATATATTAAATAATTTGTAATAGAATTAGCTGTCATTTAGTTTTTAAATTTTCATTATGTTTTTAATTTAACAATTGAAATCTTACTTCAAAAATAATTTTAAAATTTTTATTATATACTTTAAATTAATTAAAAAATCATAGTTTTTATAAAATTTTATTTCAATAGTAATAATTGTACAAATTAAAAATATAATTATTAAATATAAATTTTTTAAATTTTATAATCTATAATAAAAAAATATGTAAAATAATTTAGATTAAAATAATATTAAATATTAATTTAATATAGTTTAATTTAAATATTAATATTTTGTAAAGAAAAAATAAAAATTATAAGCAAATAAAATCACATAATTTTTTTACATAAATAGTTGTTCATGTATAATTAATATATAATAAAAATAAAAATTTAAAATTTAAAAAAATATAAAAAAAAATATATTATAATATCATAGGTTTTTATTTAAATTATAATATATTGTAAAAATTAATAGTATAAACTAGAATAAATTCAAATAACATAATTTTTAATTTAAAAATATATTAATAAAATATAAAAAAACTTCATGAGAACTTAACAAAATAATTAAAAAAAATAAATTCTTAAAAAACTCTTATAAATTCTAATTTTTTTTGTATAAAATCTATTCGAATCTTAATGGTAGAAACAATGACACCACAAGTTAACCATCACACCATGCCAATAGAGTCTCATAATTATTTTATTTACCCTCTACCACATATGAGTAAATACTTGAAAATGAGAAATTATAATGTATAAAATTTGAATACTAGATTTAGGTTATATTTTTAAATTAAAAATATTAAAATTATATTTCTCTAAACTTAGTTCATGGTTAATATAATAAGATGTATAAACATGAGTAATAATTAACCTAGACTAATAAGCAATATGTGTATGCCTCTCATGTTTGGGTTCTAACAATTTTTACTTTGGCCTGATTTGTATAACTATAATTGAGTATTTGACTTAGTGTCTTTCATATCAACATTCTTTTTACACTAGTATTATTATTAGATGCACTTTATGAGATACTTATGTTATTATTATGTTACGATGGACTATGCTGTTGTGTTTTTGTTGGTTATACATGTTATGCTTAGATGATAATTTAGTTTTTATGCTAAACCCTATCTAGGGAGATTTTGTGTGCTTTGTTATTTTGTATTTGAACAAGTACACTTGATGTACACTAAGTGATTATGTGCATTGAATTTTTTTCCACCTCGCTTCATAGGTTTGATTTATTTTAGGAAATGGTTATGAGGAGATGTCACATTAGTCATACCTATCTCCCCTACCCATTATACTTGATTCGAACACAATTTTCTATTATTTTGTTTAGTGACTTACCTTAGACACTATAGTTGATATTATTCCATAAACTTATGGCCTGTGTTGACACCTAATCAATTAGTGTTTATATATTTTATGGAATTTTATATTTTTCATAAGTTTAAAGTTGAAATAAGCTTTTATGATTTTCAATTGTAAATTAATGCTTAGTTTGAAATATGATTTTAATTTAATGTCATTTTCTAACAATTTAACTATATTTTCTATTTCATTTTTTTTGCTAGAAGTAAGTCATCAATTCAAAAATGCAAGATTGATTATCTTATATAAAAAATACTAAAATTTGTTTTAAAAAATAAAAAAAATAATGCTTATAGAAAATATTATAAGTGAAGATGATTTTATTTTTTTCTAATCTGATGAAGAAACACACACACTTACATTGAGAGGTGGGTGAAAAAGTATAAGAACAACTTTCAATTTATAAACTTAAGCAATCACACAATAATACACATAAGCATCCACACAAGTAAGATCTAACCATTTAGAACACAAGATGCACACACAATTCACATGGAAACCCTTGTGGGATAAAACCAAAACAAAATAATACTTATATTGAAAACCTCTTACAATCTTCGTAGGCACCAACCTACAAGCGACACCATGAATACCGTCCACTGAGCACCGACTCAATAAGTAAAATTAATCTCTTTGAATGTGAGACGCCAACCTCCAATGACATGATTTATATGAACTTCTTCACCAAAATCTACCTTTTTGTACACTCCAAAACTTCTTAGCTCCACTCCAAATATCTTTACAAATTCACTCAAAATTACTTTGTAAAACTGCTTAGAAAGCTCTTCCCAAGATTGTATAAATGCTACTCATACATTTGCAATAAATTATCCTCAAAATTTGTAATAAATTATCCTCAAAATCTACTCTTTAATGTGCTATAACTTTGTTGCATGTCTACTCTAAAAAATGGAAATGGTAATTCATTAATTGCTTGCATTAAATGACCCCTTAAACATATCTTATTTAAACCTCCTCAAACACTTCTTCAACCAAGAGTTATAACCCCTCAAACAAGTTGGCTGAAAAAAACTACCATTTAATGTTTATTATTTACTTTTTCTTTTCCTGAAGTGGACACTAGCCTCATGAGGTCATCCCACTTGGATACCTCACCAAAAATTAATTGAATTTCCTTCAAAGAGGATGACTTTGATAATGGGAGTTATCTCATTCAAGTAATTATTTTTGCAACGAAAATCTCCTTCAAGCACGAGGCATCCAACATTAATTACCTGTGGAAATTAATAAATATTTCCTCTCCTTTTTCAATAAAATCTTGATCATAGTGCTATAAAATTGACACTTCTACAACTATTATGCCACCAATAATATCCCCCTTTTCATTGATGGAAACTCTATAAAATTAATCTTCTAAATACAATTGGGTCATACAAATTCGCCTAATTGAAATACCTCCCCACTCTAATTCTACCCCTCGACATCAATGAAAAAGCACATCTGAGGTTAACTAAAAAAGACATTGAATAGATCCCTCTAAACACATGCTTCTTTTAAAAGGCTTTGATGACTAAATGACATTGACATCACTCCTAATTTCTCCCTGAGGTACTCGAAAGTTTATTTTGGAAGAGGCTTTGAAAATGTTAACAATATGTTTGTTTGTAGAAACATACCTTAACTTCACTTGTTGATCAATCAAATGATCTCTTAAGAAATGATATTTAATTAGAATATAGTTTTTTCCTAGATTTTATAACTATATTCTTTGAAATATTGATTGCATTGTATTGTTAAAGAATATGGATATGGGATGTTTTCACTCAACCTTAATATATTTCAAAGTCCATTCCATCCATAGAACCCATGTGGAATAAGTTACTGCTACAATATATTCTATCTCTACTATAGATAAAGAAACTAAAGCCTATTTCTTACTCAACCAAACTACAATATTGTTACCACGAATGACTTCTCCCCTAGTAGTACTTTTTTTGGCATCAACACTATTGAAGTAATCCACATCTGGAGGTGTTGTAAGGGTAAAACCTTCACCTCTTGGATACCACAATCCAAAATTAAAAGTTCCCTTTAGATATTTAAAAATTCTTCAGACAAAATGCACATGAGTTTTCTCTCATGCTACTTGAAATAGTGTCATCAAACCAACTTCTTGTATATATCAAGCCATGTAGTTGTAATTGTTGGAGATTTGCCAGCAGGCCAGTACTGATTGTATGTTTATCATTGATGACAACATATGGAAAGTAGCATGCATGGAAGTCTTATGTAGTAAAATTTCAACATACGAAGCATGGACATGATATTAGCATGATATCATGGGTGCAGAGGTTAACTGTTAGTACAGACAGTTATACAATAGCTTGTGTCAGTAGTGTTTCTGACAGAGTAACAGATAGTGTTCTATATATGGTTGTTTGTACAGTTATCATGGAGCCTTGCATGCTTGGATATATGTTGAAGACATGTTAGTGATGTTTCAATTATATATGCATAGTATGATAATTAGTATAAGTGAAGCTATGTAGTCACTATTCGCTAGCAGCAGTTTCCTATGTTTGTTCAAAAGAGCCGACAGATATTTTATTGGTTCTAGAGTTGCACCCATCATGTGGGTATGTGCCCTTGGATTTAAGCTTAGCGGAGAGTTATTGATGTTTGATTAAGAGCACATGAAGTAATTTAGCTTAAGGATAAAGATCCATTTGTTTAGGTAGAGCCGACAGTGTGTAGCGTGCATCTACAATTATCTAATTGGATAGGTCCTAGAATGTGTTGCGTGCATAGTAGAGCCGATAGAATGTTTATCAAAGCTTGTTATGGTTTCTCTAATATGATTTCAAGGTGGTTCTAATAGGCTAACTTGATTATATCATTTAGAGGAAAGATATTTATAGGTAGTCATTTGTGATTGCTTGAGTGTGGTTCATAGTTGATTAAGTAGAGCAGAGCAGAGTGTGCGAAGTGTTGAGCCATCAGAAGGTCAATGTGACCAAGTAAAGTATTTGTGCTATACATTGGAACTGATCCAGACATCAGGTCAAAGCCCAGTTCACCAAGATCCAGATATAGTGTGTATCTGTCAAACAAAAGGTTGTAGCCTTCACCCCTTTGAGCATTGTGCTCTCAGACAGTGCATCCTCTCCCCTAACAGGGACAATTGTAAAAGACTCCTAACAGGGTCTAACCCTTGACCAGGTCTATTGTACTAAATATATTGTAAAGGAACTCCTAATAGGGTTAGGGATCTTCTAACAAGGACCATAATACACTTGTGCAGAATATTAGTGGGTGTCAATTCCCACTGGGGTTTTACCTATTTGGGTTTCCCCGTAACCAAATATTGGTGTTGTGTTCATGTGTTCTTTCATTGTGTTTATGCTTTATGTTTAAGTATACTTAATTGGATAAAGAATTGAATCTTGTAGATAACTGATTCACCCCCCCTCTCAGTTATATCTTGGGACTATTCCTAACAATTGGTATCAGAGCCAAGTGCCTCGGAGAGAAATTTTAACAACTTGAGGTTGATCAGATGGCATACTTCAGAAAAGAAAGTCCTAAGTTCAATGGAGATAAGTATCTTGATTGGAAGAACAAGATGGTGACTCATTTGTAGTGCATTGCTTTTGAAGTTTTTGATGTAACTAGCAAAGCAGTCAAGATCCCTTCCTTGGAAGACCTTGCAAAGGATGATGCTACTGAGAAGAAAAAGGAATTGTTTCATTAGAATGCTATAGCTAAAGAAGCCCTTATCAATGCTCTATCTGATGGCGAGTTTTCATAAATAAAAAAGGTAGATACAACCCACAAAATATGGAACCTAGAAGACATATTTGAAGGAGATAAATAAGCAAAGGATGCACACAGAAAGACATGGAAGAAAAGATACAGTGCATTAGAGATGTTTCCTGAAGAAAACTTTAGAGCTTATAATCAAAGGATAAATGAAGCGGTAGCTGGAATCAGAAACAATGGTGGAGAGATCTCATAGGAGGACATTATGGACAAGTTAATGACTACTCGCACTCCTGAATATGAAAGTAAGATCAAAATCCTTGATGAGACCATGCAGCTTACTTCTAATTTCAAGAGAGAAACCTTGATCAGCAAAAATTCAGCTTTTGAGATTTCAAGATTGAAGACAGAACCAAAGAGTGAAACAACCTTCAAAGCAATAGTTCAAGGTAAGAAATCTACAAACACTTCTGGTAATTTTGATGATGATGATGAAGAGAAAAAACTAGATGATTTCATTGCTATGATTTCCAAAAGAGAAAAGAAAGGAAAAGGAAAATATGAAGGTCAATTACCATTTAAGTGCTTTTCATGTAATAAGATCGGTCACTTTGCATCTAAGTGTCCTACTAGAGCTAGAAAGTTCAAAAAGGATTACAAGCCTAAGTATTCTAAGGAATGCTACTATGCTGGAGATGGAGTTTCAGATGATGAATTAGGCGAAGAAGAAATTGGATTCATTGCTATTGTAGACAAAATGAATAACAAGATAAATCACAAAGATGATAAAAAGGGACAAGAGCTAGAATTGATTTCACAAGCTGACATAAGAACATACTAGATTATAGATAGTGGTTGTTCACATCACATGACAGGTGATAAAGATAGATTTGTTCATTTGGACAAATACAATGGTGGTATGGTTAGATTTGGAGACAACACTCCTAAACCAATAGTTGGTAGAGGAGCCATCACCTTGGATGGAAAGAATAGTACTGATGATGTTCTATATGTTGATGGTTTGAAACATAACCTTCTCAGTGTTGGATAGTTACTTGGAAAAGGCTATCAGTTGGAGTTTAAAGATGACAAATGCATCATTAACAAAAAGGATGGTGTTATGATTGCATCAGGCTCAAGGATAAGAGGTAATGTTTTTCAACTCAATTTAGAAGTAAGTTGTTTTTTTGCTAAAGTTGATGACAGATGGTTGTGGCATAAAAGACTATGTCATATCAATTTTGATAACATAGTAAAGATAAGAAATGTAAAGGCAGTAAGAGATCTACCTAGCATAGCAAAGCCAGTTAATACTATATACAGGGAATGTGTAATGGGAAAGCATGTGAGAAATTCATTCAGGAGTAAGCACAATTCAGTAGAGAACAAGTTGGATCTGATCCATACAGACCTATGTGGTCCAACTCAAAAAAGATCATACTATGGTGAAAGGTATTGTATTTTGTTTGTTGATGATTATACTAGGATGATGTGGGTTGTGTTCTTGAAAGATAAGTCAGAAGCATTTGAGAAGCTCAAAATATTCAAAGCTAAGGTTGAGAATGAATCTGAACTAAAGATAAAATGTTTGAGATCAGATAGAGGAGGAGAATTCACCTCTGACAAATTCTATGAGTACTATGAAGAACATGGCATAAAGAGATAGTTAAGTGCACCTAGAACCCCTCAGTAGAATGGAATTACAGAAAGGAGTAGGATCATCCTTGATACAGCGTGCACCATCATGATTGAAGGAAAAGTTGCACACACCTATTGGAGAGATGTGGTCAATAAAGCAGTCTACACCATCAATAGAATTCAATTGAGGCTAGGCACTGACAAAACACCATATGAGCTATGGTTTGGTAATGTTCCCACAGTAAAATACTTCAGAATCTTTAGCAGTAGGCAAGTTTGATGCAAGAAGTGATGAAGGTATTTTTCTTGGTTACTCTACTAAAAGTAAAGCTTATAGATGTTTCAATTTAAGATTGAAAAAGATCATTGAAAGTGCTCATGTTAAGATTGATGAAAAGTTTATGGTTCAAGAAAGATATCATGATTACTCACCCATGATTGAAGAAGAACCCAGACCCTCCACTAGTGAGACAATTATTGAAGAAATGTTTGATAGTATTGATATGTTATTCAATGAACCTGAGACAAGTGAAGAAGAAACTCCTAAGGCTGATGAGTCAGCATCACCTAAAGTTCCAAAGTTTACATCTAGAAATCATTCCAAGAAAGACATCATTGGAGATTAGAGTGGCAAAGTCTTAACACGATCACAAGCAAAGAATTCAGCTAGCAGTGAAGCGGTATGTTTACTATCTCATATTGAACCTTTAAGTGTTGAAGATGCATGTAATGATTCACATTGGCATGATGCTATGAAAGAAGAACTTGATCAGATTGTTAAGAATGACACTTGGGAACTGGTCCCAAGACCTAGTGATAAGAATGTGATTGGAACAAAGTGGATATTCAGAAACAAGATGAATGAAGATGGTAGAGTAGTAAGAAACAAAGAAAGGTTAGTATGTAAAGGGTATGCACAAAGAGAAAGCATTGATTATTCAGACACATTTGCACCTGTGAGCAGATTAGAAGCTATTAAGTTGTTTCTAGCTTATGCTACAGTCAAAAACTTCAAAGTATATCAAATGGATGTCAAGTCAGCATTCCTGAATGGAGATTTGAAAGACGAAGTATACATTGAGTAGCCAAAAGGATTCATCTTATCAGATAGACCTGATATGGTATGTAGATTGAAGAAGGCCCTCTATGGACTTAAGCAAGCCCCTAGAGCATGGTATGAGAGACTAGATGTATATCTAACAAAGTTTGGATTCAAGAAAGGAGTAGCAGATTGTAATCTATTCATTAGAGAGACTTCTGAAGGTCTACTACTTGTACCTATATTTTTTGATGACATTATCTTTGGAGGTAATGACAAACTAAGTGTAGAATTTGCCAAAGAAATGCAGAATGAGTTTGAGATGAGTATGATTGGTCCTATCAAATACTTTTTGGGACTAAATGTGCAGCAAAAAAAAAAAGGAATTAATATTAATCAGTCCAAATATGTGAAAGAGATACTGAAGAAATTCAAGATGGATGATTGCAAGCTAGTAGGAACCCCTATGATCACTAGATGCAAGCTTACAAAAGAAGATGACTCACTAGCAGTAGATATAACATTGTATAAGTCTATGATTGGTAAACTTATATATCTTACTCAGACTAGACCTGATATTTCCAATGCAGTTGGCATAGTTGGAAGATTTGCAGCAGAACCTAAGCAAAGTCACCTCATGGTAGTAAAGAGAATATTTAGATACTTACAGGGCACTATAGATTATGGTCTATGGTATCCTAATTTAGAAAATGTTGAGCTTCATGTGTACACTGATGCAGATTGGGTAGGATGTGTTCATGATAGAAAGAGTACATCAGGTGGAGCAGTGTTTCTTGGTGATAGATTTGTCACTTGGATAAGCAAGAAACAAAATTGTATTTCTTAGTCAACAACAGAAGTAGAGTATGTTGCAGCAGCCTTGAATTGTTCTACAATTGTTTGGATCAAGAAGATGATAAAGGATTTTGGAATTTAGATTGATTATCCTATTGTTATTCACTGTGATAACACTAGCACTATCAATATGTCGAAGAAACCTGTGATGCATGCAAAAACAAATCACATTGAGATCAAATATCACTTCCTAAGAGAGAAAGTGGTAGAGAAAGAAGTCAAGTTGGACTATGTGAGTACTAAAGATCAGTTGGTAAATACATTCACAAAACCCTTGCCTAAGGATACATTTGAGTATCTCAGGGAGAAGTTGGGAGTAATTCCCTTCCCTAATTCTTCTTAGAAGAAAGAAGGAAAGGCATCAGTCCTTAGGGATTGATGGAAGGTTGACTACTCTACCTCAGGAGTAGTACCGATGCTTAAAATGAATGGCACCCTTTGCCATTGATGTCAAAGAGGGAGTAACATACAGAGTCATGAAAAATAGAAGTAAAAAGGAGGAGTATTTTACTAAGGGGGAGCAACATTTAGTTATGACAACAGTTCAATTGAAGAAATGGAGAATATTAGAAAATATTGCAGAAAATGGAGGATTCATCTTTGGGAGAGTTTTGAAGAGGAAATGGAGAATATTATAAAAGAAATATTCATTTGGGTTGGTAGTGGTTTTTCAGTCCAGATGTTGCCATCAATGCCAAAGAGGGATATTGTTGGAGATTTTCCAGCAGGCTAGTACTGACTATATGTTTGTCATTGATGACAACATATGGAAAGTAGCATGCATGGAAGTCTTATGAAGTAAAATTTTAGCATATGAAGCATGGAAATGATATCAACATGATATCATGGGCACAGAGGTTAATTGTCAGTACATACAGTTATACAACAACTTGTGTTAGCAGTGTTCCTGACAGAGTAACAGATAGTATTTTGTGTATGGTTGTCTGTATAGTTATCATGGAGCCTTGCACGCTTGGATATATGTTGAAGACATGTTAATGATATTTTAGTTATGGATGCATAGTCTGATAATCAATATAAGTGAAGTTATGTAGTTGCTATTTGCCAGCAACAGTTTCCTGTGTTTGTTCAGAAGAGCCGATAGAGATTTTATTGGTTCTAGAGTTGCACCCATCCTGTGGGTATGCGACCTTGGATTTAAGCTTAGTGGAGAGTTATTGATGTTTAGTTAAGAGCGCATGAAGTAATTCAGCTTGAGGAGAAAGATCCATTTGTTTTGGTAGAGTCGACAGTGTGTAGTGTGCATCTACAATTATCTTATTGGATAGGTCCCAGAATGTGTTGCGTACATAGTAGAGCCGAAAAAATGTTTGTCAAAGCTTTTTATGGTTTCTCTAATATGATTTCAAGGTGGTTCGAATAGGCCAACTTGATTATATCATTTAGAGGAAAGATATTTATAGGAAGTCATTTGTGATTGCTTGAGTGTGGTTCATAGTTGATTAAGTAGAGTAGAGCAGAGTGTGTGAAGTGTTGAGCCATTAGAAGAAGGTCAATGTAACCAAGTAAAGTATTTGTGATATACATTGGAACTGATCCAGACAACAGGTCAAAGCGTAGTTCACCAAGATCCAGATATAGTGTGTTTTCATTAAACAAAAGGTTGTAGCCTTCACCCCTTTGAGTAGTGTGCTCTCGGATAGTGCGTCCTCTCCCCTAACAGGGACAATTGTAAAAGAATCCTAACAGGGTCTGACCCTTGACTAGGTCTACTGTACTAAATATATTGTAAAGAAACTCCTAACAGGGTTAAGGATCTTCTAACAAGGATCATAATACACTAGTGCAGAATATTAGTGGGTGTCAATTCCCACCAGGGCTTTACCTATTTGAGTTTCCCCGTAACCAAATATTGGCATTGTGTTCATGTGTTCTTTCATTGTGTTTATGCTTTATGTTTAAGTATAATTAATTGGATAAAGAATTGAATCTTGTAGATAACTGATTCACCCCCCCCTCTCAGTTATCTCTTGGGACTATTCCTAAGAGTAATATATATAATAAATTCTAATTAATGGACCTATATAGAGTTTCATTTTTCCCTAGAGATTCACCATCTTTACTTAATTTTTACCTAGAAACCATGTGAGTACTTATTAGATTACAACCTTCCATCCAAAATTTCTTTAACATTTCCTTAATGTGTCCTTGGTTTGTGAAATAAATATTTCCTTATCTGATTGGAAAATTTGAATCTCAAGGAAGACGGATAACTAAAAAATAATTGACATTTCAAACTCCTTTTGCACATTTGTGGAAAATTCTTGACACATCTAGTCTCTGTTGCCACAATAATGATATTATCTACATAGACTACAATGATCAAAAAATCATCTCCATTTTATCTTCAATTCCTCTTTTAAATTCCCTCTCTTTAATATACATGTCTTGCCTTGATTACCAAGACATTTGGGATTGTTTTAGTCCATAGAGTATCTTCTTAATTTTATAGACATAGTCATCATTCTCTTGTAAGAGTTATCCTTATGGTGGTTTAATGTAGATCCATTCCTATAGGTTTTCCACTTAGAAAGGATTATTTTACATCCATCTGATATACTTCAAAGTTCTTGACACTCGAAAGGGCTAATAACATCCTTATAGCTTCCATACAAGAAAAATGAGAAAAGGTTTGCTTGAAATTAATTACTTTGACTTAAGTGTATCCCTTGCACACCAAACTTACCTTGTTCTTGAAAAATTGACCATTCTCATTTAGTTTATTTGTAAAACCCCTCTTGTTGCTAATTAATTTTTCATCCTTAGGTTTTGGGACAAGTTCCTAATTTTTTTATTTTTCTTGATTTGATCCAAATCTGTCTTCCATAGAATTTATCTAATGATTTTCTTAACATGCTTCCATAAATTTCTTTGGTTGTATTTCAAAAGAAAATAAAAATTAGGTTTGCATGTTCTAATGTACCAACAAGTCTTTTTCTTATTTGAATTTAAGTTCCCTTGTCTCCAATAATTAAATATTCATGATGATTCTTTTGAACAAATCTAATTGGCATCTTCAGTATCTTTTTTGATGGTTTCTTCATATTTCTTTACTCAAATTATCAAGTTTTAATATATTCCTTTGTTTCTTCTTCTTTGCAACTTTCTTCCTTTTGACAATCGATTTCTTGTACTATTTCCTTTGATGTCTTTCAAATTGTTAGTTTTCACATTGGCACTTTCAACAACTTTGCAAAATTTTGTTATAACATTTGTAAGATTTACTCCTTGTGGAGTATCCAAGGAATTAGGTCTTCATCATTCCTAAAAACAAAATTCCCCAAATATTCATATTCTCTTCTTAGCACTTGCTTTAGAAAACCTTGAAATACTTTACTAATGTATGCTTTCCCTTTTGAAGTTCATATAGGATTTTACCATTGTTCACCTTGATTTGTGCTCAATTTGAAATGTCTAGACAATTGTATGAACCTCTTCTCTAAAAAATATATCATATATCTTGGATTCATTTAAGATTAATCTTGCCATTCCTTGAATATTTTTATTTTTTCCTTTCAAATAATCTATTATTTTCTTGAGCTCTTGTGGTTGAATAGTGTCCTTTTATCCCATGTTATTCATAGAATTCTTCAATTTCATTTGAGGTAAATTCTCCTCCTCTATTAGATCCAAGGCATTTGATCTTTAACCCCATTTTATTCTCTACTAAGGCTTTGAATGCCTTATAATTCACACATGCTTTGTATTTTTATTTAAAAAACCCACCCAAATCATCTAGAATAATCATCAATTAACAACATAAAATAACTCACCTTTCAATATTTTTGTCCTTGTTGGTCCATACAAATTAGTGTGAACAAGTTCCAATGTCTGTGATGTAAAATACTCCTTTGATTTGAAGTTTGTCCTTTTAAAAAAAAAATCATATGAACACTATTTGTAGATAATATTTGAAGGCATTGAAATATTAAACATGTCTCTTATGGCTTGATTATTTTTGACCTTCACAATTTTATCAAGGTTTAGATGTCCCATTCTCATATACTAGAACCAACTCTCATCTTCTTTCCCCATATAATACTTTTCACTTTTGATTTCATTTAAGATATAGAGATTATTGTTGTTATGGATGCTTATGATATCACTTTCCCATTCTTCTTGATTTTACATCCTCCATAATGAAATGTGAGAGTGTGACCTTGGTCACACATTTGTCTCACATAAATAGGAGATTATGCTTTAATCCTTTAGCATATAGGACATTTTTAGTTTTCATTTTTCTGATTATCTAGACTAAGTGTGCCTTTTCCTTTTATATTTACCACACCATTGTCCCCAAGTTTCATTATTCCTTCCCTTACTTGCTTAAGGGAAAGAAATGTTCTCTTGTCACTAGTCATGCGAGTTGAGTGACCATTGCCAACATATCACTGGTCTTTCTCATCTAGAGCATGTAATGACACTTGTACAAGCATGGAACTTTCCTTCATTTTTTTCTCCTCCTTATTTGAAACCTTGTTTGATTCATCCATTTTATTTTTGCAAATATCCTCTTTGTTCTATCTCAAAGGCTCAACAAAAGTACTTCTACAAAACCCTTCTATGTGCCCAAAATTGTTACAGTTATAGAATATGGTGTAATAACTTAGAGAAAATGAATTATAGTTCCTATTGGAAAATTCAAAACCATTCCTTTAGGGACTCTAAAATATACTACATTATGCCCAAAATGATAACATAAAAAGTAATAACCGTGTAAATAATATTGAAATGTGGTTGTGCGTGGTGGTTGTCTTTGAGAAAAATGACCTTTTTTAGTTGGCCATGCTTACCTTTGGAGGTAGACTATTTTATGTAGAATGTTGTCTTCTTTTTTTAATCTATATTCTTTAATAGATCCAAAACATTAGAACTTGTAGAATTCTTCCATCTTCTTTTTATTTTCATCAAATCCAAGACCAATTTTGATGAATGGTGATAATTGTGCATTGATAAGATCATCCAAAATTTTGGTACTTTTTATCAAACTTCATATTTTGACAAGTTGTTATTTTTATTCTCTAATTCCTTCCTTAAGGAAATGATTTCAAGTTCTAAATTCTAATAATCTAGTCCCCTTACTTTCAAATGACCTCTTAAAACTGAAATTATCCTTGCAATCTTGAGATCCATAACCATCTTTTCTCATAATCCTTTTGAATTTGAATTTATACCAATACTAATTTTTCCTCTCGATCTACTATTGTTTCCTCCTCTCCTTCAAGCTTATTTTATTTCACTTCTTTATCTTTACCTTTTGGTGCATCTTCTTTTGTCTTTGTGGCAATAAACATTAGTTTATTCTCTATCAATTTTGAAGAATTGTTTGTCACTTTTTTCAGATGAACTATTATTTTCTTGAACAAATAGGCTATTCTTATGCCATTTAAAGTTTTTTTTTTTTTTTTTTTTCTCATTATTCCCTTGCATGCACATTTTCTTAGTATATTAATGTTTCTTTCATTTTCTCTTGATGTATTCTTCTTCCTCTTTGCTTCTATCACTTCCAACCTATGGGTATTTGATAGAAAAATAAACATACAATCATAATTAAATCATTTAAGAGTATAATTTCCTTTTCAATTGATAGATTCTTTCTTCAATTTCTTTAAATAATGTTAGTTTTTTCCTCACCACTTTAACTTTCACTTGAAACCAGTCCTTTGTTCTTCACCTTTTCGAATGATTTAAAGGAGCCTTACTATTTTTATGTTCCCTTTATAGTCATCATTTCATATGTGATAAGGATGCCATACAATTCATCCATCTTTAAAGTGTATAGACCATTCATTAATTCAATGGTGAAAACTTTCACATAAAATCTCATAGGAATAGGTCTTAATACCTTTCACATGATTACTTCATCCTTAATATTTTCTCCAAGACCACAAACAGTATTTAGAATTTCATCCATATGGAGAATATATGCAACAATATCCTCTTTTTTCTTCATCTTCAAACTTTCAAACTTATTCCTTGGGTTTGGAGATTTTCCTTTTTCACTTTGTTGTCTTCTTCATAAGTCATTTAAAGATTATCCAATATCTCTTTTTTCCAATATTCAATGCTTGAATTTGAAAAATTCTAATTCAATTAGACCATGTAGAAGTGCATTTATTTATTTAGCATTGTTCTCACTTGTCCTCTTTTTTGACTTGATTAGTAGATGGAGTAGAGGGTGCCACATAGCCATTCAAAATTAATTGCCATATATCAAATCTTGAATCCATTAAATAAGTGCACATCCATACATTAAAACATGTATAGTTGTTCCCATCAAACAATGGAGCTTGATTTAAAGAGACAACTTCTTGGCATGCCATGTGTGTGTATAAGATCTTTCCTTCAAGTGATCATACTTTTTCTAAGGGAGCCTTCTCTAATACTACTTGAATAAACACATACTTATACTAAGAGGAGAGTGGGGTGAGGAGGGCGAGGGGAATTAGTAAAAGACTAAATTTAAATTTATAAATTTTAGCATTCACAAAATAATAATAATAAAAATTCACACAAGTAAGATACAATAATTTAGAATAAAAGATGCATGCATGATTTAGTGGAAACCCTTGAGGAAGAAAACCACAAAAAATTAATGCTTATAGTGGAAACTTCTTACAATCTTCATAGGCAGCAACCTACTAGAGACACCAATCCCCTCCACTGAGCACCAACTTAGCAAGAGACACCAATCTTTTTGAATGTGACTTACCAATCTTTAATGAAATGATGACTTATATGAACTTATTTACCAAGATCTACCTTTTTGTATGCTCAAAAATTCTTAGATATGCTCCAAATATCTTCACAAATTCACTAAAAGTACTTTGTAAAATGCCCAAAAAACCTTCACAAGATTTGCATAAATGCTTCTCATAAATATGTAACAACTCATCCTCAAAATGTTCTCTTTAATCTAATCTACATTTTCTTTAAGTTTGTTCTAAAAATTAGAAAAATATTTGTTAATTTCTTGCATTTTAAACCCCTCAAACATATATTATTTATATTTCCTAAAACATATCTTCAACCAAGGGTTGTAATCCTTTAAATATGTTAGCCAAAAATAATTAGCACTTACTTTTTATATTTATATTTTTCTTTTTCCAAAGTGGGCACTAGATTCAAGGAGGTCATCCCACCTAGAGACCACACTAAAAATTGATTACAATTTAATTTAACTTATTTCAAAGAGGCCTATGAGGGGGTTGCCTCATTTAAATGATTATTTTTGCAATAAAAAATTCCTTCAAGCATGGTACATCAAACATTAATTACTTGTGCAATTTAACAAATAAATCACATCTTATTTTGATCAATGAAAAATTGACATTCCATGAAAACAATTATATTTTGGGTGTACACAAAATTTAATACTTATTTTATAATATATAGCCTGCATAGGTAGAAGAGTTGTCTTGAGCTATGAGTTCAATCCCTATTGGTTCTGGGTTAGATTTCAATGCTCAGACTTAACCGACATACATGGTTTGCGGGCGATTGTGTACACCCCTAGGAGGAGTAGTCTCACCTCCACTCACCCCTTCCTCCACCCAACTTGGCAGTTTCTAAGTCCAAGGTAAGGATAGGTTGGACACTGGGTGGAGTCGCAACCTTACGCATAAGGATATGAGTGCATGGTTCGGGATACCTCTCGAGTTAACAAAACAAAAGAGACTCTCGAGTTAACAAAACAAAAGAGAAAATATATAGTCATGCTCTAAAGTTTCAAGCTATAAATATATAAGAAATTTGAAAAATAATTACTATATGGAGAGCAACATCCCATTTAACTAAAAACATATATATTTCCTTAGTTTACATTGTTTCAAATTTCAAAACACATATGTAACTTTCCAGTGATTCAAGTTAAAAAAAATCGAATTAGCCTTCATATTTCTTTATAAAAGTGTGGCATAGCTTTTTACTTTTATCTACTAATTAACCAAATTAAAAGTTTGATAAAATGGTGCCAATTTTTACTTAAAAAATGAAACAATATGATGCAAGTAATTCACACACACAGTTAAAGAAGAAAAATGTTTCCCATCTATACTCAAGTTCTTTATAAAGTTAAATTTATAAGGAATCGAGACAACAATATTCTATTTAGAAATTAAATATCATAATTTAATTGGTTAGAACAATAGTGTAATTGTTAATTGTTTAACTTTTTAAATATAATTAAACAAAATACAACTCTAAAATATCTTTAATAGTCTAATTTTTCATTGTAGAAACTTAACAATCAAATTGCTTATAAATCAACTTTATGCTTACTCATCATTTTAAAATCCAGTTAAAAGCATATTGATATAGTTGTTGCCAATTAAAAAACATTAAAATATTGATAAACATAAATGGCAAAAATGATGATTCGTAGACACTAGGATAAGAATTTTGAATTAAGCCGATGGCTCACCTCATAATGATCACCATACAAATCTTAAAAAGAAATCGATCTCATGAGTTGTAAAACTTATAGTACCTTTAAAATCATTTGCCCAATCTCACAAAAGGTGTATTTTATTTGATTGAACAATAAGGTCACACACTACATTGTATTCAACCCAATATTAGATTAAGGAAATCCAATATCCGTACAACATGTTATTGGAAATTAGTGTTAATTATAAAGGGTTATTTTCCACTCCAAGAGGTAATGGCCCAATAAAGTGGTCCATATTCTTCTATCATCCCCCACACCCTTGTCATAAAATCTTAATCATAAAGGAGATTTTGAACAATAAGTTACAATATAATCTTTGGAGGTCTATTTAACAATCATTTGGGTGAAATTCAATGCATTTTATTTTTAAAAAAGATCTTAAAGAAGAATTTGGAAGAAATAATAAAGTAATGGGTGGTGATAACAATTTTAGTAGATAGATAGTCAATGTGTATCTAGCTTTAATAAAACTAGTCAATGTGTATCTAGCTTTAATAAAATGATTAATATATTCATTGGTGCATATTCTTTTAATGAAAGGAGGGAGTGCAAAAGAGTGCATGTTACTCAAATGACACATAACACTAGAGGGACACAAATTTCAAATATGTCAAAAGAATGGGTTACAAAATACAAATAAGAACATGGGCGTGACTATAATTAACTAGAAGATATACACTTTTCAAGGAACAATTGGATAATAAAAATAATTGTATTTTATTTTAAAAATAAAATATAAAATGATGAATAGATATGCATTTTAATTAGAGCTCATCTTTCAATTGCTATTATAAGATGGGGGAATTGATCTATCAAAGTTATTAGAGTTTAAATGTATCTTTAAAGAATTTGAATATTAGTGAATCACACAATCAAGGAACATTCTATTATCTTCACTAATTGAGCTTAGCTAGTCAATCTGTTGGTAGAAATATAAGGTTGAGAAGAGGAATTTTAATTAAAAAATATTGTGAGAAATTATTTTTATTTTCTAATAAGTAATAAATTAGTGTAAAGGAAAATAAACTCCACTTATTGTTGACTTGGGCTATAACAACTATTTTTAGGAAAACAAGTGTGGAGTAAGATACTTAACTTGTTGACCAAATAATATAATACCTTTGATAGGTTATAGGTCTTGACTATCTTTGCCTTGAAAGTGTGACATATGTATATCAATGAATTACCTTGATTCTTATACTAAATCTATGATTTGTTTGGGATCAATTCCATAGATCTAAGGTCATATATTTATTTATTATCCTCAAAACAACCATATACAATGTGTAATTTTTATCTATGATTTGTATAAGTTATCTTCATCTACTTTGTCCCTATTTATTTATTTTTTAAGTTTGATGATACTTAGAAATATTATAGAATGGTTTTCATTATGTTGTGCAAGGAGATGTGGTCTCCTATTCAACCCTAAAAAATGTGTAAAAATATCAAATACAAGTAAGGGCTAGAAGATATATGTAGGGGTGACCCCACAATAGTGGGTTACACTTTTTTAGACATGCTGATTTTTGCTGAAATAACACATTTTTAATAAAATATGATGATTTAAGCCTTGACAGGTTCTATTTGAAAGGATTAATTACAAATGGTTAGCTCAAAGCCTCTTAGATAAAAAAATATTGATATAACATCTATACTCATCGTCCATACCTACAATGGAGTCTCCTTTGCACCTATTAAAATGCTGACAAAAAATCACTTCGACCTTATCTTTTGGCTAATCAAATGAATCCATTTGAAAAACCTATCTATGTAGTAAGGTACTATTGAGAAAAATCTTTCCAATGATTATAATGTTAATATATATTAAGTTTATTATGACTTTGTATTTTTAGTTTTACTAAACATATATATTTCACCGTATGTCTACCTCTATGTTTGACACTCATGAAAAAATAGTAAATGAGAGAAAAAAAATCTAAAAAATATGTATTCCCTAGGTATTTAAGTTCTCTTTCTCTCAAAAAAATGAAAAAATGAAATTGGACAAATACACAACAAGTTATAAGCTATGTAGTCAAGGTATGTCAAAATTACAGTTTAGTCAACTTCAAACATTAATAAAATATGCAATAATCATGATAATATCATCAAACCAATTGCATGCCCTCCATATGCATATTACAAAACTAAATTCAAAATAAGCACATTGATATCTATTTTAGAAAAAAAGTTATGCTCTATGAAAACAATGTAACTCTTTGAAAATGAGGTTTTCAGGAACATACTAGTTTTTATGGGAGAAAGAGAAAACCATTCAAATCAATTCAAAAATAAAAATAAAAAATATATTTAGAATCTAGAAAAAAAATCCTAAAAGACTCTAATTTACTTATCTTCCGATTTCAAACGGTTTAATGACAACATGTATCTGAATCTAATTTTTTTTTTCAAAATGTAGAGTTCAGTGTCCGTTTAGGCAAAAAAGTGTAACCCACTATTGCGGGTTCACCCGTAGATATGATACTCCTTTTGTTGAACCAAATTCAAGTGTGTTACTATTGATTGGTTCTTTATTACTCTAACACGAGTACATGTGTAATGCCCCAAATTTTACATCAAGACATTAACATATGAAACATAGATAAATATTATCTTTATTATGATTGTGACATGCACATGTCACAACTCAAAATCAATAATGTTGTAAGATATTTGAACACCATCATGAATAGAGAACATGTCGATATAATAAAAGTGCATGAAAATATAAGCTCAACGAACACCATTGGAAGAATCATACCTTGTTGCATGATGATATCACTGTAATGGCCAACAAATAGTGTAGATTTCCCTCTAACTATGGTGATAGTGTACTAGACCTCTAATACCATTTCTTATGAAATACAATAATAGGGTGAAATTAGTACTTTGTATCAACATACAAAAAAACTAAGGCACAACTACACATTCGTAATGATTCTGAATGATATCTTAACCTTGAATTTACTCACTTGTGATGAAAATTAATTAAGAGATCAATATCTATTTTAGTCAAGTCATTTTCACACAAGACATAGCTTCCAACATAAAAACATAGATAAATAACAAGGCACACATAGTGACATCAAACCAAGATGATAGAAACATGGGTAAATCCTAAAGGTAAACATCCCTTTAAAAACCATTTTTGAAAAAGGTTTGGAAGTTTTCATTATATTTGAATCACATATGTTGATTACAAAGATCACATGTATTTCTAGTTTATAATTATTTAGACTATCTCAAGATCACACATATTACTAGGAAAATCACCCTTATGCTTAGAAATATAATTTTAGGTAGTAAAGAAGCCCTAAATCAAAGAATGATGTTCTTAAAAAAACAAAAAATAATTCCAATGATAGAAAAGGATCCACAACAAGCCTACTAATAAAAATAACCACAAAATCAAGGTTTCAAACATATATTACAAAAAAGATACAAGGTCGAAGACAATTTTGTTGGTCATTTTTCATGTTAATGGGGTTCCTGTGAAAATGACCTAGTTTGGAAATAGGTATTATTATTTTTCAAAGGGTTTTACAAAATTTTGCCTCATCTAAGTCTGAAAACCCTACCTTAGGTCTATTTATGCATTATGTTTCCATGTCACTTAAGTCCCCTTATTCGACACATGGATTTTATGTTCCTATCTTTCTCTAAGTCTCCAAGTTTTTGACGATTAGTTCTTTTCTTTTAGTGACTTGGCAAAGATAGTGATCTCTTGATCTCGCAATGCAACAGATAAGTCAAGAAACATTTGGAGATTAAATGAAAGAGTGAAAGATTAGACAAGTTACAGTTATCTCTGAATCTCACAATATTGGCAGTTAAGTTCTTAACGTTTAGCAACTTAGTGATTAAGCTTTCTCCAAGTCTCATGAAGTAACGATTAAGTATTGAATTATTTGGCAACCTAGAAAAAGAGTTAAGAAATTGATGGTGAGGGTTATCTCCCAATCTCTTAAGGATCAATGGTTAAGTCAAACTATTCAGGGACTTGAAGATTTGTATTTATCTCTGGATCTCGCAATGCTAGCGATTAGTGGTCTAACATCCAGAGATTGGGAGAAATGTTAAGAAGTAAGACAAGTAAAGGTTACCTCAAAGTCTCGTAATGTCACGATCAAGTCATGAAACATTATGAGATTAAGAGGTGACTATGGATGAAGAAAAGGATCAACAACTATTGCTAAATCTCAAGATAAAATCATAGTTAAGTAAAGCATCCAAAAATTGAGAGATATGTGTTATCTTCAAATCTCGTAATGGAAATATGGTTAGAGCTAACATCTGGAGACCATGAGAATACCTTAGTTACCGAGTCTCTAGATGAAACATGAGTTAAGTGAAACACTCAGAGACTATGAGAATGTTGCAGTTGCTCAATCTCATGATGGAACCCTCGTCAAGTAAAGTGTTCAGAGATTGAGAGGTATGTCTTGATCGCTGAATCTCATGACCAAACTATAGTTAGGCCAAACATTCTAAGATTATGAGGAAGCTGGTTATCGCATGATCTCTAGAAAGAAGAGTGGTTAAGGTCTCATAGAGATAAATAAGAATAGGAGATCCTGGCATGTTAAAGTACCCTGTTGAGTTGGAAAAAGCAATGGGTAGCGGCCAATCAGTGTACAACTGGGGTTTTTTGATAGTTTTGAGGGTTTTAAAGAAAAAGGATATAATAATGGCCTTTTTTGCCTTCTTTTCAAGAATTAAATGTACTTGTCAACTTCACACACCACGACTAGCTAAAATTTGAAATTTAATACATGCAGAGTGAATGATGAGGTGATTGGGGAAAGATTTTCTGTGATCTTGACAAGCTAACTTCATTCATTACTAAATGTTATAAAGACACAACGCTGCCATTTTGCTTCTTATCAGATTTTTAGATTTTTTGTGAGCTTTGATAAGAGATAGAGAAGTTTGCAAAGAATGATTGAGAATAACATTATTTAAGAGAAGAAGATAAACACAAGAAACAAAATGAGTTAGCCAGAGTCCAGCAAAGGTTTCATCCAATAAAGAGATCAAGGATTCAGGGGAAGAGAAAAAGGCAAATCCCAATTTCTCAGAAGAATTAATCATGTTACTTCCTGGGTCTACTCAAAACAAAAATGTTAGTGATGAGGCTTTCTCTAACTACACTTCGACTTGTAGAGATCTAGTAACTCCTTGTTCAGGATACCATTTATTCAATTACTTTTATAGTAACAGAGTAAAGAAAATCCTTGTCTGTAATGCTTGGAAGCTAGGTTTGGAAAAGTTAATTGTCCCAAATGTGTTTTTGGATATTGATTTTCTAGTTGAGTTGGCTAGAAAGTAGGAGGTAGTGTCCAAAACTATAAGGAAGAGTGACCAGTCCACCCTAGTGTCCCTTGATAGAGGTTCCTTCATGAAATCCTTTGGCACTTACTCATGTTCCTCTAATGAGATTGATTTGGGAAAGGAGAAGGAAAAGTATAGAAAATAGATCAATTTGGTCAAAACCCTAATCCAAATTTCATGCCTAAAACAGGGAAGTATGTAGCCCCTCTACCCAACCATTTGAATTCACCTTATGAGTTTAAGGATTTGCACTTATATATGAGATATTTGGCATATGGGTTTGTATCATCTTAAAATGGAAGCACTTCCATTTGGATAGGTTTAGCACCCTCTTTCAGTGCATTTATCATAATAAACTTGCATTTAGGATGCATTTGTGTGTTCTAGGTGAAATTAGGGTTAGGATCCTGAGGATTCTCCTTAATTTTTCCTCTCTTATGACTCTAATTCCTAGGTAGGATACATAAATGGATCCTCCTAGCCTTCATCACATCAATCACATGATTTTTTATCTATCACAGACATTCTATTCTCATTAGGCTTCATTTCTAAGTTTTTGGGCATCTTCAGGGCCTTTAAATTGCATCCTAGCAAAACTTAGGGTTTCTGGTCAAGGTCAACCTCATACATGACTAGGTCAAGGTTGACCTCGACCTTGACCTCATCCTGCTGAGATTTCAAATTTTCAATTCCCGCTAATTTTGCTTTTGGGAATTTTATTTTCCCGCCTCCAAGTCGACTGTTTCGAGCTCCAAAATGGTAAATCCTTTAATTACATTTAATTTAGGTCCATTCTCTAAAGGTTAGGACTTAATTGGGATTTAATTCTCCAAGGTGGCTCTTCTAGAGGAGTGTGACCTAATTCACTATAAAAGGAGGCCTTCCTCTCTCATTTACACATCAAGTTTTGGCAAGACATCACAAGTTCAAGCACTCTCATCAAGCAAGCAAGCTCCCAAGGAGATCAAGAATTCAAGTCTTCAAGTCTTCAAGAGCATTCATATTTGGAGCAAGGGAGAATCATTCCTCCTTGATCCACCATTATCAACATTTCAAGCATTCAAGCATGGAGTAGCAAAGACGGATTGTGAATTGGGTAGAAGTACTTTAGCCTTGGGGGCTTGGTATGATTTTCTATCTTATTTAAATCTATGTATTGTTGCCTCATATACATACATATTCATGCTAGGGTTTTGATCTAGAGGATTAGATCTTAGCATATACACACACACACATACTATTTCAATCAGCTATTCGTGGAGGTGGGAATCACCAAAATAGGGGTTTGACTAAGGCAAAACCCTATATAGCCACCCCAAAAACCCCATTTTCAGATATCTACAGGTGCAATTTTGGGAATCGGAGGATAGATCAGAGTACCCTTTTAGATAAACTTTCAGGAATTGTGAATAGAATCAGAATCAAACTTCAGAATAAAAATGTGGTCTTTGACCTTTTAAAAGGTCAAAGTTGACCTGTGTGAATCCAGAGAAAAGATTTCTGGCTTTTGTCCGCACCGACATTTCCAGTACAGACTAGGTGACAAAATCTTTCGAAACTTCATATAGGCTTCAGAAAATAGGTATTTCTAATGAGGTATGTACTTTGACCTAAATTATTTCCAAGCATTTTTAGATTCATTTGTACTATTACATACTTCCAAAGCCCCTTTTCCATTTCAAATGAATTAGGTGATGAATTTTAGGAGTATTACTATGCTTCCATTTTCATATTATTCATTTTGACGAACCTATTTACAACAACTCTTTCTTTTATGGTGTTAGATTTAAATCTTGTAGATTTCTTTCTTGCATTTATATTTCAAAAATACAAAAAAAATTGCAAAATTCCTTTAAAAATAAAATTTTTATTTTTTATTTTAATGCTTTTAGTACTTTCTTTGTATTCAAAATGTATGATTTTTGTTTTGAGTACTTTGATGATGCATTTATGATACAAGAGGATAGAATCCCTAATGAGGTACATGGTAGTGAAGATGAAAATGGTTCGAATATGGTCTCCATGGATCCTATTCGTATTTCACTCTCCTCCACAATCTCTCCAATTGACATTTACCATAGGGTGTGTGCATGGTTACCTTCATGTCCCACTATTTGTAACATTGATAAACCTAAAATGATCTATCCTACACCTTTGATGATGGTAAAAGGATGTCCTCCTATAACAGTTAAGGGTAAACCTAGAGAACCCTTGGCTTTCTTTGATAACACTGATTCTGTTTCACATGCTTAACGTACATGGAATAACCCTTAGCCTACTGTTCCAATTTCTTTACCTCCTTCTCAACCTATGCTTCCCCAAGTGCCTAGGTATCCTTCTACCTTTAAGGAGTATAACTTAGTTGATCAATTATGTGCTACTCCTGCCAAAATATCTCTATGGGAATTACTTCAAACATCCCCGACATATTATGAGGCTTTGCAAAAGGCTTTATCTACTCTTCCTGCTTTGCCTCCTAATCAAGAAAATATTCATTCCATTTTGGATTGTATGCATGCTATGCCTTTTGTACCTCCTATTGTGTTTTTTGATGATGATTTACCTTCTGTCGAGGTGCATAATCAATATGATGCCCTTATGGTGGCTGTCTCTATTAATAAGATCATTATTAGAAGAACTTTAATTGATAATGGATCTAGACTTAATGTTTGTGGCATGGATATGCTCAAAGAAATTAAGGCGGATTTATCTACCATTCAACCTGATAACGTTCCTATACGTGGATTTGATAATATTGTGAAAAGAACTTTGGGTATTATTACCTTACCTGTTAAGGTGGGTCTAGCTATCCTACATACTCCTATTCATGTTATGCATGGACCACTTAACTATAACCTTCTTTTAGGAAGACCGTGGTTACATACTATGCATGCAGTTCCTTCTACTCTTCATCGCAAGGTTCGATTCATCTATAACAATCTAATGTATACATTACATGCGGATGATGCTCCAAATCCTTGCTTAAATGCAGAATATGCCAAAATATCTGAACCTATTCAACCTAGTAAAGAGATTGAAAAACAATTGCCAATACAACAATTTGAAATAAAACAACTTGAAATTCCACAACAAGAAGATCCACCTTCTTCCTCTTCCTTGACTGAAGATGATTGGGGAACATTGGATTTTAATCCCACATTTATTGGTGAGTATAAGGTCTCTGATTTAGACTTTATGAAGCAATATAATGAATTTGAGAAAAAGGTTTTTATTTCTTCTCCATTATCTAAAGAATTAAAAAATAATTTTTTTTCCGCTTCGATTAATCAAACGCTTGACACTATAAAGCCTGATTGTTATGATATTGTGACATACACCACTCCTTGGACTTCTTCTAATATGAATAATCGATATGGTCCTGCTTATCATTTTCTTAAGAAATCAAGATTCAATGGGAAAGGATGTGGTACATATGAACAAGGTATACAAGTACCCTTGGATAATGAAATCTATGACCATACATATGGATTAGGCTTTAATCCTTACCAACAACCCTCCACTTTTCCTCTTAATGTTAATCATATTTGCAGTGGACAGTTGAAGTTGGTTAACCCATTGCTTATTGATCTTAATCAACAACCCTCTTTGGATATCTTCCCTAAAGAAGAAGCTTTAATGGAATATTTAGGTGTTTATGAGGACTTACCTAAGTTTCATCATAAGTGAGGAAAGCGTTATTGTTTAAAAACTGATGCTTATTTTGGAGAACATGAAGCACAAGATATTGCTCCTTTACTGATGGATTCTTTGATAAGAAGTGATTTATTAATCATTGAAACTGTTGATATTCAAATGGATGAAACTAATTCTGAAAGGGTGATAAAACTTGGGAAATGTTTGACTCATGATGAACGCGATCAGTTGGCTTCCCTTTTGCTGGAATTCAAGGATATCTTTGCTTGGACATATTCCGATATGCCAGGTATCAATTCTAAGATTGTTACTCATAACATTGTTTTAAAGCCTAATATGAAACTTGTAAAACAAAAAATTTGAAAGATGAATCCATGAATTGCTTTGTTAGTTAAAGGTGAAATTGAAAAATTATTAGATTTTGGATTTATCTGTTCTATCGATTACTCAGATTGGATTTCAAATATTGTGCCTGTATCAAAAGGAGACAATAAGATAAGGATGTGCACTAATTTTAGAGATTTAAATAAGACATCTTTGAAAGATGATTTCCCGTTACCTAATATCGATATGATTGTGGATTCTACAGCGGGCCATGCTCTATTATCTTTTATGGATGGCTTTTCAGGATATAATCAAATTTTTATCCCTCCTGAAGATCAATTTAAGACTGCATTTATAACACCTTGGGGAATCTTTTGTTGGGTCATGATGCCTTTTGGATTAAAAAATGCGGGAGCAACTTATTAACGGGCTATGACTCTGATTTTTCATGATTACATTCATAAGATTCTTGAAGATTATGTGGATGACATCTTGGCAAAATCTATACATAGAGAAGATCATATTACTATCTTAGGACAAATATTTGAAAGAGTTAGAAAGTACAATATGAGATTGAATCTGAAGAAATGTGTTTTTGGAGTTGACTCTGGAAAATTATTAGGATTTATAATTTCTAAGTGAGGCATTGAAGTAGATATTGAAAAGATTGATGCTATTATTAATATGCCTCCTAAAAATATTTCTCAATTATGAAGTTTGCAAGGAAAAATACAAGCTATCTGTCACGTTATTTCTAACTTGGCAGACTGAACAATCCCTTTCACTTCCTTGCTTAGAAAGGATGCCACTTTCTTCTGGAATGAGGATTGTAAATAGAGTTTTGAGCAATTTAAGGAGTATCTTGCACATCCTCCTATCTTGCAGCCTGCTAAGTTTGATAAACCATTTCAATTATACACTTTAGCAACTCCATAAGCTGTGAGTGTACTATTAGCTCAGATTGATGACAAAGGTAATGAAAGACCTGTATATTACATCAGTCAAACTTTATTGGACTATGAAACAAGATACACACCTCTCGAAAGACAATGTTTAGTGGTGGTTTATGCATGTCAAAAACTTAGGCATTATCTCATAAATGCTGAAGTTAATGTGATTGTCAAATTTGATCCCTTAAAACATCTTTTCTCGCAAACTGATTTCTTAGGCCGCTTGACAAAATGGGTAATGTTACTTACTGAATTTGATCTTAATTTTATTCCTCAAAAATCAATTAAGGGACAACCATTGATAGATCATTTAGCTGAAGCTCCTTGTCCTCACTCTGTTGAAGGCTCTACTCCTATCAAATTTCCTGATGACAATATTTTAGCTATTCAACAGGATGATATTTGGGAATTATATTTTGATGGGTCTAAGTGTAAGATAGGATCTGGCGTGGGTATCATCTTGATTCCCCCTACAAAGAAACCCATTCCTTTATCATATAAATTGACCTTTCCTTGTACTAATAACATTGCAGAATATGAAGCTCTTATAGCTGGCCTACGAGCAGCTTCATCTCTCAATATCAAACATTTACATATATATGGAGATTCACAATTGATAGTTGAACAAATTAAAGGTGGATATCAAACTAAAAAAATAGAATGACATAGTATAGAGATTTAGCTCTCGATGTCCTTTCACAATTTTCCTCTTACACAATCCAGACATTACCCATGAAAGATAATCGGCACGCAGATGCTATGGCAAGTGCGGCATCCTTGGTTTGTCTCAAGAACAATGCTGAAAATTTCCAATTTACAATACAAACTCTTAAAAATCCTGCAATTTCTAATAAGATTACCTCTGATTCTTTCAACTTGCATTTGGATGAATGGTATTCACACATTTTTCATTTTTTGAAGGATGGTACTTTTCCTGAATCAACAAAAAGGAACATGCATAATCACATTAGAAAACTTGCCATGTGCTATATTATTTTAGGAGATAGGCTAAACAAATGTTCTTACGAAGGTTTATTACTACGGTGTCTTAATAGAGAAAAAATTCCTGTAGCTTTAGCAGAAGCTCATTCTGGTTCTTGTGGGGGACATTTTGGTGGAAAATCCTTGGTTAATAAATTACTTCGAATGGGGTGCTATTGGAAAACTATGGAACATGATTTTTTTATGTTTGTTAAGAAATGCCCTCAATGTCAACAGCATAGCAATTTGATTCATGCTCCTGCTCATGAGATTCGTAATCAAATTTCTCCATGGCCTTTTAGTATTTGGGGTTTTGATCTTATTGGAAAAATCTCACCAACTTCTTCTCAAGGACATATTTACATTCTCACCACTATGGATTATTTCACGAAGTGGGTTGAATCTATCCCTCTTCATTCTACAACAGTAGATGCTATTTTTGATTTCATCCTCAATAATATTATAGCAAGATTTGGTATTCCCTCAACAATAGTTTCAGATAATGGAACATCTTTTAAGAATAAAGAAGTTGCGAAATTCTTGGAGAAATATAGGATTCAACATAGATTTTCAACTCCTTATTATCCTCAATCTAATGGACAAGCTGAAGCATCGAATAAAATTATTGAACAAATTTTGTGAAAAATAGTTAGTAAGCATGCCAAAGACTGGCATACTCAACTGACTTACGCTTTATGGGCCTATAGGACTAGTGTTCATATTGCTATAGTTACTTCTCCTTATAATCTTGTTTATGGTACTAACACTATTATGCCTTGGAATTGGAAATGCCATCCTTACATGTTTCATTTCATGGGATAATTGATAAAGATACTTTTCGTGAACAACGTTTACAAGAATTGGAAATGTTGGATGAACAATGAATACATGCATTAGAACATATAAAAGCTTATCATAAATCACTTCAAAAACAATACAATCATAAGGTTATCAAAATATCATTTACGGTTGGTGGTTTAGTTCTTTATGAAAATCAACAAAATGTAAATGCTCTACCGGGCGAAAAAGGAAAATTTAGCCCTAACTGGCTTGGACCTTTTGTTATTATTGAAGACTTTGGTTCAGGTGCTTACAAACTTGCTGATATGGATGGTGTTTCTTTTAAGGAACCCATTAATATTATGCATCTTAAATGTTACTATCCTTAATCTTATTTTAATCCATGTGCATTTATATATTCCTTATAAATGATTTATTTTATAGGTTATGTAAGTTTTATTACATGTTGAATATATTTATGCACTTTCTTTATTTCTTTATTTCTATTAAGTTTTATATTGATGAAAACATAGTAATGAAGTATAGAACTAATTAGTAAAGAAAGTTTTTCATTTATCAGTAGTACATAGTTTTTCAAATTTTTGATACATATGAGGCTAGTGGCCCTATCTATCACTACGCTGCTCTAATGGTTGATGACTCCCGAATCTCTCTACTTTGTGATAGGAAGATGAAGATTTGTGTGTCCATGTATGGCTCCTAGATATGCTCATGTCCTGAACACATTCTCAGAGACTTTGTACCTCTGCCATTAGCTTCTCCTCCCTCTCTCTACACATCCTCAACTCTCACTGGATGCATACAAAGATATCCGCATGTCTGCCGGCATCTCTATGCCCAATGGAGAATCTCACTTGTCAGATGGAAGTTGATAGGAAATAATGTTATCCTTGAGAACCTTAGATACAAAAATCCTCCACTCTACTATGTTAGCTGTAGAGGAAAAATACTTTTATCAGTCTAATATCATATTTATTTCAAATCATATTTTTAATCAAAAAATTCATAGTCCATACCAGGGTCTCCCTCTTGGACATCACTAAAGTGTCTAGATGGTGGGGGCATGGATCGACTAATCTCTCCATGCTTGCTATGTCTAGACCATGGTGGTGGTGTCTTTGTGTGGGGCCGTGGGCGCCATCACGATCTTAGTGGTGATGTAGGAGTGATAGGTATATCTGCACCAGTGTCACCGGCTGGGGGAATGTCCTCATCTCTATCATCTACTCTTTCTTCCTCCTCCATCAGATCCCTCTAAGAGTTGTGCTCCTCCTCATTTCTTATATCCTCATCTTCCCCGCTATCTTCACTATCCTGGTGTGTCCTCTATCTAAAGTTTGGATCACCTATAGGATAATCCTTGGGGAAGATAGGGTGGGTCCCCTCTAATCTCTAGTACTAGATGTAATCTTGGCTAACACCTAAATAGGATACATCTCGTGGTACCTCAACATCCTCTGTCTCATCTACATCACTATCCTCTATATCTGCTACTGTAGGCTAGTGTATGGCATCGGGTCTCTGATAATATCTCGTAGGATGCATGTAATGAGGTACTATCTTAGGGACTCCCTGTAGCAGGCTGAACTATCTCATTAATCGATCATAATAATATGGCATCACTATATGGCTCTGGTGACCCTCTAGCAGCTTACACTACTGTGAGTGTCTCATCTGGAATCGGGTATCTGGCCACTTTGTCATCTGGCAGTAGGGTCTCCATATCACATTAGCACTGGCAATACAGTCAAGATGTACTCTCCAATAGAGCATATCTCCAAGCTGCCAAACATCTCTCAATGGATATGCAAAGGCTCTCACTATACTTGCATCTACCATCACTGGCACTCCTGGTGGATGTGTACATGCAAAGTGCTAAAAAATCCAAATCTATAGAATGGTGCATGTCGATAGAATCTCTCACTGATACCTCACCAATTGACTCAACTCATGGTATAGCTAACAGAGCATGCTGTGACCCCATGAGAATATAGTCCTCTCTCTCTCCATCCTCTGTATCAGATGTGTCATAGGTGAACAAAATATAGTACCCTTTGAGTTGGGTAACACAACCAAGGATACTAGGCATAACATCACCTTCTGTATTAAGCGAGTACAACCTGATACTATAGCTGATAATGAAATGTGATCTGAATGAGTCTGCATCACTGGATGTCCACCTGTACAATAATTTGTATTTGCATGAATCTCCTCCCAACCTTTATGTGTCCTGGGTCAGACAGTCTCTCCTCGGACTGGAAGCCTCATAATCCTATATACATCCTCTAGTGTCACTGTAATCTCACTGGTAGGAAGATGGAAGGAGCATGTATCCTCATCCCATCTCTCTATCAGTGCAGATAACATCTCTTGATGTAGTCTAATCTGTGGAAGGACTGATACCTAGTATAGTCCTATATCCCTCAGTAGCTGTAGTCCCTCATCATCCAAATCGGACAGTCTCTCCTTGACCTGCACTAGCAGCTCCCCAAAGGGATGCTCTCAGAAGTAGACAAGGTCATGCAATCACAAACTAGCATCATATCAGTAATCTACATCATCAAAACTACAAGTATAATTGATCTAGGTCAAAGTCGACCTCTAATAGGTCAAGGTCAACTTTTCTAGGTCAAGGTTGACCTTTTTGGGTCAGGGTCATCCTAAGGGGGTCAAGGTCGACCTAATTGGGTTAGGGTCAACCTCAAAGTGTAAATTTGAATTTTATCAGCAAAAATAGGAATCTCGAAAGAATCTTACCTCAGGAAGAGCTCGTCCGGTAGCTAGATGATATCTCACGATCTCCAGGCATGTCGTTCATAATTCTTCCTTTCTTGGCATCTTGCTTCTAATTTCAAATATGTAAATGGTAAGAATGAGTAAGTATTACCTTTTTCATCTCTTTTATAGGTTTAAAATTAGGGTTTTTCTTAGGGTTAGGCTAAGAATTTCCTTTTATGCATTTTGATAGACATTCATTCTTTTCATCATAACTTGAGTTAGATAACTCCATTTTTGGTGCTGTTAGTGGCATTGGAATCATGATTTAGATATCTAACTCCCTGAACTAGTTTAGGAAGGGTAGGAATCCTTCTAACAGGTTTAGGAATGAACTTTTCAACACTCTTCATATCCAGTATCTAGAGTTTTCTTATTACCATGTTTCACCCTTCCAAAATAGAAAGCCGAAATAGGGGGGGGCATAAGGGGTTCTATATACTTCTCAAATTATCATATAGTAAGCTCTAGGTGATTATAGATTTTTATTAACCTTGTGTATTGCAGGTTCTAAGAGTTTTTTGTAGGATCTTTACATCGAGGACTTGGCTATATCCTTTTTATTTACTAAGATATTTTCTTACTTTAGCTTGCATATTCACATAGTGTCATATCTAAGCTAAAGTGGGGGCTAAATGTATCATCTTAAAATGGAAGCACTTCCATTTGGATAGGTTTAGCACCCTCTTTTAGTGCATTTATCATAATAAACTTGCATTTAGGATGCATTTGTGTGTTCTAGGTGAAATTAGGGTTAGGATCCTAAGGATTCTCCTTAATTTTTCCTCTCTTATGACTCTAATTCCTAGGTAGGATATAGAAATGGATCCTCCTAGCCTTCATCAGGTCAATCACATGATTTTTTATCTATCACAGACATTCTATTCTCATCAGTTTGCATTTCTAAGTTTCTGGGCATCTTCGGGGCCTTTAAATTGCACCCTGGAAAAACTTAGGGTTTTTGGTCAAGGTCAACCTCATACCTAACCAGGTCAGGGTCAAACTCAACCTTGACCTCATCTTGCTAGGATTTCAAATTTTCAATTACCACTAATTTTTCTTTTGGGAATTTTATTTTCCCACCTCCGGGTCGGCTATTTCGGGCTCTGAAATGGTAAATCCTTTAATTACATTTAATTTAGGTCCATTCTCTAAAGGTTAGGACCTAAATTGGAATTTAATTCTCCAAGGTGGCTCTTCTAGAGGAGTGTGACCTAATTCACTATAAAAGGAGGCCTTCCTCTCTCATTTACACATCAAGTTTTGGCAAGACATCACAAGTTCAAGCAATCTCATCAAGAAAGCAAGCTCTCAAGGAGATCAAGCATTCAAGTCTTCAAGAGCATTCATATTTGGAGCAAGGGAGAATCATTCCTCCTTGATCCACCATTATCAACATTTCAAGCATTCAAGCATGGAGTAGCAAAGATAGATTGTGAATTGGGTAGAAGTACTTTAGCCTTGGGGGCTTGGTATGATTTTCTATCTTATTTAAATCTATGTATTGTTGCCTCATATACATACATATTCATGCTAGGGTTTTGATCTAGAGGATTAGATCTTAGCATATATACACACACACATACTATTTCAATCGGCTATTCATGGAGGTGGGAATCACCAAAATAGGGGTTTGACAAAGGCAAAACCCTATATAGCCACCCCAAAAACCCCATTTTCAGGTATCTATAGGTGCAATTTTGGGAATCAAAGGACAAATTGGAGTACCCTTTTTGCTAAACTTTCAGGATTTGTGAACAGAATCAGAATCGGACTTCAAAATAAAAATGTGGTCTTTGACCTTTTAAAAGGTCAAAGTCGGCCTGTGTGAATTTGGAGAAAAGATTTCTGGGTTTTGTCTGCATCGACATTTCCAATCTAAAATAGATGATAGAATCCTTCAAAACTTCATATAGGCTTCAGAAAATAGGTATTTCTAATGAGGTATGTACTTTGACCTAAATTATTTCCAAGCATTTTCAGATTCATTTGTACTATTACATACTTCCAAAGCCCCTTTTCCATTTCAAATGAATTAGGTGATGAATGTTAGGAGTATTACTATGCTTCCATTTTCATATTATTCAGGGTTGTGCAGAGTGTTAGGAATTGATGGAGATGTTGAGAGAATGCCTGCTGACCTTCTCATGATCATTCTTGATATCCATAATTCCCACGTCATTACTGATTATGACTAAATTCAGTATGTGATTGACATAATCCATGAAGGCCTAATGAGCATAAAGGAAAAATTGCAACCCTATTTCATGCATTATTCCTTTTTGATGCATTTAATCTTGTTCTATAATGTTAATAGTTTTGATACAAAAATGATGAGACCCAGAATAATGGTGAATGGCCAACCAAATCCTTTGTAGTTGTGGATCAAGGTTTGGAATTATACTTCAAACTTGCATGAGTTCTATGGTTTCTAGAATTAGATTATCAATCCAATTCTTAATTTTCTTGGGATAAATATTACTAGATTGTTCACCAAGGTGTTAAGGCTTTTAAGGCCTTGTGAATATGTAGATAGTTGGCCTCATGACCACAATTGGGGTGAATTTTATTTAGGCCATACTTTCACTTTGATTAGGGTATATGGATTCCCTGATCCCCCACATGTGTTACCAAAGTTTGTTCCCCCAAGGGTGGCCATCATGGAATTCATTTGGAAACTGGTATGGATAGATAAGGAGCTTCTAGCTCCCATATAAAATGGACGTTCACACCTAGGTAGTTCAAAGTCAATGTCTTTGTTATTGGGAAGAGGGCGCTACTTGAGATCAACAAATGGTTAAACCAATTCAAAATGTGTATTGCGGATTACAGGTAAGTGGACCCTGAAGACTTTATCAATAATGCAAAATAAATTATTGATTCCTAGTATTAGCACCATTCATGAGAATGAAGGATTAGATGATGAGGATGTCATCAGAAATATATTGGATGAATAAGAGAATGAGTAGAGAATTGGGAAGTTCTATGACTTGATGAAATTGGAAGCTCAAATTAAGAAGGCAAGGATTGCCTTTGGAGGACAATTTCCTGGCCTCCCTTACATGTCTAGGATAAATAGAATGATCAGTGCCAATGACACTTTGTACAATCAACTTGAGGCCCAATTAGAAGAAAAATAGGGTTTGCCAAAAGAATAGTCATCTTCTGAGTGTGAGGAATATAGTGAGGAGTCCTGTAGACAAGGTAGCCCTCCCCAGGTGACTGAGCCACCTAGTTTTGAGTAGGAACTAGATGTCTCTGATGTAGAGGTGACTAGTGAGCCTCCATAGAAGAGACAGAGAATAGATGTAGGAGAATCCTCAAGGAAGAAAGGACTTGAGAAGAAATTGGACAGAGTGGCCTAGCATTAGTTCCTGGTGATAGGCCTTACCTTCACAAATTGAGGAAGAATATTAGAGAATGCAATAATAAGGAGACCCAAGAAGAAATTGAATTGCCCCTCCAAATGTGCAAAGATGAGAGGGAGCTATATCAAGAGGAGCTCCTAAATGATGAGGAATTCATCAAGAAGGATGAATTCAAGAATTTCCTCATTTGGAGGAAACAACAAGAAATTGGGACTCAATTACAAATAACTGATGGCACTGATCTAGATAATGAGGCTCTGCAAATCCTTGTAGCCTATGATCCTAGCTCAAAGAGCATCATAGTAGAAGAGGCCAGGAAGTTGGTAAAGTCTAGTGGGATGTTTCTTGTTCAAAGATGGGATCTGGCCCTAGCTTTTATAATAGATCAAATAAGGATGTAGTCTGAGGCTCATTTTTCTTCTAAGAGCTAGATAGGGGAGATGATTAGAGGCTGTGGCTATGATCCAAGGTCCCAAACTCTTTCCATGTGGTCCTTAGCCCCAAGGACACAAAAGACCTCCCTAGTAAGTGTTGTAGAGAAGATGGATGGGGACAAGATAATATGGACTATCTCTAAGGCTGTTACTCATTTTTCCCATCTAAATGAGGCCAAGATAGCTCAATTGTCAAATAGGTATGGCAGACTCTTCGATGAGACCATTGATTTTTCCAAAGAGAGGGAGAAGAGTGATGTAGAGAGAATTGATCATTCATTCAAATCTTCTCAACTCACCAAAAGACATTTTACTTTCAAGGATTATTGCATGTTCATGTGGGTCATTCATAGTTTGTGACTATATTCTACCATCTCGCAGTTTGTCACCACCTAAACATGCACGTATATATATTTATTGTTCGCAACCTTTTTCCTACTTCGAAGGATGAGAGAAACATACACTGATATTCATTGGTCGACCATTCTAAGTAACTCTACAGATAGCTCATTCTCAGGTCTCCTCCCAAAATGACTGTAAAAAACATTATCTTTTGATTATCCCACGGTCATAAACAATAAATTCCCTAAAACTTTGGTTCAAAATTGACATGGGCTTCGTGTAATAGTTCTTGAAACTGTTTCAGGTTCAATGCACTCAATAATTAATAATCAGGTTTAAACAAATCCCTTTCCAAATAAAATAACCACTAACATCCCAAATTAGGACTATCATGAAACTAAATCAATAGCAAAACAAATTATCTAATATCATTTATCCATACTTCAAAACCTGATCCATTATACTATTTGAACTCTTTCATCAAAACCGAAAATATGACACATATAGTAACCAATTCATAGGGAAAACAACGAAACCAATATGTAGGAAATATAAAGAAAATGACACCATAAAATCTAAAACACCAATGATCGACTCTATTAAAATACATTTCATTAAAAACTAAGGGAAAAAATATATTAATGGCTCTCTGGCTGAAGGCCAAAGAGCTTGATTATTTCCACCCTTATACTCTATCTGCCGTAACCTACTCTCCTCCCATCCATGATTACATAATGCTATCTATTAATAGACAATCTCACATAGTTACAAAACCATCCACCTTCCATGACCATTTACATTTCCTTTCGATGAAAGGTTACAAAGACCGAATAATCCCCATTTCGGGTTCATTACAGTGCAGCTTAATAGCTAAAAAACTTTGATGAAATCTTAAATGACATAAATATAATAATATTAAGAGACCTAGTAAAAGGTCAAGGTGCCTCTGCACCATACTTCCGAGCTTTAAAATTTTCCATGTCCCATGGAAATGCTTTGGTGAGACTCTTCAAAAATCTTTGCCTCTTCATCATCACTGGATCGATGCCTCCATTGCTTCCTCTATCTTTTTCAACTATGACTCCTATCAATGGATTTTATGCTGGTCACCTACAATGGTGCTTCTTCCATTCCATAGTCCACTCCTCCATGCTGATACAACACCACAACTTATGTACTTCACCTGGGAGTCCCTTCATGCCTCTCTCCCCAGTCTATTGGTGACACACAAGACCATCTCCTATGGTCCTTGGTAGACCTTTCCTATCCACCTACTGCAACTGAATGAACCAACACCAAAATGCAACCACAAACTTCATAATAAGAACCCAAAATAACCATAATATTGCCTAGTGTAGCTTTTACCTACATGCTCATAATCTTCTAAGCTCTGATACCACTTGATGCAGAGAGAATCAATCATTTGTTCAAATCTTCTCAACTGACCAACAAACATTTTACCTTCAAGGATTATTGCATGTTCATGTGGGTCATTCATAGCCCATGACTATATTCTACCATCTCACGGTCTATCACCACCCGAACACACACACACACACACACACACACACACACACATATATTGTTCACCACCTTTTTCCTACTTCGAAGGCTGAGAGAAATATACACTGATATTCCTTGGTCGACTATTTTAAGTAACTCTGCAGATAGCTCATTCTTGGGTCTCCTCCCAAAATGATTGTTGAAAACATTATCTTTTGATTATCCCACAGTCATAAACAATAACTTCCCTGAAACTTTGGTTTGAATCCAACATGGGCTTCATGTAACGGTTCTTGAAACCATTTCAGGCTCAATGCACTCAAGAATTAACAATCGGGTTTAAAAAAATCCATTGCCAAGTAAAATGACCACTAACATCCAAAATTGAGACTGTCATGAAACTAAATCAATAACAAAAAAAACTATTTAATATCATCTATCCATACTTCAAAACCCGATCCATTACACTATTTGAACTCTTTCATCAAAACTGAAAACACGACACATATAGTAACCAATTCATAGGCAAAACAATGAAACTGATTTGTGTGAAATATAAAGAAAATGACACCATGAAATCTAAAACACCAATGATTGACTTTGTTAAAATACATTTCATTAAAAACCAAGGAAAACAAAATATTAATGGCTCCCTGGTTGAAGGCCAGAGAGCTCGATTCTTTCCACCCTTTTACTCTATCTATCATAACCTACTCTCCTCCCATCCACAATTACATAATGTTGTCCATTAATAGACAAACTTGAACAATCACAAAAGCATCCACCTTTCATGACCATTTACATTTCCTTTCGATGAAAGGTTACAAAGACCAAATAATCCCCATTTCGGGTTCATTACAATGCAGTTTAATAGCTAAACAACTTCAATGAAATCTTAAATGACATAAATATAATAATATTAAGAGACTTGGCAAAATTTCAAGGTACCTTTGCACCAAAGAGCCTGATGAAAATAAAGGTATTAGAGGATGAGATTGAGGACTTAAAGGTCAAATTGGAGGAAGCATCCAAAGTTTTTCCTCCTCCTGCTCAAGTAATTGAAGTTGCTATGCCACCAGTCACAAAGGATCTTGTTGAGTTAGTGGAAAGGATTCACAAAGGTAAAAATGATGTTTCTCTCCTTACCTTGGTAAATATTTTACAACACATAATTAAGGTGATAATGGGCAGGTTGGGTGCTGTCCATGAATCATATGATATGTTTCATAAGAATGAAAATAATGTAAAAGATACAATTGTGACTTTGGACCCCTTGTTCAACATATGGTCATGCAAGGGCCCCTTGTTTGAAAATTTGGAAGTGCTACAACCTCACCAGTCATACATTCTTGAATTAGTCAATCAGGTTGGGGAGATGATTGAACAAATTGGTGCATCCCTGTCCTTCTTCAAGGGAAAAACAAATCATATAAAATCAAAGTTTGATATGTTTGGCCCTGGATTCAACAAATATTTTCCTCCCATACATAGTGAAAACAATTATTTAAAGGGTATTGAGGAATGGAAAAGTGATTTGGATACTTTTTTGATTGAGCGAGAATCCTTCCTTAATGAGGATAATACCCTAAATATGGACAAGTTCAATGGTTTCCTAGATGACATGTTCAAAGTAGAAACAAACAGTGTCAAGTTTTATGTAGATACAAAAGCCATAACTGACTCTAGATGGGACAAGCAAGTAAAACAATTTCAAAGTATAAGGAGTTTGGAGTGGTCATCTGAGGAGGAAGTTGCACAATGGGGAAAAATCACAAAGCCCAAGAAGAAGAAGTAGACAACAATAGACCTAGAGGCAATGAAGAAAGATTGAAGTGACACTTGGCACTTGATCAATGAGCACAGGGAGGGTAACTATCTCAAAATAATAATGTATGTTAGGCAGGTAGGTGGTCATTATTCTCATAACAACTTTTGGAAGTTACCTTGAATATCTGCAGACAAAGGTACCAACTATTCAAAGAATTAGAATGATTACAAAGATACTACTCGAGTTTTATTCTGCAATTTTTGAAATCATTGTAACTATTTTTGTCTTTTAGTGTGTTTTATCTTTCCTAACCATCCAAAGCTTATTGCATCCTATTTCTTCCAGGATCCCAAGATGGCTAGTGAATGTTATAAATAGAAAGGCTTTTTTATTATACGAGGTGTTGGAAATTTGGCTGAGTTGGTTACATAGATGTTGTCATTATGGCAACATATGATCTAGATGAAGATCACACATGTCAGAGAGCTAGTATGTCAGAGCGCAATGCAAAATTGTCTAAGTATGAGACAGTGTGTTTTTACCAGTGAACCTGAAGACAATTTTGATTTGTGATGTTGATTGGAGTAAGTTCAATGCTTGCACACTTGAACATAGACTTTATGGTGACTATTGAAGACTCACCTCAGAGCGCAAGTTAGTATGGCATGTACGGAAGAACTTATGACAGTTTTACTTAAGATAGTGTTAAGCCGACAAGACAAAATATGAAGACATAATTGATAAAGAGTTAAGGGATTATTTTGTTTATCAAAATAATGACTTAACAATATAAAGGGATGACATCCTAGATGTTAACCCTTTGATAATGATATTTGTAATATGATAGTCGACTGGAAAGTTATTAATCTTAATAACTTGTATAAAGATATGTAAAAATGTAATGTAATGAAGTGTAAAAAGTATATGTGCATGTAATAGAAAAAGTGAAGAGCAATGAAGAGATATTGATGCAAGAAGTATAAGGTTATGTACCTTGACCTATTTTTGTAATCAGTGAATATTGTATATTACTTGTTTAGGCAGTGGGCTCATCTGGTAATCACATTTTGTACTGCCAACTCCTAATAGGTTTGAGGCTTCTAACAAGGCCTATAGTCCCTTAATCAGGACCGAGACACTATATGCATGTAATAGACTCATAATAGTGTCAACATCCTTAACATGATACTTTTGATTAGTGGATCTTTGTGGGTACCATCCCCACCGGGGTTTTCCCTTGGCCAGGGTTTCCTCGAGAACAAATAATGTGTTATGAGTTCTTTAGTTTTATTGCTATGCATGTTGTTTAGCTTCTTATGTTATGCATGTGTTAAGATAATCTGTTATATCCATAATTGGGAAAAAGTTAAAGTTTGTAGAATACTGATTCACCCCCCTTCTTAGTATTCCCTATTTCTAACAATTGGTATCAGAGCTTAGTTACTTAGAAAATAATCATTCAAGGAAAGCCTAGCAGCTTGAGTAAGATCTCTATGGATATGGATTAGCTACAAAAGAATCTTGAAGAAGCTCTTGAACATATTGATATGCTTACTAAAGAAAGAGACACTCTGAAAGGAAAATATGATGATGCAAAGAACCTCATTGAAAAACTAAAAAACAAATTGGAAGATCTGAAATCTGAAAAGGAATCCAAAATTCACATTGAAGATTGTGATGACAACTTAGAAAAAGAAAATGAGATCCTTAAACATGAACTAAAGATAGAAAATCTGAAGCCAAGTCTGAAAGATGGAAATGGAAAGAATGAAGCAAATCTGAAATCTGAGAATGAAAATCTTAAGCTTGAAAATGAAGGGTTAAAATCTAAAATTGGTAAAGTAACATCTAAACTTGAGAAAGTCAATTTGCAGTATGCTGAACTTGAGAAATACAATACAATTGTGAAAGGAGAACTGACTCAATCTAAGTAGCAACTTGAAAGACTACATTCAACTAGTGAGAAGATTGATGAACAAATATCTTATCAAAAACCATTCTATGATAAGACTGGTCTTGGATTCAACACTTTTAAAGAAAATGAAGAAAGCAAGGAACTAGATCTGAAAATATCTGAAAGCATAAATGAGAAGAAGTCTAATGAGATTAACAAATCTGAAGATACACCTAAGGAAGAAGAACCACCTAAGCAAGAGGAATCACCTAAAGGTATGCAAAGAGAATTCAAAGGTAGATGTTTTTCTTGTAATATTGTTGGTCATATGAAGAGAGATTGCATAGGTAAGCAATTTAAACCTCTTAATGGTTATTGTTATAATTGTCATGGTTTTGGACATAGAGCTATTGAATGCAAAAAACCTAAATTTGTTGAGAATAACAATAGTAGTAGAATGTTTAGAAATACTAACCATGCAGATAAGAAACCTATTGAAGATATGAACAAAAGAAATGGAATAGTATGTTACAGTTGCAACAAGGTTGGACACATTGCTAGAAATTGTAGATCAAAGATCAATCAACCTGGACCAAGATATGGAAACAATGAAATTGTTTGTCAGATATGTAACAAGATTAGACATATAGAAAGGTTTGGAAGAATGAACAATAGAATTTTTCATACCAATCCTAACCCTAGAAGTCATGTAAGAAGAAATGAAGATGCAAGAAACAGTCAGAAAGGATGCTATAGTAATTCAGATGAAGTGAAGTTTGTTAAAAGAACAGATCAAGGAGACATATTCAACACTGAAGGTAGTAAAAAAGGTGAAGTATTAAATGGTAAGAATGAATCTTTACCCGACCCATCTCAAAGTACTTAATTCATGTAAATTACAATAAAAATAGGAACTTAGATTAGTGTAGAAATTGATATATGATGAATTGAGTGTTGCATAGTTAATACAAGGTATTATATGATGTTCTAATGCTATGGTTAATAGCACAAATAAAAATATTATGTTTTGCGAGATCACAAGAAGTTTTAAGTTTTGCAAGTTAACAAAATCAGCTTTTTGGAAAGAAGTGGCAAAATAATTGAATGGGATGTCAGATCTAAGTGAGATTGAAATGATAAAAGGTCACAAATAGTGTTATTTGATCATCAAAGTGAATAAAAGTGTTAAGGAGATCAAAGAGCAGTGATTGGAAGAATTTTGCAAGGATTTGGTGAAGAATTTTGTGCTGAATCTATGCAAGCCCTAAATCATGAAATCGAGGTATTTTACTTGGTAGATCTTTAAATTAGTTAAGGAATTAGAGGAAATCATGGATATTTCTTTGATTCACAATGTTAGAGATAAGAATAGACCTAAAATGAAAAGGGAACTAGTAGAACCCTTGGAAGATGATCCTAGGTTAGCTTTATCATCCATACCAGACATAGTTTTACATCTAGAGAATGTCAGAAGTTATCTGGGATGTAAACTAGAGACTATCAGTGATAGTGATTTCACTAAGGAATATCAGAAGATCTATAATCAAGACATGTCATTGAAAGTAGGGTTTGAACATTTGAAAGATAATGAGATCATTAAGTATGCTTTACAATATGAATTTGATAATGAAGAATGTACCAAGATAATCCTAAGTAGAATTCACAATGGAAATTTTTGGTTAGATGACAGAGTGATAAATATCACAGCTAGCTTAATTCATGAGGTAACTGGACTATCTAAAACTAGAGCCATTCCTTTGAATGAGAACAACATGAGGAAAATAGTCATAGACAACACAAATTCATCCTACAATGGCAGAGGAATAGTAATTAGAAAGATACAACAAGATGATGTCAGATACTTGTGTAAGATCCTAACAACTAAGTTTTGTGCTAACTCAAGAGAGGATGACATGGAAGATGGAATGATACATGCAGCTTATTTTATGTGTGTTCATAAAGTACAAGTTGACATGTGTGAGATTTTGAGGATACAGTTGTTTGAGAATTTGGAAAAGATAAAGAAGACTAAGTATTCACAGTTTAGATTCTCATCTTTAATCACTTATAGGTTTTTTCATTTATTGAGAAGATTTCCATTCACCATTGGAAATGACTGGAATGATGGCCAAAATACAATGGAAAGGATTAACCAAGTGTATAGGAGGTATGTTATTGATAAAGTAAATGAAACTGCAATATTGGTAATTAAATCATTTCAGAATTTGATGTCTAGCAGATCAAGGATCCCACAGTCTCTTGTGGAGAAGTATAAAAATGAGATATGTTTCATGGTTGATACCAACTTTACTTACGTTGAAGTAGTAGAATCTAGAACAGAGTTCATAGACCCTCTTGGCTATGAGATATCTGAGATTGAGATAGAAGAATATGTGAGCAAATTACTTAAGTGCAAGATGGATACTCACTGTAATAGGTTTGGAACCTTTGAGGAGAACTTCAACTCCGCAAAGACCATCCTTGAAGAGAAATAGTCAAAGCAAAGAGTTGAGAATACAATCAAGAAAATTCTAAAAGACACAGGGATGACTAAACATGAGTTCTTCGTAGCCAAGAAAATAGTAGCAGGAGTTAGAGATATTGGACAAAAAGAAGTTTTGTCTGTACCACCTCTATCATCAATTGTAGTATAGCAAGGGGAAACACTAGTTAAGGTGAAAGTGGAAGAAACAAAGAAGGATCAAGAAGCAAGAATATCCACTAGATCAACCTCCTCCACACCTAGCAAAAGAATAAAAGAGATTGCTACTGGATTGGGTAAGAGGCAGAAGACATTGGTGCCACTAGTTCAAAGGAAAATTGTAGAAATCAAAGATGATGAAGATGCTCCTATTAAGAAGAAAACTTGGAAACCTAGAATTGAGAAGGTTAATGAACATATTATTCAAGACGGAGACTTTACACAGATGAAAAAATATTATGATCTCTATGATTATGCAGAAAGATTGAATCTAGAAAATGCAGTGGTAAAGTATATGATTTTATCTGATAAGAAATTTGATACAATTCAGGGTAAGATACTTGATGACTTGTACAAGAAACTTGTAAATAGAAAGAAGAGAGCATCAGAAGAAGACATAGCTATTAGAGAAAAGCTTGTAAGAAAACTCTATGTTGTGAGAGATGAAGTACACTTCAATCAGATTATGAAGCATCTAAACAACCATCTAAGAACCAAGAAGAGAACTATTAAGATTATGGGAGGTAGATATGAAGAAATTAACATAGAAATAGAGAAAGAAATCATTAAGGTTATGACAGAGAATGCTGGAGAATCATCAGTTGCAGCAAAATCTAAAGATCAAGTAGAAGAAGCAGAACAAGAGGATTTCCCTCTCCACCAGCCATAAATATTAAGGACGAAGCCATGAATGTTGAAAGAACTAAGATTACCTTGGATAGTGATGATAACTTATTCAAGAATCTTGAAAACATTGTTGACAATTTGGCTTTTGAAGAGCAGGATAGTATCAAAGGAGAAGAGAAGACAGAAACCACAATTGTAGAACCTAAAGTGGTAGAGAAACAAATACCTATTCCCACTCAAGAAAAAATCACTCTTACACCTGAGACTGGCAAGAAAACTCAGATTGGTTCTATGATTGAGAATTTGGGAAAGGAAGTAGATGATGATGATCAGATGGAATTGATCACATCTTTGAACAAGATCATCAGAAAGAATAAGAAAGTAAAGAGTCTTGAAGGATGCCTGAAGGAGCTTACTGAGAAGTTACATGGCATTATTACTACACAAATTGTAGAAGATTATCCTCTGGAAAGAGAAAAGAAAGTGATAAATACTTTTGATGATGAGTTTACAAATCTATTTGATATAGCAAAGATGAAAGCTCAAGCAACTTATGAGGCCAAAACACTTTTGGACATTACTGAAAATATTGGGAATGATATCAATAACCTTGATATCTATATAAAGGATGAGAAATAATTTAGAAAGAGGAAAATCCTTGTACATTCAGTGTACAAAATTAGAGAACTTGGTAGTAGAGGAAGTTCAGAAGATGAAGATGAAGGAAGTAGAAATTCAGAATGAGATAAACCTTCTTTCAAGCCCCAATGTGAAGATATTTGATATTGAGTAGAAGATTCACAAGATTTATGATGAAATAAGAGTTTTGCAAGATGACAAGGATAGGAAGCTAAAGAGATTCACTCTTTTAAGAGATCACATTTCTATAAACTTGAGTACTATTGAAGGGAAACTGGAAGAATGTCTTTCAGCCAAGACATCTTTTCAGAAGTTTAGTTATGAAAATCTCTAAGCATGTGAGATTGCATCTTATGGATTGTGCGCACTACTCAGTGTGGAAGATTCAATTAAGAAATCATGGGAGAAAAAGTTAGAGGCCTTGAAGATTAACTTTGCAAATTGTGTTGCAAGCCTACCAGCTTTGCAATATTGAATTAAGGTATAACTTTTTGTGAACATAGTTTTGTTACCCTCCTTACCTTTTTTTTTGTCATTGTTCTCAAAGGGGGAGAGATATATAGAAGAAAATTGATAAGGATACATAATCTTAGGGGGAGTACAGTATATAGAGAGGATTCATGAAGTCATAAGGATGTATATATATATTTTTTGTATTATGGCCACAATTTTGAATTTTTGGAGTCTAAGACTTAGCCAATTTTCTCATATATTGCCACCAATGACAAAGGGGGAGATTGTTGAGAATTTGGATGAGTTGGTTACATAGATGTTGTCATTATGGAAACATATGATCTACATGAAGATCGCACAATTCGAAGAGCTAGTATGTCAGAGCGCAATGCAAAATTGTCTAAGTATGAGATAGTGTGTTTTTACCAGTGAACTTGAAGATAGTTTTGATTTGTGATGTTGATTGGAGTAAGTTCAGTGCTTTCAAACTTGAACATAGACTCTATGGTGACTATTGAAGACTCAAATCAGAGCGCAAGTCAGTACGACATGTATAGAAGAAGTTATGACAGTTTTACTTAAGATAGTGTTAAGCCGACATGACAAAATATGAAGACATAATTGATAAAGATTTAAGGGATTATTTTGTTTATCAAAATAATGGCTTAACAATATAAAGGGATGAAATCCTAGATGTTAGCCCTTGGATAAATATATTTGTAATATGATAGCCAACTAGAAAGTTATTAATCTTAATAACTTGTATAAAGATATGTAAAAATGTAATCTAATGAAGTGTAAAAAGTATATGTGCATGTAATAGCAAAAGTGAAGAGAAGCAAAGAGATATTGATGAAAGAAGTATAAGGTTATGTACCTTGAACTATTTTTGTAATCAGTGAATATTGTATATTACTTGTTTAGGCAGTGGGCTCATCTGGTAATCACATTTTGTACTACCAACTCCTAACAGGGTTGAGGCTTCTAACAAGGCCTATAGTCCCTTAATCGGGACTGAGACACTATATGCATGTAATAGACTCTTAATAGGGTCAACATCCTTAATAGGATACTTTTGATTAGTGGATCTTTGTGGGTACCATCCCCACTGGGGTTTTCCCTTGGCCAGGGTTTCCTTGAGAACAAATAATGTGTTATGAGTTCTTTAGTTTTATTGCTATGCATGTTGTTTAGCTTTTTATGTTATGCATGTGTTAAGATAATTTGTTATATCCATAATTGGGAAAAAGTTAAAGTTTGTAGAATACTGATTCACCCCCCCTCTCAGTATTCCCTATTTCTAACATGAGGATGGTGAATTTATATCTTCAATAGAGAGTTCTAAATTTTAAGGTCTCATTTTTGGGAATTTTGTCATTTTGAATGTATTGATACAATGAAATTTTAATGAGAATACAGTGGAATCCCTTTGCATATTTATGATATCTTCTTGTGTTGATTTTGAACTCTTATGTATTAAATGTGCAAAGGAATTTTAGTACATCATTTATAAGGTAAATTGTGAGATTATTCTTAAGTTTCTTTCAAGGGAAGGGTAATTCTTAAGGGTAATTTTAGAGGATACATGATTTACATGATAATTTGATGTTTGAGTGTGAGAATGAGAAGAATGATTTGTAAGGCATTTCATTTAGGTTCTGGGTGTGTTTGATTTGGAAGTTGTTTGTGAATGTATGTTCATTAGACTCTTTGCCCTAGAATTAGGTACTGGTCTATTCTTCAGAGGCAATTATCATCATTATTCTATAAATGATAAAAATATTTTTAGTTTATATTTGAAAAACGTAGATGTTTAGTATTTGTATTTGATAAATGCAAGTAAATTGTTGTTGATTCCTTAGAGAAGTGAATCCTTGAGGTATACCCACCTGAGATTAAGGCTCGAAGTGAATGAGGATTTGATCCTTGTTAGTTAGACATTTTACTTGTTAGATTTGGAGTGGGAATAATGAGTAAAGGACATTAAGTTGTCAAATAGTTGAAATCTGAAAGCTCCAACAAAGTCAAGGGCTAAGCCATTGCAAACCTAGGTAGCATAACACTAAACAAGGTGTATGTAATTGAAAGTGATAATATTAAGGAGCCAAAGATAATATAAGTTGATATATCATAATCAAATACAAAAACTATCAGAAGATTAAACCAATATAAATCATGCACTAGTAGCAACCTATATCAATATCCTAGTTGCACTATATAACTATTTTTTCCCAATTGATTTAAGATGTTAGTTCATGTAAAGAAATTAGTGTGAAAATGAATACAACATTAATCAAAGCATTAAAAAAACTAAGACTATGAAACAATTAGATTAGACCAAAAGAGACTAAACCAAGATACCAAGAAAATGCAAACCTTGCACCCCCTCAAAACAAGCCTCCTTTGATGGAGGTATGTGTGTTCAAGATGATTTCAAGCTTTGAATGGGTTGGTTTTGGAATAATTTTGGCATTAGGATGTTACTTAGCTATGAATTTGAATCTCAAAAGGGAATAGTAACTTCTCATAAGATGGTGGATGAAAATGAAGGAGTGAAGGATTCAATTTATAGACAAATTGAAGATGGAATGGACAATCAAGATGCAAAATTTAGGAAGGGTAAATATGAATTTGATTGTGCTTTTTCAAATCATGCTCATTGTGACAAGTATCACAAGGAGAGATGTTTGGAAGAATGAGATAATGTGACCATTTTGGGAGATGTGAGAGGGGACACAAGTGTAAGAGATGAATGAAGTGTGTAAAATATGTGTAAAAGCATTTAAGGAAGACTTTAATGCATTTGGTTGGGACTGGAGAGATGTGACAAGAGAGTTGAATTGAGTTTTATAATCCATTTGATTAGGATTGTGTAAATGATTGGGGTAGGGTTAGGAGTGGATTAGGGTGAAAGTGGGAGAATTAAGAGGATGTGATGGGAGGAGAGAGAATGAATGGAGTGGATAATTAGTTAATCAAGGTTAATTAACTAATTAAGGAAGGTTAGTATGTGTGAATGAGTTGGGTTGAGTTATAAATCAAGTTTAGGTGGTTGGAGGTTTGGTTAGATGAAAGTTAATGTTAGGAGCCATGTTCTCAAAATTTATTACTTAATTCCAAGTGGGAGGAAAAGGATTTATGAATTAATTTAAATAGATAAGGTATTTATTTAAATTAATAAAGGATGGGGATTTAATTAATTACATGGTTATGGGTTGCCATTAGATTAATTGGGCTATAACTAATTAGTTAAATTAATTTAGTTAGAAGGTTAACATTAATCAATTAAATAATGCATGATTATTTAATCAATAATGCAAGTAAGATGAGTAAATTTAATTAAAATTGTTAATCAAATTTAGGTGTCTATACTTTGCCCCTCTTTAAGATGGTGTTACATAGTAGCATCATTTCAAAGAAAAGTAAAACACAGAGCTATGAAGAAAAAGGTTAAATTAGAAAAGGTGCCCCAATCAATCAGAAGAGTAACTAGGAAAATGTATGCAATGAAATTAGTGTACAAAGGAATACAAAATTAAGTAAATAATTAAAAAAACTAAGACTATGAAACACTTATATTAGACCAAAATAGACTAAACCAAGATACCAAGAGAATGCAAACCTTGCACTCCCTCAAAACAAGCCTCCTTTGTTGAAGAGATGTTGTCCAAAGATGGAGGTATGTGTGCTCACGATGATTTCAAGTTTCAAATGAGTTGGTTTTGGAATAATTTTGGCATTAGGATGTTACTTAGATATGGTTTTGATTCTCAAAAGGGCATAGTAACTTTTCATAAGATGGTGGATGAAAATGAAGGAGTGAAGGGTTCAATTTATAAGCAAAAATAAGATGGAATTGATGGTCAAGATGCAAACTTGAGGAAGGGTAGAGATGCATTTGGGAGAGAGCATATGGATTGTTCTTTCTCAAATGCCTCTCATTGTGACAAGTTTCACAAGGAGAGAGGTTTGGAAGAATGGTGGAATGTGACCATTTTGAGAGATGTGAGAGGGGACACAAGTGTAAGAGATGGATGGAGTGTGTAAGAGATGTGTAAGAGAATTTAAGGAAGATTTTAATGAATTTGGTTGGTATTGGAGAGATGTGACAAGAGATTTGAACTGAGTTTGATAATCCATTTGATTATGATTGTGCAAATGATTAGGGTAGGTTAGGAGTGGATTAGGGTGCAAGTGAGATAATTAGGAGGATGTGATGGGAGGAGAGAGAATGAGTGGAGGGGATAATTAGTTAATCAAGGTTAATTAACTAATTAAGGAAGGTTAGTATGTGTGAATGGGTTGGGTTGAGTTATAAATCAAGGTTAGGTGGTTGGAGGTTTGGTTAGATGAAAGGTAAAGTTAGGAGCCATGTGCTCAAAATTTACTATTTAATTCCAAGTGGGAGGAAAAGGATTTATGAATTAATTTACATTGATAAAGCTATTTATTTAAATTAATAGAGAAAGGAGATTTAATTAATTACATGGTTATGGGTTTCCATTAGATTAATTGGGCTATAGCTTTAATTAAATTAATTTTTCTGGAAGACTAACATTAATCAATTAAATAATGCATGATTATTTAATCAATAATGTGAGTAAGATGACTAAATTTAATTAAAATTATTAATAAAATTTAGGTGTCTACATTTTCCCCCTATTTGAGATGGTGTTACATAGTAGCATCATTTCAAATAAAAGTAAAATATGGATCTAGGAAGAAAATGGTTGAATTGGAAAAGGTGTCCCAGTCAATCAGTTGAGTAACTAGGAAAATGTATGCAAGGAAATCAGTGCGCAAATAAATAAAATATTAAGAAAATAATTTAACAAAATAAGAATATGCAACACTTAGATTAGACCAAAAGAGACTAAACTGAGATACAAAGAGAATGCAAACCTTGCACTCCCTCAAAACAAGCCTCCTTTGTTGAAGAGATGTTGTCCAAATATGGAGGTATGTGTGCTCAAGATGATTTCAAGCTTCAAATGGGTTGGTTTTGGAATAATTTTGGTATTAGGATGATATTTAGCTATGGATTTTATTCTCAAAAGGGCATCTTAACTTTGCATAAGATGGTGTATGAAAATGAAGGAGTGAAGGGTTGAATTCACAGGCAAATGGAAGATGGAATGGATAGTCAAGATGCTAACTTGAGGAAGGGTAGAGATGCATTTGAGAGAGAACATGGATTGTGCTTTCTCAAATGCCTCTCATTGTGACAAGTGTCACAAGGAGAGAGGTTTGGAAGAATGGTGGAATGTGACCATTTTGAGAGATGTGAGAGGGGACACAAGTGTAAGAGATGGATGGAGTGTGTAAGAGATGTGTAAGAGCATTTAAGGAAGAATTTAATGCATTTCATTGAGATTGGAGAGATGTGACAAGAGAGTTGAATTGGGTTTGATAATCCATTTGATTATGATTGTGCAAATGATTAGGGTAGGGTTAGGAGTGGATTAGGGTGCAAGTGAGAGAATTATGAGGATGTGATGGGAGGAGAAAGAATGAGTAGACATGATAATTAGTTAATCAAGGTTAATTAACTAATTAAGGAAGGTTAGTATGTGTGAATGGGTTGGGTTGAGTTAGAAATCAAGGTTAGGTGGTTGGAGGTTTGGTTAGATGAAAGTTAAAGTTATGATCCATGTGCTCAAAATTTATTAGTTAATTTCAAGTGGGAGGAAAATGATTTATAAATTAATTTAAATAGATATATATATATTTATTTAAATTAATAGAGAAAGTAGATTTAATTAATTAGATGGTTATGGGTTTCCATTAGATTAATTTAGATGGTTATGGGTTTCCATTAGATTAATTGGGCTATAGATAATTAATTAAATTAATTTATCTAGAAGGCTAATATTAATCAATTAAATAATGCATGATTATTTAATCAATAATGCGAGTAAGATGACTAAATTTAATTAAAATTGTTAATCAAATTTAGGTGTCTACATTTTTCCCCTCTTTGAGATGATTTTACATAGTAGCATTATTTCAAAGAAAACTAAAATATAGAGCTAGGAAGAAAATGGTTGAATTGGAAAAGGTGTCAATCAAAATAGTAACTAGGAAAATGTATGCAATAAATTTAGTGTGAAAATGAAGAAAATATTAAGCAAATCATTTAACAAACTAATGCTATGCAACACTTAGATTAGGCCAAAAGAGACTAAACTAAGATAACAAGAGAATGAAAACCTTGCACTCCCTCAAAAAAAGCCTCCTTTATTGAAGAGATGTTGTCCAAACATGGAGGTATGTGTGTTCAAGATGGTTTCAAACTTCAAATAGGTTGGTTTTGGAATAATTTTGGTATTAGGATGTTACTTAGCTATGGATTTGATTCTCAAAAGGGCATAGTAACTTTTCATAAGATGGTGGATAAAAATGAAGTAGTGAAGGGCTCAATTTATAGGCAAATAGAAGATGGAATGGACAGTAAAGATGCAAACTTGAGGAAGGGTAGAGATGCATTTGAGAGAGAGCACATGGATTGTGCTTTCTCAAATGCCTCTCATTGTGACAAGTGTTACAAGGAGAGAGGTTTGGAAGAATGGGGGAATGTGACCATTTTGGGAGTTGTGAGAGGGGACACAAGTGTAAGAGATGGATGTAGTGTGTAAGAGATGTGCTAGGGCATTTAAGGAAGACTTTAATGCCTTTGGTTAAGATTTGAGAGATGTGACAAGAGAGTTGAATTGGGTTTGCTAATCCATTTGAATAAGATTGTGCAAATGATTAGGGTAGGGTTAGGAGTGGATTAGGTTACAAGTGGGAGAATTATGAGGATGTGATGGGAGGCAAGAGAATGAGTGGAGAGGATAATTAGTTAATCAAGGTTAATTAACTAAATAAGGAAGGTTAGTATGCGTGAATGGATTGGGTTGGGTTGAAACTAGGAGTTAGGTAGTTGGGATAGGTTAGGTTAGGGGTTAAAGTTAGGAGCCATGTGCTCTAATTGATTAAATGAGGGTTATTTAATCAAAAGGGATATTTGAGAAATTAATTTAAATAAGGTTATGTATTTAGTCAATTTAATGGAGGAATAGGGATTTAATTAATTATTAGGCTATGGGTTTCCATTTAAAAAATTAATTGGATTATAGGTAATTAACTAACTAGGGGGTGACATAAATTAAATAAATAATTAATCAATAAATGTGCTAGGAGAGAACTAAATAAGATTACTTAATTATGTAGTCAAATTTAGATGTCTACACCTATATGCATGTATGTAGATTATTAATCTATTACTGGTGTGTGTAATGCAGGATGTGTGTGACTTTATACTATATGATGATCCTAAAAAAATTGTGATGTAGAGCTACCTGGATTGTGTGTGTATATGCTCATGATGTATGTAGGATTTATTATGATGAAGGATGTATTATATGATTTATTTATTATGTATGATGGTTATGGATGCATTAGATGGATAATGTTATATACGATGATTATAGGGATATGCATAATGGATAATTTATATATATGGATTACATGTGATATACTAGATGGTGTTACAAGTAGTGGTTGTCATTACACCAAAAGATCAACCTGTTAATGCTCGATACAACCACTAGACTTATAGAAGACACAGGAGGTGGTTAAGCCATGTCACAAATCTTGAGGGGAGCACTGACCATTTTAGCAATAGTCTCCCCCTCAACGTTACCCAAGGGGATTCAAACCTATGACCAAGCTCTAATACCACTTGTTACAAGTAGTGGTTTCTGTTGCACCAAAAGATCAACCTGTTAATGCTTGATACAACCACTAGACTTATAGAAGACATAGGAGGCAGTTAAGCCATGTCATAAATCTTGAGGGGAGCACTGACCATTTTTCCAACAGATAGATATGTGGATTATGCATGGGTTTTGTAATGATTAACATTATACATAATAAAATACAACATATACAGATTATAATGATTAATGTTATGGATAAAATAGATGTAATAAATGGACAATAAACCCACCTAATGAACTCTAAATAAATTTATCTAATGGATTCTAAATAAATGCACTTAATGAATAAATGTACCTAATGGATTCTAACTCAATGCACTTAATAAATGTATCTAGTAAATATGTGAGCAATGGAATTAATGGGAAATGAATTTGAAGTCAATACTTAAACTCATCAGTGGAAGATGAAATCTAATGGATGTAACTAAGTGCAATGCAATGATTAATGTAATTAACTATGTGACTAAATGAGAACTCTACATGTGACACTATTTTTTGTGTGTATCAAAATATAAGACATAATCATTTAGTGAGCTAGGAGGGAGAGGGAATACTAACGTGAGCCTTGCTAAGAACAAAACTATAATAAGTACAATGTATCTAACTAAATACATCCTATCTACATGATTTTAGTGAGATTATATTATGTTTATGTCAAAGAGAAAACCATAGTTTGATATTGAAAAAGGAGGTATGCACCATGTGTTAGAACAAATAGATGACATTGTTTCTTGGAATGGACTAAACTCTTAGATAGATAGATAATTTTAGTAATATAGATTTAGAGTATCCAATCATGATAGGACCAATACAATGAAACTCAAGGGGAGGATTAGCAAATCCAAATATTTTTAGGGATTGTTTGGTAGATGTACAAACCCTTCCCCAAATGAGACTTGCATAATCATAACTATATATCTCACAAATAGATCATACCATTAAATTATGCATGTATCTATTGGCATAAATGATGTAGAGTTTGATTTGGTGTTGATTGGTATAGGTTTGATTTGATGACAAGAAGATCCATTATGGTGTTTTAATTGATGTCAACTAAGTACAATGTTGGTTGACAGTGAGATGATAAGTTTTTGAGTTGCTGACTCCAATGTGCGGTGAGTATGTGAAGGTATTGGAGTGTGCAGTAAGAGAGGAAGACAAAAATTTTTCCTATTGCTATATGCATGACCACAGTGGCTAGCAATAAGTATGTAGAGAGTTATGATTGATTGAAGAGGAACATGGCAGACAAAAGAATAGATAGTGACATACAATGAATGATTTGATTACTCTATCAAATCAACATGGATCCAAGTGTTCTAGTCATGATATGATTATCTTGGCTAGGATATGTTATTAATACTATGATCACTACAAGATTGGAGTACTGCAAGGCATCATTTCAATGAACAAAAGAGTGTTATGTGTAGTTTTTGGAGTAGTTTGTGTTTGATCCTCAACTGATGATGATGTAGATAGTTGCAGTGGATCTCTTCATGATCCAGGTGGCATAAGGACATGGATGATTTGATGTGTGATAGTGGTTGGGTTTACATAGATTATGGTGATCAGATCTATCAAGTTTTATAAGTGTGTTGGAGAAGTCAAATAAAGTACTTTTTATTATTTTAAATTGATGTGCGATGAATCTTGTGGTTGACCTAAATTTATAATCAAATATTCTAGATTGATAATATGTTTTAGAGTTAAAGGATTGAGCGGGAATGATTGAATGAATGAAATTAAAATGTAACACATTTTGTAAGGAAACTAATGCCCTAACGAATATGAAATTTATTTATATGTAAATTGATGAATTATGCAAGTGTAGATCGTGGATGTGAAGTTATGGTCGAGTGAAGAGAGAATATTGTCTACAAGAAGAAAAATTATTATGCTTAATTAGATCTAAACAAGAAAAGGAGAAGTGTTACATCTAAATCAATGTACTTATTGAATCCTAATAGGTTCTACAAGAAAATCCCTTAACTAGGTATATCCTAAAAAGTCTAGATTAGTAAATCATTTAACTAGGTGGTTCTTTAATCAGGGTTTGAAATTCGCTAACTGGGTTATTCCTAACAGGGTAAAGTTCCTAATATGGCTAGAGGTAAATCCCTTTATCGGGTGACTCCTAACAAGGTCTTCTCCTAACAGGGCATTTGTAAAGCTCCTAATGGGGCTAGGCATTTTGATGAGTGTACTTCATAAGAGTAAAAATTATTAGTGGGTGCTAATTTCCACCATGGTTTTTCCCTATAACCAAGGGTTTCCATGATAAAATATTGGAGTTCTTGTGTTGCATGCTTGGATGGTTTCATTTTTTTCATTGTTTATTTCTACATAAGTTGTATGTTGATGAAAATTTTGGATTTGGTAGATTATTGATTCATCCCCCCTCTTAGTAATCTTTGAACTTATAGTATTAAAAATATCAATAGACACCATTCAAAACATACCGAGATATTAAAAATTAAGGTAGTCATGAGTAGGTTTTATTGATACAAAAAGATAATATAAAAAAGAAGGCCTAATGAAAAAGCAATCATTCAGTCCATAGATCATGCCATGAATAGGATTGTGATGATGAATTTGAGATGATGAATTAGGAAAGATACATACTGAAGAGAAAAAGATCGATTGATTTATTGTCTTACAAGATGGATATTCACTGACAATAGATGCAGAAGGAATGATAGCTTAAAAATTTGATCTTAAAATCTATGTTGATAAAACTATTTTTATCACTATGTTTGGGAAAAGCTCAATGTCATGGGGTGAAGCTCATTAGTAGGATTCTAATTGTAGATCCTTATTATGATTTCATGCAAACCATGGAATAACAGAAAGTGAAGGAGGGCTAGGTAGGATTTATGCATAGATATGTAACTGGGATGGAATAGGATGAGATGGAATTTATGATGTTCCTAATAGATGATGGATCCAAATTTATTATGCATGGTGTCTAAGACATGTTTTCACCATGGTACTTATCTAGAGCACTTGTTTACCAAGTTTTCATGATTGGATGATTTATTTTCTCTTTACTTTTTCTAATTTTTTTTGATATCATTGAGGTTCTTGTTGCTAGGTTGTCACCAAGATAATGATTTTTTCAAGAATTTTTATGCTTTTTAGTTGTTTCTTTAGGGCCTTTTTATACTATTTTTGAGACTTTGCAGCTTTTCTATTGTTAATGGATTTTTTGATTCTTTTTATTTCTTTGGATTTTTCACAGTTGATTAACCACTGTACATAAATTTTGCTGATGGAACTATGTATAAAAGAACTTCAAATGTTGAATATTTATAGGATCAGGGAGTGACTCTCCCTTAGGTGTAGCGATCTGATATGCTCTAGAGACAAATTTAGCTATGAGCACATATGGTCCCAACTAGTTAGGCTCAAATTTTCCTTTCTTCTCATGAATCTGAAGATTCTTCATGTTATGTTGGAGAACCAAGTCACCAATGTCAAACTCATGGGGTTTGACCTTCTTATGGAATTGTATGTGCAGAAAATTTTGAAACCCATGGAGATGATTTAGGGAAATAAGGCATCATTCATCAAGGAGTTGCAACTCTTGTAAGCGAACAACTAAGTATTCTTATTTGGACATTAGATTATTCAAAGATATTTTGAGGGAAGAGAGCTCAGCTTCAATGGGGAGGATGGCCTCAATACTATAAACAAGGTAAAATGGAGTGTCTATAGTAGGGGTATGGATGGAAGTGCAGTAATCCTAGAGGGAGAGGTTCACTTGCAAGTGCCAATCATGACCAACATCATTGACTATTTTCTTGAGTATTTTTAGGATAATTTTGTTTGTAGCCTCAACTTGACCATTTCCTTGTGGGAAGTACTTGGAAGAACAATGATGGGTGATTGCAAATTTCTTACACAGTTGTGTGACATAATTGTTCTTAAAGGGGGAGCCATTTTCATTTAGGATTTATTGGGGTATGACAAAGCAACAAATGATGTAGTTCAAAATGAATTTTGAAATTTTCTTTCCCACGGTGTAAGTGAGGGGGATGGATTTGACCCACTTAGTAAAGTATTCAATGGTGAAAATGATGTACTTGTGGTCATTGGAGGAGTTAGGAAAGATCTATCCAACAAGGTCAAATACCCAATGGGAGAACAGACAACATGTGATGGTGAGTTAGAGATATTGGGTTGGTGTGTGTATTAAATTACCATGCTACTGACAGGGAAGACATCTCTTGAGAAAATGGTAGGAATCCTGCTCCATGGTTGGTTAAAAATATCTGTTGTACAATAGTTTCTTTTCCAAAGTGAGTCCACTACAGTGGGTTCTACAGATTCCATGATGTACCTCCTCTAAGGAAATTTGCGCATCCTCTTAATTTAGACACCTAAGAAGGGTTTTATTGAAGTGATGCAGGAGCATCTAGGGTCCTTGGAAATCCCGTGTCACCAAAAACATATTTGAAGTTTTTTTGTGTTGCTTGGTTCCTACTTTGACCGAGTTGGTTCGGTGTTTCTCAGTTTCCTTTGTTGACCGAGTTGGTCAATTATCTCTCTGGCACTTGGTTAATTCCCTAGTGCTCGACGATGATTGTTTGGCACTTTGTTATCCTTGCTTGCCGAGTTGTTTGTTTTAGATTTCTGTTGAGGCCGACTTGTGCATTTAATTATGGTCACAGATTTAATGCTAGTATCCATCATTGGGAAGTGTATGGACCTAGATCTGGTTGTCCCTTCTGTTGATTGTGGATATGAAGGCCAACTTGGCTTGGTAGCCTCTTGTATAAATATAGTTATTTGGTTAAAGTTTAGGGGGAGTTTTAGAGGAAGTTATTGGGGATAGAAGATAAGAGATGGTTGGAAGATCCTCACATGTTGGAGGACTTCTTTACTTGATTGTAATATCTGGCCTAAACCAGGAAGGCCTTACAGCCTAACATGTATGAATCAATTTGAAGATAATATATGAAAGTTTCTGAATTCTCTCTCTCTCTCTCTCTCTCTCTCACTCACTGTTGTTTGTTGTTACTTTTGCATGTTGTTTTGCAAGGTGGATCTAGTTAGGGTGAGCCTTTCGCCCCTCTCTATATCCTCCCTTGTGTCAAGTGGTATCAGAGTGAGGTTAGATCTGGATCTAGGTTTGTGAATCTAGGTTTGAGGGTTCCTTCTTGTGAAGCCCTAGTTGAAAATTTGTGGGGTAGCAGATTGTGATTTGACTTGCAATTGTAGAGGGTTTTCAAGATGGTTCATGGGAGGTGAGATGTAGATCCAGGATTCACAGACATGTTGAGACAACTTGTTGCTAGCTTAGAAGCTGTTGAAACAACCTAGAGAAGAGGAAGACATCTTGAAGATGTTAGTGATGATGAAATTGAGGTAGAACAAGGTAATGTAGAACTTGTACTTGTGATGGATTAGGGTGAGGAAAGATTCTTGAAGGCTTTGACAAGTCTGAAGTCTACACCACACTTTAATCCTCTTGAGTATAGTGGGAAATTGGATTCTAATGAATTGGTGGATTGGATCACTAAGATGGAAAAGTATTTTGAGTATGAAAATGTACTTGAAGAAAAGAAGGTGAAAATTGCAAGAAAAAAGTTGAAAAGTCATGCATCCTTATGGTGGGAACATTTGCAGTCGAACCGAAAGAGGAAAGGAAAAGAAAAAATCAAGGTATGGAGTAAAATGGTGAATAAGTTAAAAGGAAAGTTCTTACCTTGTGATTATCAGATTAACCTAGTTAGGTGAATGCAAAGTTTGAGGTAAAAAGATAGCTCGGTAAAGGAATATAATGAGGAATTCTATAGACTAGATATTAGATCTAGACATGATGAAGATGATGTGGAAAGAATTTCTAGATACCTGAATGGTTTGAGAGTTTCCATCCAAGAAGAAATTAGTTTGGTCAAATTGGAGAACATTGAAGAGGCTTATCAATTTGTATTGAAAGCTGAGGAGAAATTGAACAAGAGACATGAGAAAATACAAAGAGGTAGAGATGGTAGATTCCCCAGGGGAAGAGGTAGGTCTCATGGTGAAAATAGTAGATGTGAACCTGAAAAGAAAAATCTTGATAAAGGAAAGACCAAGTGGAAAGGTGAAAGTTCATCTAGAGGTAGAGGCAATAACTATCGAGGTGGTTATAATAGAGGTGGTTTTTGAGGAACTAGTTACAATTGTGGAGAAGAAGGACATAGATCATTCAAGTGTACACATGCAAGTAAGAAGGCTGGTAACAATAGAAATGCTTTGGAGCAAGAAGAGTCACCGAATGAACCTGAGAAGGAAAATAACTTGATGGTTAGGAGAGAACTTTGGAATGAAGGTAAAAAGGAAGATCCGGTAAGGAAAAGTTTGTTCAAGACTAGATGTAGAGTTTCTGATAAAGTTTGGAAGGTAATCATTGACATTGGTAGCTTGGAGAATCTGTCATCTAAGGAAATGGTCACAAAGTTGTAGTTGAAAAGGTTGGAACATCCAAAGCCCTATCAAATTTCATGGATCAAAGATGAGCATACACTGTTGGGAAGTGAACAATGTTATGTGAATTTGAAAATTGGAAAGTACTATGATAAGGTGTTATGTGATATCATGCCTATGGATTGTTGTCATATTTTGTTGGGTTGACCTTGGCAATATGATAGACATGCTATATATGACTAGGAGATTGCATAAATATACTATTTGGGTTGATGGGAGAAGACAAATCTTGTTACCTTTGATGGAAGAACCTATTAGTAATATTTTCATATTTGTGAAAGTTTTCTTGATGGAAGGAAGAAATTTTGTTAAGGATTTGAAGAGGAATGATGTATGTTTTGCTGTGATTCCTAACAAATCGAGTAAGAAAACAAAGGATAGTGTCCCTAAGGAGATTGATAAGTTACTCACTGAGTACAGTGAAATCATTTTTGATAATGTACCTGATGGTTTTCCACTAAAGAGAAGCATTGATCATTGCATGGATCTTATCCCTGGAGCTAGTTTACCAAATAAGACACCTCATCGGTTGACACCTATCGAGAATCAGGAATTGAACTAACAAGTTCAAGAATTGTTGCAGAAAGGTTTGATTAGAGAAAGTTTGAGTCCTTGTGTAGTATCTATTTTATTGGTACCTAAGAAGAATGGAGAATGAGAATGTGTATTGATTCCAGAGAAATCAATAAGATACTAGTAAAATATAGGTTTCCTATACTGAGAATGGATGACATAATGGATAGTTTGACTAGAGAAAAGTATTTACCAAAATTGATTTGAAAAGTGGGTATCATCAAATTAGAATTAGAGAAGGTGATGAATGGAAGACTTCTTTCAAGATGAAAGAAGGTTTGTATGAATGGTTTGTTATGCCTTTTGGTTTAACTAATGCGTGGAGTACTTTTATGAGATTGATGAATGAAGTTTTGAAGAAATTCTTGGGTAAGTTTGTGATTGTATATCTTGATGATATTTTGATATTTAGTAAGACTAGAGAAGAACAATTGTTGCATGTTAGACAAGTTTTGCAGAGGTTGAAAGAAGAAAAGTTGTTGATAAATCTGAAAAAGTGTTCATTCGTGAAAGAGGAGATTGTATATTTGTGATTTGTGATTTCAGTTGATGGTTTGAAATGGATCCTAAAAAGGTTGACGTTATTTTGAATTGGCCTACACTTGAGAATGCTAGTGAGGTAAGATCATTTCATGGTTTGGCAAGTTTATACCGAAAGTTCATTAGGAATTTCAGTTCAATTTTTAATGATATGACTGAGACTATGAGAGGAGATAAAAAAGAATTCAAGTGGACACATGGAGCTGATAAAAGTTTTGAGACTTTGAAGCAGAAGGTTGTTGAATTGCCTATTTTGTCATTGCCTAATTTCATTAAGGTATTTCAAGTGGAATGTGATGCAAGTGGAAGTGCAATAGGAGCTGTGTTGAGTCAAGAAGGTAAACCTGTTGCTTTCTTTAGTGAAAAGTTGAATGATGCAAAAAGGAAATATTCTATGTATGATCAAGAATTCTATGCTATTGTTCAAGCACTGAAGAAATAGAGACATTATTTTATACCGAGTGAATTTGTGTTATATACCGATCATAAGGCTTTATAGTATTTAGGTAGTCAGAATAAGTTGAATTAGAGACATATGAAATGAGTTGAGTAATTACAAATTTATACATTTGTGGTAAAGCATAAGAGTGGAGTCACTAACCGAGTTGCTGATGCATTGAGTAGAAGAAGATCTTTGATGACCGAGATGAAAATTGAAGTTCTAGGCTTTGATGACATGAGAGATTCTTATGAATTTGATCCTGATTTTTCTGAGCCATGGAAAAAGTGTTGAACAACTATTCAAGATCAACCAAGTACTAAATGGGATGAATATTTTATGCAAGAAGGTATGTTGTGTTGGTGATAAAAAATGTTGGACCATTTTGAGGCCAACTAACAGGCATACACAAGTGCCTCTGCAATTCTAACTTGATTGAGCCAAGGCTGGTTGGCCCGAATCCACAAGTGATTTTAAATTGCACAAGTGCATGCACATACAAAATAAGTTCCTTCCAAAGGGGTAAACAATCCTTGGAGGAAAATAACCTAATCTCCTAATAGCTAAATAGTATGATATCTAAACTAAAGCCTGAAACTATCACTAAAACCTAATTGAATGCTTTATAAAGAAGAAATCAGATTTAATATGTAAACTACAAGATAGAACCAAATAACAATTACAAATGAAATGAGATCAGTACCTAATGCAGAATTGGCAATAGAGTCAATTACTTTCAATCATACGTATAGTCAGAGATAGTTTTAAGGGAAGTCACTCCTATAAAGAAGGACTATCATCTTACAGGCTTCCATTGAATCACAATTCAAAATAATTTATACAATTAATCCTATCGATTTTAACCCAAATTAAGAGGTCAATAGGAACAACGGTAGGTTCTCAGACCATACAGTTGCTATTTGAATTGCATGAATTAACATTAAACAAATGAGTCAAGGAATAGAACACAACAGGACACCCTAGTTCATAGAGTATTTGAAAAACTAACTGAAAATAAAAAAATATATAACCTCAAAAAGCATAAACAACTTATCTGACATTAGCATTTGAAAAATTGCATATTAGGTCCGAGTCTGTAATTGCAGGAGATTTTCCCAATTGTGTGTCGTGTTCTATTGTTTACAAATGTTTGAATATAAATATAATAGTTAAAGGTTTCTTGTGAAAAGACATGCCCTTTCACATAACCTAATCCCTAAAACTAACCCCCAAATTTACATATTAACCATATAAATAGCTTTACGGAAAACATTTCCCATATAACAAAATTGATTTGTTATGTCTTCAGGTGTTTATGTATAAAAATCCAAATCCTTATGTTAATGCCTACAAAAAAACACCCGACATTAGTAAATAAAATTTATTATATTCTATAAAATTTTAGGTTTTTAATATGATACTTATAATCACTCATTTATTAATTTAATGATATATCCAAATAAAACATTAATAAAATTATGATATAACTTACACAAATATATTTGATAAATAAAAATGCAAATAAAATTTAAATAATAATCACAAGTTGCCCACTTTTAATTATCAAAACATAAAAATTTCATTAATAAGATAACACCTAAAACATTAAATAGAAATATGACATTATATTTTAAATTCAAAATTTTACTTTCATAATATATTAACCATAACATATTCATTTTAAAATATAAATGTAAAGCAATATGGATAACATATAGAAATAATCCTAAAACATTAGGGTACAAGAGATTTATAACTCACCCTAAAAAATGGGAGCACATATTATAATACCGCAATATAAAAAATCATTTACTTAGGGTAAGTGCATTGATTTTTACAAAATAACAACTCTAATGATATAAATAGTTCTAATGTAATAATATTACAACCATTTTATGAAACAAATTTAGGGTCTTTGTAATAAAATAGTTTCACATTTCAAATAAAAACCCTAATATGCATATATTGAAATGAAGGTGAAAGATAAAATAAAAGCATAGACTTCAAATCAATTAATTAGTATTTCCTAAAATGAAAAAATTACAAATAAATTAAGTACAACAAACCTAGTCAAGGGTTGGACCCTATTAGGAGTCTTTTACAATTGTTCCTATTAGGGGAGAGGATGCACTATCTAAGAGCTCACTGCTCAAATGGGCGAAGGCTAGAACCTTCTAAATAACATATACACACTATATCTAGATCTTGGTGAACTATGCTTTGACTTGCTATCTAGATCAGTTCCAATGAATAGCACAAGTACTTTACTTGGTCACATAGACCTTCTTCTGATGGTTCTACACTTCACACTTTCTTCTCTACTCTACTTCATCAACTATGAACCACACTTCAACAATCACAAATGACTACCTATAAATATCTTTCCTCTAAATGATATAATCAATTTGGCCTATTAGAACCATCTTGAAATCATATTAGAGAAACTATAACAAACTCAAATAAACATTCTATCGGTACTATTATGCACGCAACACAATCTAGGACCTGTCTAATAAAATAAATGTAGACACATGCTACACACTGTTGGCTCTACCAAAATAATTGGAACTTTCTCTGTAAGCTGAATTAACTCAAGTGCTCTTAACCAAACATCAATAACACTTCTCCAAGCTTAACTCCAAGGGAACATACCCTCAAGATAGGCGCAACTCAAGAACCAATAAAATCTCTGTCGGCTCTTCTGAACAAACATAGGAAACTGCTACTGGCGAATAATGACTACATAAATTTACTTGCATTCATAATAAAACTATGTGTCCATGAACTTAAAATCACTAACATGTCTTAAACATATATCCAAGCGCACAAGGCTCCATGATAACTATACAGACAACCATACACAAAACACTTCCTGTAACTCTGTCAGGATCACTGCTGACACCAACTGCTATATAACTATCTGTACTAACAGTTAACCTCTGGGCCCATGATATCATGCTGATATCATGTCCATGCTACATATACAAAAATCTTACTATATAAGACTTCCACACATGCTACTTTCCATATGTCATCATCAATGACAAACATACAATCAGTACTAGCCTGCTAGCAAATCTCCAACAATCTCCCCCTTTGGCATTGATGGCAACATGTGGAATGAAAAACCACCACCAACCCAAATGAACATTTCTTTTATAACATTCTCCATTTCCTCTTCAAAACTCCTCCAAAGATGAATCCTCCATCTGCTACAATATTTTCTATTATTCTCCATTTCCTCAACTGAACTGTTGTCATATTTGAATGCTACTCCCCCTTAGTATATTACTCTTCTTTTGCTTCTTTTTTTCATGACTTTGTATATTACTCCCCCTTTGACATCAATGGAAAAGGGCACCATTTATTTTAATCAGTGGTACTACTCCTGAGGTAGAGCAGTCAACCTTCCACCAGTCCTAGATGATTGATGCCTTTCCTTCTTTCTTCTAAGTAGAAATAGGGAAGGGAATGACTCCCAAATTCTCCCTGAGATACTCAAAAGTATCCTTAGGAAAGGGATTTGTGAATATATTTTCCAACTGATCCTTAGTACTCACATAGTCCAACTTGACTTCTTTCTCTACCACTTTCTCTCTTAGGAAGTGATACTTGATCTCAATGTGCTTTGTCTTTGCATTCATCACAGGGTTCTTTGACATATTGATAGTGCTAGTGTTATCACAGCGAATAGCAATAGGATAATCAATCTGAATTCCAAAATCCTTTATCATCTACTTGATCCAAACAATTGTAGAGAAATTCAAGGCTGCTGCTACATACTCCACTTGTGTTGTTTATTGAGAAATACAATTTTGTTTCTTGCTTGTCCAAGTGACAAGTCTATCACCAAGAAACACTGCTCCACCTGAAGTACTATTTTTGTCATCAACACATCCTACCCAATCTGCATCAATGTACACATGAAGCTCAACATTTTCTAAATTAGGATACCATAGACCATAATCTATAGTGCCTTGCAAGTATCTGAATATTCTTTTTACTATCATGAGGTGACTTTGTTTAGGTTTGGCTGCAAATCTTCCAACTATGCCAACTGCATTTGAAATATTAGGTCTAGTCTGAGTAAGATATATGAGTTTACCAATCATAGACTTGTATAATGTTATATCTACTGCTAGTGAGTCATCTTCTTTTGTAATCTTGCATCTAGTGATCATAGGGGTTCCTACTGGCTTGAAGTCATCCATCTTGAATTTTTTCAGTATCTCTTTCACATATTTTGACTAATTAATAAAAATTCCTTTTTCTGTCTACTACACATTTAGTCCCAAAAAGTATTTGATAGGACCAATCATACTCATCTCAAACTCATTCTGCATTTCTTTGGAAAATTCAACACTTATTTTGTCATTACCTCCAAAGATAATGTCATCAACAAATATAGCTACAAGAAGAAAACCTTTGGATGTCTCTCTAATGAATAGATTAAAATCTCCTTTTCCTTTCTTGAATCCAATCTTTTTTAAGTATCCATCTAGTCTCCCATACCATGCTCTAGGGGCTTTCTTAAGTCCATAGAGGGACTTCTTCAATTTGCATACCATATCAGGTTTGTCTGATAAGGTGAATCCTTCTGGTTGCTCAATGTATACTTCTTCTTTCAAGTCTCCATTTAGGAATGCTGACTTGACATCCATATGATAAACTTTGAAGTTTTTGACTATAGCATAAGCTAGAAACAACTTAATAGCTTCTAATCTAATCACAGGTGCAAATGTGTCTGAATAATTAATGCCTTCTCTTTGTGCATATCCTTTACATACTAATCTTGCGTTGTTTCTTACTACTATACCATCTTCATTCATCTTGTTTTTGAATATCCATTTTTTTCCAATCACATTCTTATCACTAGGTCTTGGGACTAGTTCCCAAGTGTCATTCTTAACAATCTGATCAAGTTCTTGTTTCATAGCATCATGCCAGTCTGAATCATTGCATGCATCTTTAACACTTAAAGGTTCAATCTGAGATAGTAAACATACCGCTTCACTGCTTGCTGAGTTCTTTGCTTGGGACCTTGTTAGAACTTTGGTGCTCTAATCTCCAATGATGTCTATCTTGGAATGATTTCTTGATGTAAATTTTGGAACTTTAGGTGATGCTGACTTATTAGCCTTGGGAGTTTCTTCTTCACTTGTCTTAGGGTCATTGAATTACACATCAATACTGTCAAAAATTTCTTCAATAACTGTCTCACTAGTAGAGGGTCTAGGTTCTTCCTCAATCATGGGTGAGTAATCATGATATCTTTCTTGAATCATAAAATTTTCATCAATCTTTACATGAGCACTTTCAATCATTTTCTTCAACCTTAAATTGAAACATCTATAAGCTTTACTTTTAGTAGAGTAACCAAGAAAAATAACTTCAACACTTCTTGCATCAAACTTTCCTACTGCTTCATCCCTCTTGACGTAGCACTTGTTTCCAAGGATTCTAAAGTATTTTACTATGGGAACATTACCAAACCATAGCTCATATGGTGTTTTATTAGTGCTTGGCCTCAATTGAATTCTATTGATGGTATAGACTGTTGTATTGACCACATCTCTCCAATAGGTGTGTGCAACTTTTCCTTCTATCATAATGGTGTGTGCTGTATAAGGAATGATCCTATTCCTTCTCTCTACAATTCCATTCTACCGAGGGGTTCTAGGTGCACTTAACTGTCTCTTTATGCCATGTTCTTTGTAGTACTCATAGAATCTGTCAGAGGTGAATTCTCCTCCTGTATCTGATCTCAAACATTTTATCTTTAGTCCAGATTCATTCTCAACCTTAGCTTTGAATATTTTGAACTTATGAAATGCTTCTAACTTGTCTTTTAAGAATGCAACCCACATCATCCTAGTAGAATCATCAATAAACAAAATGAAATACCTTTCACCATAGTATGATCTTGTTTGAGTTGGACCACATAGATCTGTATGAATCAGATCCAACTTGTTCTCTGCTAAATTCTACTTGCTCTTGAATGAATTCCTCACATGCTTTCCCATCACACATTCCCTACATATAGTATCAACTGGCTTTTCTATGATAGGTAGATCTCTTAATGCTTTTACATTGCTTATCTTTACTATGTTATCAAAATTGATATGACATAGTCTCTTATGCCACAACCAACTGTCATCAACTTTAGCAAAAAAACAACTTGCTTCTGAATTGAGTTGAAACACATTACCTCTTGTCTTTGAGCCTGATGCAATCATAACACCATCCTTGTTGTTAATGATGCATTTTTCATCTTTGAAATCCAACTGATAGCCTTTTCCAAGTAACTATCCAACACTGAGAAGGTTATGTTTCAAACCATAAACATAAAGAACATCATCAGTACTATTCTTTCCATCCAAAGTGATGGCTCCTCTACCAACTATTGGTTTAGGAGTGTTGTCTCCAAATCTGACCATACCTCCATTGTATTTGTCCAAATGAATAATCCTACCTTTATCACTAATCATGTGATGTGAACAACCACTGTCTATAATCCAGTCTATCTTTATGTCAGCTTGTGAAATCAATGCAAGCTCTTGATTTCCTTTCTTTTCTTCATGATATATCTTATTATTCATTTTATCTATAATAGAAATGAATCCAATTTCTTCTTCACCAGATTCATCATTTGATACTCCATCTCTAGCATAGTAGCATTCCTTAGAATACTTAGGCTTATAATCCTTTTTGAACTTTCTAGCTCTAGTAGGACACTTAGATGCAAAGTGACCAATCTTATTACATGAAAAGAACTTAAATGGTAATTGACCTTCATATTTACCTTTTCCTTTCTTTTCTCTTTTAGCAATCATAGCAATGAAATCCTCTAGAGTTTTCTCTTCATCATCATCATCAAAATTACTAGAAATGTTTGCAGATTTGTTACCATGAATTTTTGCTTTGAAGGCTGTTTCACTCTTTGGTTCTGACTTCAATCTTGAGATCTCAATAGTAGAGAGTTTTCTGATCAAAGTCTCTCTCTTGAAGTTTGATGTAAGTTGCATGGTCTCATCAAGTATGTTGATCTTGATTTCATATTCTGGAGTAAGAGTACTCATTAATTTGTCCATAATGTCTTCCTCTGAAATCTCTCCACCATTGTTTCTGATTCCATCAAATGCTTCATTTATCCTTTGATTGTAAGCTCTGATGTTTTCTTCAGGTAGCATCTCTAATGCATTGTATCTTTTCTTCCATGTCTTTTTGCATGCATCCTTTTCTTGTTTGTCTCCTTCAAATATGTCTTCTAGGTGCTTCCATATTTTATGGGCTGTATCCACCTTTTTTATTTCTAAAAACTCTCCATCAGATAGGGCGCTGATAAGGGATTCTTTAGCAATAGCATTATGATGAAAAAATTCCTTTTGCCTATCAGTAGCATCTTCTTGTGCAAGGTCTTTTAGGGTAGGTATCTTAGCCGCTTTGATAGTCACATCAAAAACTTCAAAAGCAATGCACTGCAAATGAGTCACCATCTTGTTCTTCCAATCAAGATAATTCTCTCCATTGAACTTAGGACTTTCCTTCCTAAAGTATGCCATCTGATCAACCTCAAGCTATTAAAATTTCTCTTTGAGGTACTTGGCTCTAATACCAATTGTTAGGAATAGTCCCAAGAGATAACTGAGAGGGGGGGGGGGTGAATCATTTATCTACAAGATTCAATTCTTTATCCAATTAAGTATACTTAAACATAAAGCATAAACACAATGAAAGAACACATGAACACAACACCAATGTTTTGGTTATGGAGAAACCCAAATAGGTAAAAACTTCAGTGGGGCTTGATACCGACTAATATTCTATACTAGTGTATAATGATCCTTGTTAGAAGATCCTTTACCTTGTTAGGAGTAGCTTTACAATATATTAAGTACAGTAGACCTAGTCAAGGGTTGGACCCTATTAGGAGTCTTTTACAATTGTCCCTATTAGGGGAGAGGATGCACTATTAGAGAGCTCACTGCTCAAATGGGTGAAGGTTACAACCTTCTGAATAACAGATACACACTATATCTGGATCTTGGTGAACTACACTTTGACCTACTATCTAGATCAGTTCCAATGAATAGCACAAGTACTTTACTTGGTCAAATAGACCTTTTGATGGTTCTACACTTCACACTTTCTGCTATGCTGTACTTCATCAACTATGAACCACACTTCAGCAATCACAAATGACTACCTATAAATATCTTTCCTCTAAATGATATAATCAAGTCGGCCTGTTAGAACCATCTTGAAATAATATTAGAGAAACTATAAAAAACTCAAATAAACATTCTATTGGCACTATTATGCATGCAACACAATTTGGGACCTGTCTAATAAAATAAATATAGACACACGCTACACACTGTCGGCTCTACCAAAATAACTGGAACTTTCTTTGTAAGCTAAATTAACTCAAGAACTCTTAACCAAACATCAATAACACTTCTCCAAGCTTAAATCCAAGGGCACATACCCTCAAGATAGGTGCAACTCAAGAACCAATAAAATCTCTGTCGGCTCTTCTGAACAAACATAGGAAACTGTTACTGGTGAATAACGACTGCATAAATTTACTTGCATTCATAATCAAACTATGTGTCCATGAACTTAACATCACTAACATGTCTTCAACATATATCCAAGCACGCAAGGCTCCATGATAATTGTATAGACAACCATACACAGAACACTTCCTATAACTCTGTCAGGAACACTGTTGACACCAACTGCTATATAAATGTTTGTACTAATAGTTATCCTATGCGCCCATGATATCATGCTGATATCATGTCCATGCTACATATACATAAATATTACTATACAAGACTTCCACGCTTGCTACTTTCCATATGTTGTCATCAATGACAAACATACAATCAGTATTGGCCTACTGGCAAATCTCCAACAATCGGATGCAATACATGTAGCAGATCTTTTCTTTAAGGAGATTGTCAGATTGTATGGATTACTGAGGAGTATTATCTCTAACTAGGATAGTAAATTTGCTGGATACTTTTGGAAGACTCTTTGGAGAAAGTTTGGTACCGAGTTGAAATATAGTTCTGCATTTCACCCACAGACTGGTGGACAAATAGAAGTTGTGAATAGAAGTTTGGGAAATCTTTTGAGATGTTTAGTTGGAGACACACTGAGTAATTGGAATTCTATGTTGGCACAAGTAGAGTTTGCATACAATAATTCAGTGAATAGGAGTACTGAAAAAACACCTTTTGAGATTGTAAATGACATATAACTGAGAGGTATATCAGATTTGAGAGACATTGCTGATGAAAAAAAGGGAAGTGCTAAAGGAATAAAATTTTCTGAGTACTGTGTGTGTGAATTTTGTACATAGCTGTAGACACAACACTTCAGTAAAATATTAGAGGTTAGCAAAAATCAAAATATACAAATAAGAACAATATAGCTAACCAAATGATTTATTGCCTTCTAGTAGGTATGAGTATGGTATTCTCAGATTAGACCGAGATTAGTGACAATGCAACACCTAAATGAAAGATTTAAATGATGAAAGAAATAAAATATGAATGCAAATTAATCTAATTTTTTATATTTTTGATGCAATAAGATGAGAAAAATTGATAATAAATTAATCTAAATGGATTGAAATGATATGCAAATTAAGCTAACAATGATATGAAATATGAAACTAGAATGAATTGAAAACAAGATTGATCTCACAAAACACTGATTCACAAGAAGCTTGATGATTCCTCTGATGTCAATTCGCCAGAGTAAGTATGCAAATTCTGTGGATGATTTATTGTCAAAATAAAACAATACAATTTAGGAATAAATATAATTAAATTTAATTAAATAATTAAGTGGTAGAATTAAATTAATTAATTAAATATTCATCATATTCAATTAATGAACTTTAGTATAAATATGATTTATTGCCAAATATTAATTAAATTAAAGATAATTAGAATAAATAGGAATATTGCTAGGAATATTCCCCAATGCAGAATTTATGATAAAATCAATTAGGATTATGATAATGTGCAGATGTGCCTTAGGTTAGGACTTTGACGTTGATTTTGTTTGAATTGAAGATGTAGGAGGTTAATGAACCTATAGCCCATTTTTGGGGTATTACATTTTGCCCCCTCTTTGAATCATTGTGCAAAGTGCAGTGGTTCAAAGAATAGTCTGTGTTTTGATATATGTATGAAATTGATTTGAAATATTAAAGATTGAAAGATATCAACCTAGGCCCAAAATGACCAGGAATCGAGATGATGCTAGCTATATCAATAATGAACTGGTGATTATGAAAAAGTGCCAAAATACCTGATTCTGAACCTTAAGATTGCAAAGAAGTGAGTGACCAATTCCAGACCTCAATGTCCTTGTATGAATCATATTGTTATCACATCCTAAACCCATCAGTTACGAAGAACCAAGGAAATAACACTAATGAACCAATGGTTATGAAAAGATAATACAGTTTACAAGATAGATTTAGGATACTAGATTGATATGGATCTCGATGAATTTGATATGCCCCAAGAGATGAAAGATTTTCCCCAAGTGACGAGGACTTTTGATGAATCAACAACTAGATGTGGTTGTTGTCTTGATCACTAAGGAAAGATTGATTACAGATTTAGATTTATAGACTTGAATGATGTGCAATACCATGCCCCCTTCGAGATTAAAATTGAAATCTGACAAGAAAAGTCAGCGTTATAGTTTAGAAGCATGTTAATTGATTTGAGAAGTGGTTATACACGTTCGAGAACATGTTCTGCATCGTTTAGAGGTCCTAGAGACCAAGTTTGACTAGGTTAAACCATAAGTTGACCATAGTTGACCAAGTTTAAATTTTGATAGTTTGATGTAAGATAATCAGTTAAGTTGAATTCTGGATTTCTTTGATGATTGAAGGTTGATTATGCAAGTAGTGAATAATATAAATGATCTCAAATTTTGATTTTGATCCTGAAAAAGGATTCTACTTGCTATTTCATTGGATGGACCATCTTGTAGGATTTAGCTCTTTTTAGATTCGAAGATGTGATTGAAATTTTTTTTTTGTTTAAGTGTTCAAGCAATCTGTGAGACCATGCAAACATGTAGAATGCAAAGAGATATGCAAAATGAAATGCAAACCTAAGACCTAGGACCTAGTCACTGATCATGTTTCGGTCATTCTCATCATTGAATTTTTAGGTAACTGGATAAATCAATACAATGCCCACTAGTTATGAAACCATAGACATATGAATATTGATTTTTATGCTCAAGAATCAATACAACACTCATTGGGTAGACAACCATAGACATATGAATATTGATTTTGTTTTCGGAATGTCAAATTAGATATAAGCTCCAAGGCACAAATGCCAGGATGACCTGAATATCATGTCCATTTTGATATAGCAATTTGTATAAGCATCAAAACATAGACGTCATGATGACCTGAATATGCCTTTCATTACAAACACATCAAGTAGTCAAGAGATCATTCTAAATCCAATGTGAATTACCCTTAGTGACCCTTTATCATTCACATCCTTAGGTAAGATCATGTTTCATAGTAGGAGAAAGAATGTACTAAAAAAGACAATAGTTAGATCAAACTTCCTTGAATTTTTTAGGTATCAATGGTCGAGGTACTCATGGCCATCCAATTCGAGATAGAGGCTCTTACAGACAGACATCATTTCAATCCAAAATTTCCAAAGTTGTTAGATTTTCACATACAAGCAGAAGACAAAGAAAATATTATGCCTCCAGTCATCACTCTCTAAATCCTATAAAGGACATCATCAAAGAGCTCGAGGGAACATAATATGAAAAAATCTCAATGTGAATCAATAATCATACAAAGAGATAAAATCATGAAGCACAGATTGTTTTCAATTTGTGTTTGATTGCGTTGTTGTAGATGCAAAATCCTTTCTGGAGAGGAGACTGATTGACTAACTCAGATGAAGCTTCAAAGGACTCTAATTGGATATGATACGTCTAAGATACATTGGAGGCCATAGGATATGACTTTGATTGCCCCCAAGTTTGAACATTGATAGGATACAGATGCTTTAGCTGATTGGTGTACAGACTAACTTATTGAAAATAGGAATGCGGGAACAAACCAAGAGATATGTACAAACTAAAGCAAGACTGAAAGCTTGGAAAGACCAAGATTGTGCTAATAGATGGAGTGGTTTGAAACAAGTGGTGCCCATTTGCTAGGTTTTCACCATCTTGGCAGAGATTCTATTTTTGCTACCAAGGTGCCTATTTCTAGGTTTTCACCAAGGGACTTTTTCTTTTTCTCATTTTTTTGTATTTTTATTTTTCCCAATTTTTTTTGTACTTTTGATCTTTTTCACTTTTTTTGTGAATCATCAAGGCACCTATTGCTAGCTTTTCACCAAGATGTTCATTTTTTAGGACTTTTTCCAATTTTAAAGATTTTTTCAGGACATTTTACCATAGACTGAATGCCTTAGGCGTAGAATTTCTTCAGATGGAGAACATTGATTGGTTCTCAGAGCTGTTCTCCTTCAATCATTGAGAGTTGATAGGCACCAGAGCCAAAATTAGTAGTGATAACAAAGGGACCCAGCCAATTGGGTTCAAACTTCCCCTTGCGCTCTCTATATGATTGATTTTTAGGATTCTCTCTCAAGACTAGATCGCCAACCTAAAATTCTCTATGTTTGACTTTCTTGTTGTAACCTCTAGACATTCTCTTTTGATATACTCTGAGATGATCATATGATGCTTGTCTGTGCTCATCTAGTAGTTCAAGTTCTTGCAACCTAGACACTCTGTAGTCATCATTAGTTACTAGACCATAGATTCTGATTCTTAGTGATGGGATTTTGACCTCAATAGGTAGTACTGCTTCAGACCCATAAACTAAAGTGAAAGGTGTAGCCCCAGTAGGCATTCTGATACTTGTTCTGTAGGCCTAGAGAGTTGGATTGATCATGAGATGCCAGTCTCTTCCTATTTTATTAACTATACGGTGCAAGATTTTCAATAGATTCTTGTTAGAAGCCTCTGCTTGTCCATTCCCTTGAGGATAGTAGATAGATGACCAATGTTGTGTAATCTTGAATTTGGCACATAAATCATTGAAGTCTTTGTTCTTAAATTTTCCACCATTACCTATGACTATGGAATGTGGAATACCATACCGACATATGATGTAGTTCAAGATGAACATAGAGATTTTCTTACCAGTTGCTTGTGTCAAAGGGACTACTTCTACCCATTTTATGAAATAATCTATAGCTATAATAATGTGGGTATGCCCATTAGAAGAATGAGGATGTATGGATCCTATAAGATCAAATGCCCATTGGTAAAAAGGCCATTGTGTAGTGAAGGGAATTAGATCTCTCCCTGGAGCATGAATTAAGTTTCCATGTCCTTGGCACTTTTGACAGTTCTTTGCATACTTGATAGCTTCTTTTTCCATTGGAAACTCCCAAGCAAGATCACATTGTGTAGTCCCAATGTCTAGCAAGGTGGAGAACAAGAGGGATTGGCAAGCTGGTGGAAGAGATGGAAGACAAGAGAATGAAGGAGAATGAAGGGAAGAAATCCTCAAGGGAAAACTCCTCAAGAATAACCAAGCTAGGGAAAAAAATGTCATGTAAAGCATATTTGGACAAGGAATGAAAGGCTAGCATAGGATAAGTCACAAAATCATAATGCAAGAGCAGGAAAGGATGTAGTCCAAAGGAGTAGACATGTCAAGAGGCTTCATAGCACCATGTTTTACTCTTTCTATTTTTTAAATTTATTTATTAGATGAAGACCAAAGGGGAAAAGGATAGCGAAAGGCTAGAATGAATGGAGGAAAATAAATATGAAGGCTAAACAGGAAGGGAATGAAAGCAAGATCGTCGTAAGATAGCTCACAAGATAGCCAAATGTTCGTGTATAGATCAACATTGTCAAGATAAAAGAGAGAAGATGGAATGGATGAAATATGTAGAAGAACTACGCATGATGCTTGATTGCCATGTTTTCATCATGGTACTTATCCAAGGTGCCACAAGGGGAGTGGTTTTCATCATAGGATGAATTTATTTCTCTTTACTTTTTCTACCAGGGCACTTGTTTCCAGGTTTCCACCAAGGCACATTTTCAATTTTATTTTATTCTATTTTATTTTTTTTTGGGAAGAAGGCAAGCTTTTTAGATAATGCTCCTTGAAAGGATAAACCATGATATACCAAGGATTCAAAATGATATGCTCAAAGATGCTGATAGGGAAAGGGAGATGGAAGAGAAAAATGGAGGATAAGGTTTTATGTAAAGCGAGTGAGGTTGGAAGATAGGAGGAATAGGCAAATGAGTAAAAAAGATAGAAGGTAGGAAGATAATGAATGGAAGGATTGTGAAAGGGTAGATGGAAAGGAAGGAAAGATCAACATCAACACACACCTTGAAGGGTTGCGAGAGGATGGAGGAAATGTGAATGAAGGAATATGTGAAGGAATATAGCGAATGGATAGTAGAGGTTGTGGTTTAGGCACATGGAATGGAAGAATATTTTTGGTAGAAGATGAAGTGGAAGCCTTTGGAAGCTTGAATGTCAACTTGACTTGTTTCTCAACACTAGACTCTTTCAAGAGAGACTTTGGAATCCATATAGTCGTAGGCATTTCATTTCTTTTTGATGATTTAGAGAGAATATCTTCAATGATGGATTTTGGAACCCATACTTGTCTTGTAATTTTTTTCTTAGATATCTCTCTTGACTTTATGCCTCCATGTTGATTAGAGGAGACATGGTGATCTTCTCTTTTTGATGGATTCTTTTATTGTTTCTTTTTCTTGTATTGATCATTCAAGTTACTTCCAAAAGACTTGGGACTTGTGGAAGAAGGAGGATATGACTGGTTTAGATGGGTGGGTGGATGAAAATGATTCAAGGCTGTGCATCTATGTTGATCTTGAGGAAAGATAGGAGATGGAGGTATGTAAGAACCCAAGATGGATGGTGAATTAGGAGAGTTAGGAGGGGAAAGTGAAGGGACATAAGGACCCAAGATGGAAGGTAGATGTGAAGCCCTTAGTAGTGCTGGAAGAGGTCCAAGGATGGAAGTGGAAGACACAAAAGGATAATCAACAAGTTCATCAACATTTATATGACAACCAAGGACATCAACACCTTTAGAGTGAGCATTAGGATTTTCAATAGAATTGTGGACATCTTGAATATGAGCATCTTTTTTGATAGGATTGTTCAAAGCTTGCAAAGACTTAGGAAGAGTAGAAAGTGGAAATGAACATGGAGTGGTAGAATAAGAAGATGGAAGACTTTGATCTTGACAAGGATCTTTGGATAGCATAAGCGCATAATTTTTCTCTTGATTTTCAATAAGCTTAACATTGGAAGTAACAACACCATTTTTACCAACCTTAATGGAAGTATCATCTTTGGAAATTGGAAGTGGGGTAAGGTTATTTTGATGGTCAATAAGCTCAACAGTGTAAGTAGTAGGTTGATCTTTCTTAGGAGAAGACTTAAGATGGGGTGGAATGAATGAGAAAGGGTGCGTGGGATCAAAAGAACCTTGAAATGGATATGAGACATCATGAAAAGGATTGGATGACATGAAGGTTTCTTGATCTTGATCTTTCTTTATGCTCTTTTCTTTATCATTTTTAGAGTCCTCTTGACATGGAGCCACTTCTAAGGACAAGGAAGCATGTTGGGATTGTATGGAAGACTTTGGAAGAGATGGTGGAGGACTAGCTGAAGTAGGAATTATAGCATATAAAGGCTTAGGCTCTTTAGGTTTCACATTATTGAAAGTATTTGTAGCCAAGTGAAGGTTAGCTTGAGTTTCTTTAAGAGGTATCCCTTGAGGATAACTATAGGGAACCACACGAAAAGTATTAGGACCTTTGGTGGATGAAGGACTTGTGAAAGATTTGAAAGACTTGGAAGTTTTAGGAAATGTATGGGTATTGGAGGAAGGAGGGTATGGAAGGGAACCACCGTAAGACAAAGGTTCAACATTAACATGATCTTTCTTGAGAGTGTAATCTTTATTTTTAGCATGAGAGTTCTTAGAGGAGAGATCCTTGTAGTATGCATGTTTATAATCAGCGTGGTAAGCTTTCTCTTCCTCAAGTGAAACAAATGGATCATCTAGATATTGTGCACATAAATCATCAAAGTCTCTTTCAAAATCAAAATCATATAGATCACCATCATGATCTTTCCAACGTGACGTCCCATTTCCAGTAAGCACGAGCACATGATGAGGATGACTCTTACAAATAGAGGTGTCATAGGTATCATTATATTGTCCATCATCATAGTCATCATAGTCATCAAAGATGGGTGTTTAAATCTCTGTGGAAGAGGTATCATAAGGGTTATCATGTTGCTCAACATGGTATGTCTTGAGACGAGGAGTAAGACTCTTGGGAGAAGTAGAAGAGGAACGAGATCATGGAGAAGAGGAAGGTGAAGACCCAGTGTGGTGAAGGAGCACCTAATCCTAGAGGTCACTATGAGATGTCTAAGGTTTTTGAGTCATTTAAAGTAAATTATATGATGTATTGATTCATTTTTAATCCATTTGTAAAGGTGTTGACAAGAAATGTAAGCATGTGCACAATATTGCTCAAGTTGTCAAATAGGTCATGTTTAGGTCTACATGGTCAAATTTATGTAAAAGACCCATGGAATGTAAAATAATTATAAAAGGTCTTAAATATTCCATTTATATATGTATAGAGAGGCTTGACAAAGTTTTAAAGTCATTTTGTCAAAAATGTAAAAGTTGCATAAAATGTTGTAAAATGCAACATTGAGAAAGTTGCAAACATTGCAAAAAAGATGTAAAAAGGTAGATGGTTGGTCTAGGAGTTGGTTATGAAGTTAAAAACTACCAAATACCTTATAAATACCATTTTATGATCGAACCAAATCAGATTTGAGAGAAAGAAATATTTTGATACATTTTTGGTGCATTCTATTGTTGTTGTTTTGATTGGTTTTTCAATTTTAGTGTTGGTTCCAAGTCTTGTATGGATATGTACAGCCTGGAAACCCTGTAATATAGTAATGGTTAGATAGAATGATTAATCCTCTTTCTCATGCTAGTGTTGGTTCAATATTGTAAAGAATTGAATAAGTTATGCACATTTTGGTGGAAGTTGTTGTTTGCAGATTCAAGATCTCCTAAGAACAGTCATGTTTCAGTGTTTTCTACAGGTGCATATGAAAGAGTTAAGACCTCTAATAATATTAATTGGAAAGAAATAATGAATTAAATTTTATCACCTTTTGGTTTGAGTCATTTTTATTCAGATTTGTTAAAGTTATTGACGTTTGAGTAGAAACTTGTTTTTAAAAATCTGCATTAGAGTTGCAGGCAGTGATTTGGGCTTGGAAAATGATTTATGAGTGGGAAAAATAAATATCTTACATATTTGGAAACTATAATCATTAAAGATACTTTGGAATTGGTTTGGTGTCATTTGGATTCATTTTGAGAAAGATATGAGATGCCCTAGGCAGGGTTTGGTGTTTTAATTCTGAATTATGACAGGAATATGTACCAGAATTTGTAGTCTGAAACAATAAGTATTTGAGGAATAAAATGGGGTCCTAAGACCTTAGGATTTTTTTAGGAGATAGATATTGTAGTTATCTACAAACTTTGTTCTTTTCAAAAATTTTGGTTTTGAGTTTTAGTGGGTTAAATAACTCAATCTTTGAAAACTATAAAACTTGGGACAGTATTGAAGTTGTTTGTTAAAGGAACCAAAGAAGTATTTTGTTGATTGATCTTGTGAAAGAAGATAGTACTTTCCTCTTTTCTATATTTGAATGATTAAGTGAAGATTGGATCATCAAGATCCTAGATGATGTAAATGGTTTACATGATGCTCTGCATCACAGTGGATGAAGAAGACTTGGAAGATGAGGAAGAATGAAAAGACTTAGAAGATGAAAGACTTTTGGAAGGAGGTCATGATAGGATCATGCATATGATCCTAAAAAAGGCATCTGATTTGATCAATTTTTCCTTTATTTTCATCATAAATTTATCACTCATGGGCTTTTTGGAATAATACTCTTCGAATTGAGCAATGAGTTTGAGATCATCCATTTTCAAGAGAGGTTCCATAACAAGATAACTGAAATTCATGGTTCTGGAAGAGGAGGAATCAAGCATGGAAGTGACAAAAGAGATGAATAGAAGAAAGTAGAGTAGATAATAAGAGGAAAAGAATCAAAAAGACGTGAAGAGTTTTAGGAATAAGAGGAAGAAGCGTGAAGGAATAACAGAAAGGATGGAAATGGGAAACTAGGAAGACATGGGAAATGTGGAAGAAAGAAGATCAAGAGTCATTTTGTGCAACTTGATACCAGTTACATTCATTTAGATGTTGAGAAACATGTCATAGGACCTAAGATCTGACCCAAACTGACCAAGGATGACTAGAAATGACAATAATTAGTTCGCTATTTTGACAGAATTTGGGAATAGGCTGTAAAAACTAGATTTCTGACAAATTTGACCAATCTCTGACAACTTTGACTTTGGCTTTGATATGAGTTTTGAAATTTTAGGATGACTTTTGACACCAGAAAGGATTTTTGCTTCAGATTTGCAATTTTTCAATTTTTCAGTATTAGTTTGTTTGCAAATTTTTCTGTCCAGTTTTTGAAGATTTGTGTAAAAGTTTGTCTCAAGTAACCAAGAAGATATCAAGCACGCAAAATAGCAAGCAAGGGAAGAAAGCAATCATCTGAAAATAATGAGCAAGGACAAAAACAAACTTGCGCATGAACAAGCAATAGTGACTTATTGTGCTAATCCCTAGAAATACTACTTGTGTATGTTCCAAAAAGTTTTTCAATAATGCACATATTCCTAGAAAATGAAAAATTTGGCCTCACTAGGGTTTGTAGTAATGGTTTGACTCTGCAACTTTTGTGATCTCAAGAGGGTGAACTCCAATCTAGGTGCACTGGGGTTTTGACATAGTCTGAGAAATTAATCAATTAGGAGCTACTAGGGAGATCTGATAGCCCAACAAGAGACCACACCTGTGAAGATTTCCTCCACAAGGACATTTATATAACGACTGCTACTACCACGGTGAAAATGGCTATTACCACTTGAGGTTCCATCCACATGTTTGACCCAATTAAGGGAATGTCTACTACGGTTAACCCTCTCTAAAGGTGACTCACAAAAGATACCACAGGGGGACTAGATCAGATTCAAGGATCTGGGTTTCTAGTACTATCCAAAAAGGAAGTAGAGCATAATCCCCTAACCTCTTCACTTCACCAAGACAAAGTAGATAGATTAATCCAACACGCTAAGACCAAGATTATCTCACAAAGATCTATGACGTCAACCGCTTATGATCTATCAACCTCTCTGGAGAGAGAATGTATCAATCAAAAGTTGAAGACATGCGAATCTAGTAGAACGTGAGACTTTCTCAGTACCTTCCCTACCTACAAGGGGATCCTTCGTCAAGAGGAGCTTCACATGAATAAACAAGAGAAAGAAGCTCAATCTCTCAAGATCATCCATAAATAGTGTTCATAGGGCCTATTTACTATGTGTAACAGATATGCAAAAAACAAATCTATGTTCATTTTATAGCCCAAAAATTGAAGTCTGATTTATGAAAGCAGGAAAGGCACTCAAGCTAGACACGTGACATGTTCATTTTATGTCCAAATTGAAATTTTTTTAGATGTAGTAGAATACCTGAATTCTCTCACAATGCGCTTAGTAGATTTTACTTGATGTTTAGCTTTGTTAAGCAATCCCGCACAAGAAAGCCACAAACTCTCTGACAAGAAAACAAGCGAACAAGATATGCAACATATATTCAACTTATGAAAACCCTAGGGTTAGATCTAAAAATTAATTATTAGGAAAAATAATAACTAGCAACTAATCCAAATGACAACTCATATCATTCATTGAACCATGTGAAAAATAAGTGCATACCCATCACGAAATTTTATTTTTTGTTGCATTTGACCTAGTCAACAAGATCTAATTTTTTTGATATGATCTCGGCCACAAAAGTAGAAATGCAAAATAGAGACCCCTACTAAAAAATAGAGAGCTTTTAAAAAATGTAAATTTTTTTGAAAAATCTCTTCATTTATGCCCTAGAGACCCATTTTACCAAAATAGACTAGTTTTTGTAAATTGATTATTTGAGCTATTATATTGCATCCAAATTTAAAACACAAAGAGCTTTCCGAAAATGTAAAAATTTCTGAAAAATATGCTGATTTGCGTCAAAAATTAATTTTTTCTAGAAAATTAAAAAAAAAATATTAAAAACTCAAAACATCTTATAAAATTCTAAATTTTTTATTGAAGCTTCCCTGTTATGTCTCCAACCTGTAAAACAAATTTCAGACCAAAACTCCAAGCCATTTGGGAGATAAAATTAAATCTTTGAAACTTTAGGGTTTTAGCTCAAAAAAAATAAAAAATCAAAACCGGCATGTAAAGGTGGGTTGCCCCACAATGAGCGCCAAAAATGTGTGTGTGAATTTTTTACCTAGCTGTAGACACAACACTTCAGTAAAACATTAGAGGTTAGCAAAAATCAAAATATACAAATAAGAACAATATAGCTAACCATGCGATTTACTGCCTTCTAGTAGGTGCGAGTATGGTATTCTTAGATTAGACCGAGATCAGTGACAATGCAACACCTAAACGAAGGATTTAAATGATGAAAGCAATAAAATATGAATGCAAATTAATCTATTTTTAAATATTTTTGATGCAATAAGATGAGAAAAATTGATAATAAATTAATCTAAATGGATTGAAATGATATGCAAATTAAGCTAACAATGATATGAAATATGAAACTAGAATGAATTGAAAACAAGATTGATCTCACAAAAAACTGATTCTCAAGAAGCTTGATGATTCGTCTGATGTCAATTCGCCAGAGTAAGTATGCCAATTTTGTGGATGATTTGTAAAGAGTTGAGCCTTGACTTATAGAAATCCAGGGCTTGAGGGTGCATGAAAAAAGTCATAAATCACTCTTGATGAACTCAAGTTGATTTTTGAGTTAACAAGAAATCAGAAATAGATAACTCATAAAATCATGCAAAATCATGCAAGGACAACTTTTTAACTCTAATCAGAAGTTTAGATCAACTTTGAACTCAAAATAGATGTTGAGTTTCGAAAAGATAACAACTTGAATTGATTTTCTGATTTAAAGTTTAACTGCTCTTTGAATGTGCACAAATAATCATGAATTAATTAAATAAATAAAGTGATTTATCCTCAACTCAACTGATTTTTTTGAATTAAAACAATTGATTTATGGGTTAATCAATTATTAAATCAAACTTTATTCCAAAACTATATTATTAAATTTGACAATTGAATTTAATTAATTAAATAGGAATTTAATCAATTAGTCATAAGATTTTTGATTTATTGTCAAAATAAATTAATACAATTTAGGAATAAATATAATTAAATTTAATTAAATAATTAAGTGGTAGAATTAAATTAATTAATTAAATATTTATCATATTCAATTAATCAACTTTAGGATAAATATGATTTATCACCAAATAATAATTAAATTAAAGATAATTAGAATAAATAGGAATATTGCTAGGAATATTCCCCGATGCAGAATTTATGATAAAATCAATTAGGATTTTGATAATGTGTAGATGTGCCTTAGGTTAGGACTTCGATGTCAATTTCATTCGAATTGAAGATGTAGGAGGTTAATGAACCTATAGCCCATTTTTGGGGTATTACAAGTACATGAAGACATTGCATGAAGATGTGAAGCATAAGCTAGAGAAAAGTAATAAGAAATACAAAGACAGAGCTAATAGATCAAGGAGACATAAGACTTTTGATGTTGGTGATGAAGTGATGGTTCATTTGAAGAAAGACAGATTTCCTGTTGGAACATATGGGAAGCTGAAAATGAAGAAGTTTGGACCTTGCAAGATTTTGAGAAAATTTGACGTTAGAAATGCATATGAAATTGAGTTACTTGAGGATATGGATATATCACCTATATTCAAAATTTCTGATTTGTATGAGTATCATGAACCTGATGAAGACATGTCAGTACTGATGAATTATCCTATGAAGCAGATGGAAGAACTTGAGCAGATTTTGGAGCAAAGAATTGGCAGAAGTACAAGAGGAAAACAATATATGGAATATTTGGTAAAGTGGAAGAATAGACCGATTGAAGTCAGTTATTGGATTTCAAAGTCTGAGTTGGATGCAGCTCGGATCATACCTGTTTCATGATTCAGAGAATCATTTTCAAATAACCCCAGGTGTCTGATGTGGGAGAATCTCGGGTCCTTGGCAATCCTGTGTCACCAAAAACATATTTGAAGTTTGTCTATGTTGTGCAATTCCTGCTTTGACTGATTTGATTCAGTGTTGCTTGGTTTCCTTTGTTGACCAGGTTGGTCAGTTATCTCTCTGGCGCTTGGTTAATTCCTTGGTGCTCGGCGATGCTTGTTTGGCACTCGGTTATCCTTGCTTGCCGAGTTATTTGTTTTAGATTTTTGTTGAGGCTGACTTGTGCATTTAATTATGGTCATGGATTTAATGCTGGTATCCATCATTGGAAAGTGTGTGGACCTAGATATGGTCATCCCTTCCATTGATTGTGGATTTGAAGGCCGACTTGGCTCGGTAGCCTCTTGTATAAATGTAGTTGTTTGGTTAAAGTTTAGGGGGAGTTTTAGAGGAAGTTATTGGGGATAGAAGATAGAAGATAGAGGATAAGATATGGTTGGAAGATCCTCACATGCTGGAGGACTTCTGTACTTGATTGTAATATCTAGCCTAAACCAGGAAGGGCTTACAACTCGGCATGTATGAATCAATTTGAAGATAATATATGAAATTTTTTTCTTTCTCTCTCTCACTATTGTGTGTTGTTTCTTTCATGCGTTGTTTTGAAAGGTGGATCTAGTTAGGGTGAGCCTTTGGCCTCTCTCTATATCCTCCCTTGCATCACAAAGTATTTATGGAAAAGAGTGTTATGAAGGATCATATAATGAGAGGTTTAGTTGATAAAGGTCTTATGTTAATTGGGTGTTAGGGTGAGTGGGATGGTTCTGTCTTTAAGGTAAGAATATTTTTCTCAGTACCAAAGAGAATTAGGACCAAAAATTTCACATAACATCTCAGCCTTTAGTTCATCATAGGAAGGGAATGTAAAGTTCTTGACAAGAAACTCACATCATGAGGCATTTTTTGATATAGATGTTAATGATGCATGGTAGGCTGGGAAGAGGGGCTAAAGGATCACCCTAATCCAGATCTACCTTGCAAAGATCACACACGAAAGAAATAACACACAAAGTGTGAGAGAGAGAGAGAGAGAATGTAGAGAAGATCCTTATATTTCATCAGATTGATTTATACATGTGGGGCTGTAAGGCCTTCCTGGTTAGGCTAGATATTATAATTTGATTACAAAAATCCTCCAACATGCGAGGATTCAAAAACTATCTTCCAACTTCTAATCTAATACCATCTATCTTCTAGCTATAAGCGATCTACCACTACTCCCTAAAACTAAAACCAACAAGCACAATATATACAAGAGGCTACCAAAACAAGTCAGCCTTCAGATCCACCATTAATAAAAGGAATAACTAGATCTAGGTCCATATGCTTCCCAATGACTGATACCAACATTAAATTTGTGACAACAATTAAATGCACAAGTCGGCCTCAACATAAAACTAAAACAAAAAACTCAGTAAGAAAGGATAACCGAGCACCAGGAAAGGATAATTGAGCATGAGGGAATTAACCGACCAGCTCAGTTAAAGAAGGAACCTGAGAAACTACCGATCTGACTCGGTTAAAGAAGGAACCGAGAAACACAAAAAACTCAAACTTATTTTTGGTGACACAGGATTGCCAAGGACCCGAGATGATCTTGCATTAGACACCTGGGGTTATTTGAAATGATTCTCTGAATCATGAAATAGCTACAACCTGAGCTGAATCCAACTTAGATTGTGAAATCCATGAACTATCTTCAATTAGTTTGTTCTTGCACTTTACTAGATATTACATATACTATTTTCCTCTTGTGCTTCTGCCAATTATTTATTCCAAAAAAATTTCAACTTCTTCTGTCTGCCTCTTAGGATAATCATTCAGTACTATCATTTGTTTATCTGATTCATGGTACTCATACAAATCTACAATGTTGAATATAGGTGATATATACATGTCATCAGGTAACTCAATCTCATAATAATTTCCACTGTCAAATCTCCCCAATATCTTGCAAGGACCAACTTTAATCATTTTCAGCTTCCTATATGTTCCAATAGGAAATCTTCCTTTCTTCAAGTGTACCATTACTTCATCTCCAATTGAAAAAGTCTTATGTCTTCTTGATCTATCTGCTCTGTCTTTGTATTTCTGATAACTTTTCTCCAATTTATGTTTCACTTCCTCATGCAATGTCTTCATGAACTCAACAAACTTTACTCCTTCAACACTTGTCTTTTCTTCCAACAATATCCTTCAAATCTGATATACCTCTCGGTTGTATGCCATTAACAATCTCAAAAGGTGTTTTCCCAGTACTCCTATTTACTAAATTATTATATGCAAACTCTTCTTGTGCCAACATAGAATCCCAATTACTCAGTGTATCTCCAACTAAGCATCTCAAAATATTACCCAAACTTCTATTCACAACCTTTTTTTGTCCATTAGTCCATGGGTGAAATGTAGAACTATACCTCAACTCGGTGCTCAACTTTCTCCAAAGAGTCTTCCAAAAGTATCCAACAAATTTACTGTCTCAGTCAAAGATGATACTCCTCAGTAATCCATGCAATTTGACAATTTCCTTAAAGAAAAGATCTGCTATATGCACTGCATCTAATCTCTTTCTACAAGGTATAAAATGTTCCATCTTAGAAAATCTATCCACAACCACAAATATAGAATCATTACCTCTTACTATCTTCGGTAAGCCAAGAAAAAAATCCATACTGATATCAATCCAAGGTTTCTCAGGAACAAAAATTGGTATATATAATCTAGTATTCTGACTTACTCCCTTTGTAACTTGATAAATTCTACAAATTTTCACAAATTTATGAGCATCCTTATACATTTACAGCCAAAAGTATTTCTCCTTAAGAAAATTCAATGTTTTGTCAATACCAAAATATCCAGCCAAACTACTACTATGTTTCTCCTTTATCAAATTAGTTCTCATTGATCCTCTCGGTATACACAACTGAATACCTTTAAACAACATACCTTCTTGAATGAAATAGTCTTCCCATTTACTACTCAGTTGATCTTGAATAGGTGCTCTGCACTTTCTTGACGACTCAAAAAAATCAGGATCAGTTTCATACAATTATTTCATGTCTTCAAAACCAAGAACTTCAATTCTCATCTTGGTCATCAAAGATCTTCTTCTACTCAATGCATCAATAACTCATTTAGTGACTCCAATCTTATGTTTTATCAAAAATGTCATCCATTCTCGGTATAGGAAACCTATATTTCACTATTATCTTGTTGATTTATCTAGAATTAGTACACATTCACCATTCTCCATTCTTCTTAGGTGCAAATACAATTGGTACTACACAAGGACTCAAACTTTCTTGGATCAAACCTTTCTACAACAATTCTTGGATCTATTGGTTCAATTCCTAATTCTCGGTAGGTGTCAACTGATGTGGTGCCTTATTTAGTAAACTAGTAGCTCCAGAGATTAAATCCATGCAATGTTCAATGCTTCTCTTTGGTGGAAAACCATCAGGTAAATTATTAGAAATGATCTCTCTATACTCAGTGAGTATCTTATCAATATCTTCAGGTATGCTATCCTCTTTTTTCTTACTCAATTTTTTAGTAACCAAAACAAAACATACATCATTCTTCTTCATCTCCTTAACAAACTTTCTTCCTTCCATTAAGCAAAATTTCACAAATGTACAAACACTACTAACAATTTCTTCAATCAAAGGTAACAAGATTTGTCTTCTCCCTTTAGCTCGAATAGTATATTTGTGTAATCTCCCATCATATATAGCATGTCTATCATATTGCCAAGGTCTACCCAACAAAATATGAAAATAATCCATAGGCATGATATCACATAACACCTTATCATAATACTTTCCAATTTTCAAATTCACATAACATTGTTCACTTACCAAGAGTGTATGTTCATCCTTGATCCATGAAGTTTGATAGGGCTTTAGGTGTTTTAACCTTTCCAACTACAACTTTGTAACCATTTCCTCAGATGCCAAGTTCTCCGAGCTTCCACTATCAATAATTACCTTCCACACTTCATCAAAAACTCTACATCTAGTTTTGAACAAACTTTTCCTTACCAGATCTTCCTTATTACCTTCACTCCAAAGTTCTCTCCTACCCATCAAGTTCTTTTCCTTCTTAGGTTCATTTAGTGAAGCTTCTTGCACCAAATAATTTCTACTGGTACTAAAATTCTTACTTGAATGTGTACACTCAAATGATCTATGTCCTTCTTCTCCATAATTATAACAAGTTCCTCAAAATCCACCTCTTCTATAACCACCTTGGTAGTTATTGCCTCTTCCTCTAACTGAACTTTCACCTTTCCACTCAGTCTTGCCTTTGTCCATATTTGTCTTTTCTAGATTATATCTATTATTTTCACCATAAGATCTACCTCTTCCTCTCTATCTTTTCTCATGTCTCTTATTCAATTTCTCCTCATCTTTCATGGAAAATTGATAAGCTTCTTCAATGTTTTCTAACTTAACCAAACTGATTTCTTCTTGGATGGAAACTCTCAATCCATTCAGGTACCTAGAAATTCTTTCTACTTAATCTTCACCATGTCCAGATCTGATATCTAATCTATATAATTGCTCAATATAATATTTTACTGAGCTATCTTTCTATCTTAAACTTTGCATTTGCCTAACTAGGTTAATCTGATAATCACAAGGTACAAAATTTCCTTTCAGCTTATTTATCATCTTATTCCATACCTTGATTTTGTCTTTGTCTTTCCTTTTTTGGTCCAATTGTAGATGCTCCCACCACAAGGATGCATGACTCTTCAACTTTGTGCTTGCAATTTTTACCTTCTTTTCCTCAAGGACATTTTCATACTCAAAATACTTCTCCATCTCAGTGATCCAATCCACTAATTCATCTGAATCCAACTTTCCACTGTACTTGGGAGGATTTAAATGTGGTGTAGATTTCAAATTTGTCAAAGCTTTCAACAATATTTCCTCACCCTGATCCATCATAGGTGTAGGTTCCACATCACCTTGCTCTTCTTCAATTTATTCATCACTAACATCTTCAAGATGTCTTCCTCTATGCTAGGTTGTCTCAATGACTTCTAGTCTAGCAAAAAGTTGTCTCAACATGTCTACCAATCTTGGATCTGCATCTCACCTCCCACGAACCATCTTGAAAACTTTTGAAATTGTAGGTCAGATCATAATCTACCACCCTACAACCAATATCAACTAGGGTTTGACAAGAAGGAACCCTCAAACCTAGATTCACAAATCTAGATCCATATCTCAACCTTTTCTCTGATACCACCTAACGTAGGGCAGGTCGGGAAGAGGGGCCAAAGGCTCACCCTAATCCAAATCTACCTTGCATAGATCACACATGGAAGTAATAACACAAAAAGTGAGAGAGAGAATGCATAAAATATCCTTATATTTCATCAGATTGATTCATACATGCCATGCTGTAAGGCCTTCCCAGTTAGGCTAGTTATTAGAATTTAATTACAACAATCCTCCAACATGCAAGGATTTAGAAACTATCTTTCAACTTCTAATCTAATACCATCTATCTTTTATCTCTAAGATAATGTACCACTACTCCCTAAAACTAAAACCAACAACCAAAATATATACAAGAGGCTACCAAAACAAGTCGGCTTTCAGATCCACCATTAATGGAAGGAATGACTAGATCTAGGTCCATACACTTCCCAATGATTGATACCAACATTAAATTAGTGACCATAATTAAATGCACAAGTCAATCTCAAAAAAAAACTAAAAAAAATAACTCAATAAGAAAGGATAAGCGAGTGCCAGGAAAGGATAACCGAGCACCAAGGAATTAACTGACCAACTCAGTTAAAGAAGGAACCTGATCAACTACCAAGCCAACTTGGTCAAAGAAGGAACCGAGCAACACAGAAAAATCAAACTTTTTTTTGGTGACACAGGATTGCCAAGGACCCAAGATGCTCTTGCATCAATTAAGGATGCAATAGTGGCCATTGCATTAGCTTCTTTTTTATTTTCTCATGGAATCTTTTGAAAAAATATCTCTATAAAATGTTGCTTCAAATCTTCAACCAAGCAGTAGTATGGGAGGAATTTTTCATCCTTTATCTAATATTCATCTTTAACTTATTTGATAACCAACTAAGAGTCACCAAGAACAAGTAAGCAATATATTTTCTATTTGATAGCTTGACACATCCCTATTACCAAGGCCTCATATTCTAAAACATTATTCATGCATGTGAATTGTAGCTTGAATGATTTAGGGATAAGATCCTATTTTGGTGTTATGAACAATATACCTTCCATCATGTTGGTACTCTAAAATTCTTGAGATTACCACTAGTGAAAATTTTGTGAAAAGGCCCTTTGTGCATTAGTTGAAGATGCCCTATTTTTTCATTCAATATTTAGGTACCTTTGATGAGTTATCAGAATATGGAACCATTTTCTAGTCCACTAGTGTTCCCAACATCTAGTATCGGTATGTAAAATGTGAAGAAAACTAAGGCTTGAAACTTTCAAAACGTGTGCTTGATGGGTTTCAAACATGCATTTCGGAAAGTGGCCACAAAAATTTCATGCAAATGTGATTGGTAGGTAGGTCAGTGTGGGAGAGATATTTTTGGGTGACCATGTTAGATTTCACAGATGTGCAGGGCAGTTCTATGCATTGCCATGATAGGAGAAGAAACAGGGTGAGTTGTCAAGTTTTAAATGGATTAAAATAAAGAGTTATTCTCATTTAGTGTCTTGTTGTGAGATATGTGATTTTATATTCATGCTTTGATATAAGGGGTGAATTAATGCTTAGCTAGAGTTACAAATTTGCTAAGTTTATGTAGTGACTTCTGATAAGTAGGTCAGATTGGGGTTATTGCTGGGAAATATTGTAAGGCAATGTTTCTAAGATCTTATGCTATTAGTAAAACTCTATCATATGTAGTTGTATTTTCTTATTGACTCAAATGACCAATGGAATAAGGAATCGATCTTAGTTATGGTTGGTTTTATAGTCAATTTTTTATTCAGATCTGATCATTTCTTTCTATCAAATGATTAAATCATGAATATCTTTACGTTATGTGTAATTTATTTGTGTTATTTTACCTCATGCTCCATAACAATTGAGAATCAATGAGTAATTGTGATTAATTAGTATTTTTTTGTTATTATTGAGCCTCTTATGAGATTTATGCTTTGTGTTCATGCCAGTTGTGTGTATAAGTGAATGTATTGAAGGGCATTAAGGTCTACCCACCTTGGTTTTGCAGAACCTAAAGTGTAGAGGGAATCAATATCCCTGTCAGTTGGTCCAGTCCTCTTAGGAAGTTTAATAATTGGATTTAGCTTCTCTATAGAATTTGTTGAAGAGTGTATTGGTAGCTTCCTATAGTGTAAACCCCTTTTTTATGAACCAACAAAAAGGTGACTCTACTGGGGAAGATTTTATAATTTTTTGTGTTAACAAGATTCATAGTTGAGCTTGCTCCTTATTTTGTTAATAATTCAAACTAGTTCATCAGTCCATTGAGATTGCATAGAGTAGAAAGGATTTTTTTATGATTGAAGATTGAGTTCTATGTCTTAAGTCTGTAATAGTATGTTTTTCATCTAAATTTTAAATCTTGTGAAGAGTTGAAGTATATGTTTGAACTACTGAAAATTGTAAGGAGATCCTTGCAAATTATTACAAAATATTTTTCCCAATTCCAAATTGGGTGATAAATCTAATCTTTGCACCAGTGCTTTCATAAAAGTTATGTTCTAATGGTTTCACAAGATTGATAAAATTTTTTATGAATCTTATTGAGGTAGCATCCGGTTGATGGGTGACCTTCATGGGGATCCAAAAGGTGGATTACTAAAGGTGATATAGAAGCAGACAATTCTCTCTTGTCATACAAATTTTTAAAGTAGGAATGCAATATAATAATATAAGTTTACATACTTTTGAGATATTTTAAGCTTATGTATTTAAGTGTTAAAGTAATTTAAGTGTCATTTTGTGATAAAGAAATAAATTTTATACTAATATTTTTAGATCTGAAAAGTCTATAAGTGTGTATGATTTGAATATAAATGTGAAAAATAGATATTTTTTCACATAGTATGTAGCTATGATAGTTTCTTGTATTTTTTTTCTCTATGGAAGAATATATGCCATTATGTTTTGAAGGTTACACAAATATTGTTCCTACTAAAGTTAGGACATATTTTCCAAAGTTTAATGGTGATGGATTAGATTAAACATGTACACATTTGGATGATTTTTCTAATCTGATGGATGAGTATGAAATATATCATGATGATGTTGTCATGAAGATTTTTTTTGAAACCCTAATAGAGGATGCAAGGGATCGGTTCTTATTCTTACCAACATATTCAATTTCTTCTTAGGAATATTTGTGTGCAATGTTCATGAGGTAATTTTTTGGAAGAATTAATCCAAGTATGGCAATACGAAGATTCATGGACATTAAATTAAGGAGGGTGAGTTAGTTTCTTCTTTTAATGTCATATTTGTAAAGGCATTGATTGATATTCCAACAAGATATAGACCCAATGATGAATATTTGTTGGTTCTCTATTGGGGTGCATTTGATAAGGATATGAGCTTCTTATTGAGAAAGATAAAGTAAAAGACATGCAACAGGCTTTTACGACAACAATGGATTTGAAGAATTAGTTGAAATATGGAATGGTGAGAGGAGTTCTATATGATGATGTTTGTTGTCATAAAATAGTTAGTATTGAGGGTGGGTGTGAAGTAAGAAATTAAAATTAATACCAAATCATTAATGTCTCTATTGATCACACTAACCATGTTTCTAGTTATGATGATCATATGCGAGAAAAGAGCATGTTGCAAACAAAGGTTAATCCTCATGTTGATGGTGAAGAGGTTAGTGAAAAATATTATAACAATGCTGATTTAGAGATGGAAATGGTTCCTGTTGTCACACCATGTAATGAAGTTACTCGTTATTCTAGTAAGGAGGAAATTGAGGCTATTCATTCATAGTCCTATGATTCAGTTTGTGAAGTTGAATGTATGCACAAAGATATAAATTAGAAAGTTCAGATCCTTTTTAGCCAGATGACTAGGTGGTAATGCATGATAATCATTGTATGTTATATCTTGATGCATTATTTGATAAAGGTTTCATTTTATTTCCACCTACTGATGAGATAAAAAGTGATGCAAAATTTTTTGAGTATGACTTTTATAAGGGGTGTGAATGGAAATACATCAATAGTTTTAAATATGAAACTATTTTTAAGCCTATGGAAGTTTATGTATGTGGAAAAAATGTATACATTGATGCTTTTAAGTGGCTGTCCACATATTTTGATGAGAATCATTCATTTAATAAAGGTAAATACTAGTGTTACATTTTTTGATGGTCCGAGGCCACCAAATAAGAAGTGAAGGTTTGATTTCTTTTTCTTGTAGATAATAAGATCATGGAAGATGGAGTGGTATTCTCAACCATAGATTATGATATCTTTCTATTCCTACAAGAGACATACATCCCTAATTAGAGCCATTGTTGGTACTCTCTAATTCTTGAGATTACCACTATTGAAAATTTTGTGAAAATTCCCTTTGTGCATTAGTTGAAGATGACCTATTTTGGAATTCACTATTTAGGTATCTTTGATTAGTTGTTAGAACATGGAACCATTTTTTTAATTCCTTATAATTCCCAACATCTAGTGTCGGTATGTAAAATGTGAAGAAAAAGAAGGCTTGAAACTTTCAAAATGTGTGCTTGATGGGTTTAAAACCTATGTTTCCTCCTTGTTTGTAGTGGAACACGACCACAAAAATTTCATGAAAATAAAATTGGTAGTTAGGTTGGTGTGGGAGAGATATTTTTGGGTGACTAAGCTAGATTTCACATATATGCAGGAAAGTTCTATGCATCACCGTGATATGAGAAGAAATGAGGTGAGTTATGTTGTATGGTCATTATCCCACATTAACTAGATGATGTGGATAAGATATGTCTTTATATGTGAGTGCCATCCCATTAAGTTCCCAATAAGGCACTATAAATTTTGGCAAGTGGCTCGCGTGTGGGGAACTTGGGGGATGAGTTGAGTGATGATGTCAGCAAAATTTTGACCAACCAGGATAACAAGGATGATGATGCAACATACTAATGTGGAAGTGACTTGGCATGATATCTATGTGATGAGGTGGAAGTTCAAGGGAAAATGCAAGTGCACCACATGGCATAGTTCCCAAGATGACAAGGTAGGCCCAAAGATGATAGATGGAATGATCTTGTGATCTTGTGATTAGAGTGATGAAGATAGAGAATGATCTCAGGATTATGGCATTGTAATGCATGGTAGATAGGTATAAATTTTTGGGTGCTAATATTTATGGTCATGATCATGTGAAATGGCTACAATAGTGGTTACTACGAGTTTAGCGGTTAAGTTCATTGTTGACATAAAATCTTGTGAGCCTTGCGAGTAGTGGTTGTTGCGACTTCACCAGTTAAGTGAATGATTAGTATAAAATGATATGACAATGAAACTAACAGTTTGGAATGACTTCGCAAGGTCATAACATGGTTAAAAACACATGGTGTGACCTTGTGATGGGAGATAGAAAATTCTAAGCCGTGAGTTCACAAGTTTCCTAACTAGTTAGTGGAAGATGTTGTGAACTCGTGCATGGTTACATAAAATGCTAGTCATAGCTTCATCAATTAAGTGAACAATTAGTAGATGAGGTTACAAACATGTGCACTTGGGATTGTTGTGACTACATATTTATCTCAAGCAGTTGGTGTGACTTCATAGGTTAGGTAGGTTGCTAGTATGAGAGGTTACAAACTGGCATGATGATTATAGAATGTGCTTAACATGACTTCCTAGGGTTGTTCATGGGTTAGTGGAATAGGCTAAGAACCCAAAAATTAGGCATAATTTTCTAGGCATGAGGTTGCAAGTTGTCAATTCAGTTATAGGAAAAGTTAGGTGCAACTTCGTGAGGTTTCTAGGTGGTTAGAAGAAGAGGTTGTGAGCTTGCACACATTTATAACTAGTGCTAGTTTGTAGGGTCACCCATTATATTTGTGGTTAGGGTTTAGAGCCACAAGGTTGCAGGGAAAATACAAGGATACCACATTGCACTCCTGTAGAAGTAGTCCCTGGGGTCAAATTTTAGCGGGAGTCATAATCATTATACAATTTAAATTGGACAGAGAAGAGAAGATATTTTGCAAAGCAAATTTTGAGGAAGGAGAGACATGTGTCATCTATAGGTCAGATTTGAATCTCCTCTCTCTTATATATATTCTCCTCTTTTCTCTATTGAAAGGGTTCCAATATTTATGGTTCCAGTAGTAAAATTAGTTGGGGATGAGTAGCATTTGTAAATCCATTTTTAGAGCATTTTAGATGAGTCCGTGTTAAGTTTTTGTAGGTTTTGAGTCTATAGGTTGTATTGATGTTATATGTCAGAGGTAGAAAAGGTTTTTTTATAGAAATAAAATTTTGATTCAAATCTCTCTAGTGTATCAATTCAGTCAATTTTTAAATGGAATAAAACAAAGAGTTATTCTCATTTAGTGTCTTGATGTGAGATATATGATTTTCTATTCATGATTTAATCTAAGGGGTCAATTAAATGCTTAGGTAGAGTTACATATTTTCTGATTTTGTGCATGGATTCTAATAAGTGGGTTGGATTGGGGTTATTGTTGGGAAATATTCTAAGGCAATGTTTCTCATATCTTATGCTATTAGTAAAACTCTATCATATGTAGTTGTATTTTATTGACTCAAATTCCAAATGGAATAAGGAACTAATCTTATCTATGGTTGGTTTTATATTTGGTTTGTTGTCTAGATCTATTCTTTTCTTGCTATCAAATAGTTACATCATGAATATCTTTACGTTCTGTGTAAGTTGTTTGAGTTATTTTATCTCATGCTCCATAAAAATTGAGGATCAATGATTAATTAGCCATTACTTAGTATTTTATTATTATTGTTGAGTCCCTTATGAGATTTATAATTTTTGTTAATTCCAATTATGTGTATAGGTGAATGTATTGAAGGGCATTAAGGTCTACCCACCTTGGTTTTGTAGAACCTAAAGTTTAGAGGCAATCAATATCCTCTTTAGTTGGTCTAGTTCTATTAGGAAGTTTAATAATTGGAGTTATCTACTCTATATAATTTTTTGAAGAGTGTACTGGTATCTTCTCATTGCATAAACCCATTTTTAGGAACCAACACCCCAATCCTTTCTGTTCATAGGATCCATGAAAGTAGATTTTCCAGTACATACCAGGGTTAATAGTCATAATGGACTCATTTGGAAAATCTATGATGATGGGATGATCCTCTTGAATAGGATATTTTTCTAGTTGATCCACAATTTCTTAGCCCTTAATAACTTTATGATCCAAATACACAATAATTTTTTTTACTAAGAATCATGACCCATTTGGAAGTGCCCATGGTAAGAGAAGCATTAGGTAATAAGTACTTAAGTGGATCAACCTTTGCAATAATATGTATCTTGTGATTAAGCATGTAATGGAACAAATTATGCATGAAAAATACAATGAATAAACAATATGTTTAAATATCTATATAGTTCAATTCATAACCCACTAGATTTCTACTGAGGTAATAGATTGCATGTTCCTTCCCCTTATCATCTAATTGTGCCAAAAGAGCACCTAGTGCAACTTCAGTAGAAGAATATGTACAAAATTAAAGGTCAGCCTGAAATAGGTCGGACCGACACTAAGCGATTAACTAGATATTATTTTAACTATTTGAATGATTTTTGACACAAACAGTCCCACTAGAGCTTGACATCTTTGTGCAATAGGTGATAAAAGGAATGTGATTTATCCACTAGCTACGATATGAACCTTTGGATAGTTTGAAGTTTTCCTTGTAAACTATGCAATTGTTTTAATGTTTTAGGAGGTGGCATGTCTAGAATGGCCTTCACTTTCTTGGGATCCAATTCTATGCCTCTACATGATACACTATATCCTAAATATTTATTGGATTGGATGCTAAAGATACATTTCTTGGGATTGAGGTGAACCTTGTACTTCTCCAATCTTTCAAAGATTGTGGTAAGGATAGAAATATGTGATTTCACATGTCTTAGATTTACCCAAAAGATCATCCACATAGTCTTCCATAATAACATGCAAAATATCATGAAAGATTATTATCATTGCATGTTGATAGGTTGCTCCAACATTTTTAAGGCCAAAGGGCATGCCCTAGTAACATAACATACCCAAATGAGTTATAAATGTAGTTTTGTGTTGACCTTCTCATGCTATTCTAATCTGATTATATCTAGAAAAGCCATCCATGAGGGACAACATTTCATGTACGATAGTAAAGTCCACTATGATGTCAATGTTTGGTAGTGGAAAATCATCCTTAGGATATGCCAAGTTTAAGTCTCTAAAATCTATATAAATATAGATGCCCCCAATAGGATTTCCTACTGGTAAAATGTTATAAACCCATTCTGGATAATAAATAGGCCTAATGAATTAGGCATCAAGAATCTTTTGGAGTTATTCTTTGACTAAAAAGGTGACTTTTGGATGCATCTTGTGTAACTTTTTCTTTATAGTTCTATCCTTTCGATCAACAAAAAGATCATGTACAACTAAATCTATATCCAATTTAGGCATATCTTTGTAGGTCCAAGTGAAATTGACTTTTGATTTCTTGAGGAGCTCAATCATATCTTTTATTTCCTATTCATTGAGTGAAATTGCAATATAGGTGATCTTTGGATCCTCTTCTGTATCAGGGTTAATGACTATTGTGTCTTCTATCAATATAGATGATTTTTCTAGAAGAAAAGACATTAATGGTAGGTCAACTTATCCCTCCTATAGCACCTTAAAGAGGTTTTCACTAGAGGCATTTTCCTTTATTTTATTTTTTTCTTCATTTAAAGGTGCCTCATAGAGGTTTTCACGAGGCGATGTTTTATCATTTTTCTAATTTTTATTTTTGATTTTGTGACTAAGAGAATTGACCTAGATATCAAAGTAGGATTGATCATCATACTAAACCTCATGCTTCTATTCTCAAAGATCCTTAAGTCCAAATAGTGATAATACTATCTCATTTGAATTGCATATGTCTAAAGAAGGTGGTGAATCTTGTTCATCCTAGTCAATTAGTTTAGTGTTATTAAGCGGAATATTAGGTGATGAAAGATCAACTATTGTAATGAAAAGGACATGGGTATAGTCATTGAGGTCATATTCAATGTATTGGAAAGGTACTTCAAAAAATTTGTCTTCAGTGTCTAAATTAGATTCAAGAAAACAATAATCATGAGAAAAGTTCATCTTAGTTTCTAAGGAGCCCAATCCTCTACCATAAGGGTAACCTTTTTCTTCGATGAGTGTTTTCCTTCCTATTTCATTTTCTCCTAGGTCAGTACCATGATATCCTATGCTTTCAATAATGGGAAGGTCCTTTACATACTTACCTTCACAGAAGGCTACTAGTTTTTCTTCCTCTTCCTTATAGAGCCAGTCTAAGATATCAAACTCTATGTGTTCATCCACTAAGGATCCCCAATGTTCAAAAGTGGTCTTATTGCATCTTATAGAATCATTTTCTCTTGAAGGATTTAGTCATGAAGGTTTAATATAAGATCTAGGGGATAAAGGGAGTTATCCAATACATATAGAATTTTCAAACTTTTATTCTCCTAAGCCTTAATCCATGAACTATACCTTCTTGATTTTTCTTTAGTGAATTTCTCTTTTCTTTAGCTTTGTTTGAGGAGAATTTAGATGTCTTTTTGGTGTCTTCAGAAGAAAAATTTTCAACTCATCCTCCATATTCATTCAAAGGACAATAATTTGATTATTTTCCTTCCAATATCTTACAATATTGAAAGGGTTCTAGATCTACAAGAATGGTTATCTCTCTACTATGATGTGGGAACTTTAGAAATTGATGATATGTAGAATGAACACCCTTAATAGTGTGTATTCATGGTCATACCAAGAGAATGTTATATGAAAGATCTAGGTCAAGCACATGACATGTTCTCTCAATTAGGGTTGGGCCTACTTTTAGAGGTAGTGTTACCAAACCTTTGCTTTCCCTTTCTCTATCATCATCTGATTTTATTGTGATTCTCTTATTTACATCAAGAAGGTCTTAAAAAATACCAATGTTCCAGATCATCTTTAATGTACATAAATTTAGACCAATTCCACCATCTATAAGGACACGTTTGATCCTAGTGGAATGGTTATGAGATTTAATATGGAGGGATTTATTATGGTAGGGTTTAGGACCATATAAATATCTATTAGTAAAGAATAAGTGTTATTGTGTAGCTAAATTTCCAATTAGGGCTTGAAAATGAGAAGCATTTCTATTCTTAGGAGTATGTGATTTAGTAAGGGCATTTTCAAGAACTTATTTATGGATGCAAGATGTATGGAGAAGCTAAAGGATGGATATCTATGCAAGATTCTTCCCTAGTTGAGCCAAAAAATTATAACATGAAGTGGTCTATGTGGATTTTTAGTGGCTTGGATGGTGACTCTAGCTCTTCAAGTGGTGGCATTGCAATATGCACCTCTAAGGGTCAAAGGTTATACACCTTTAAGGTTCAAGGTATTTACATAGTTTTTGCATTCTTCAATGTATCTACAAAGTGATTCAAAAATAAATATATCATTCTCTTCTAAAATCCCACATATTTGATCAATGTTGGTTATATTGTTGGTAGAATAATCATATGGGATAGTGTTAGATATTGAGGCATTATTCTGATTGTGCTCTGAGAAGGGTTCATTGTAAACCTTCAGTTTTTCATTTGATGAAAAAGTATTTTTCCACTAAACTTCAATATTTCCATCATATATGAGGTCTTGGACAAAGTATCTCAATTTCATACACTTTTTGGTATCATGTCCTTTGATGCAATGGTATTCACAATATTTTTTATTCTTGTACCAAAAGGGCTTAGGTCATTTTTCATCAAATGGTCGAGTGTTAGGATATATCATCATCCCTTGATCAAATAATCATCGAAATAAAACATAAAGTAATTTTGCAAGGGAGGTGAATTGCTGGCATTGTCATTGTTAGAATAATAGTGTCCCAATCAATTGAGGGGGGGCGGGTGGGGGGTGGCATGAATTAGTTGATGCCAATTCAATGTACTCATAATTTTACTTCAAACTTAGTCCTTAAAACAAAACACTAAATTGAAAAGTGAATGCAACAATAACACACATACATATGAACACCAATATTTTTTCTTGAGGAAAAACCTATTAAGGGAAAAAAACCCATGGGAATGGCACCCAAAAATATCTACACTATAGCTATAGTAACCATGTTAAGAGTTTTGAACCTATTAGGAGTCGATTATTACAATAGGCAGGTCTTGGTTAAAGGATAAACCATGTTAGGGGTCTTTATAATGTGATTCCAATTAAGGAATTGACCCTATTAGGAGTCCAACCCTATCAAAGGAAATAAAAACCTATTAGGGGTGTACAATACATCAAAATAATAAAGAGATTTGAGAGTTAAAGCCACCCTCAGGTTCTCCAAACCTTACAACTTCAATTTTGAGTTAATTATGTTCTGAAACTACTTCCAACCTTCAATCAATGCCAAGCAAGCTCCACCTTATGCCAAAGTGCACAAATACTATTCTATAAATAGTATCCAATGCAGCCTTAAGCTCACATTTACCTCTGCATATCACATATGCAGTTCCACACTTATTTTCCTAGGAATTCAATCCTTAAATACAAGTTACAATAATTATATCCAAGTCGGCCTTAATAGGATAAATCTTATTTAAAAAATACAAATGGACCTATGAAAAGATGCACATGGAATCTCTTAAAATGTTACAACATATTAATTACATCAATTAATCATTTAGATCTTTTGATTAAGCTCGCATATCACATTACTTAAAATGTGTTCTAAGTCAGCCTTCAAATAGGTCTTCGCCAATGCATACACCATATCTGACGTTTCTTGTTTGTTCATGATGCCATATGATCATAGTAATATCTCAATCTAGTGTCCTACATGAACCTATGTTCACATTTCATAACTCAAATGACCATGAGTTCTATCCACAAAGTTCTGTAATCAACTCTGTGAAAACACAGTTTCTATCTTCTGAAAACTAGTCATAAGTAATATAGTCATAACTCTATCAGATCAACTCATAAGAATGTACGATCATAGATGGTAACCCAAGACATCATTATAATTATTCCTCTAAGTGCATACATTCTTATTTTCTATTTTGTGTCCGGACAATTCTCTGCAACCTCTTGTGCAAGCTCCTGAACAATCCATTCAATAGAATATATTTCCATCAATGACAAACTCTATCATGAATGCAACACACAACCAATGTAGCATACCCCCATAATTACTATGATACTCCCCCATAGGAATATCATTAGCATTCATGCTAAAAATCTCCCCCTTTGGCATTGATGGAAACATAGATGAAAAACATCTAAGTTCCATAAATACCAAAACATGCTTGTACTATATCTACATCAACATCTTTTTCAAATCCTCTTCGTTAATAAAAAAGATGACCTTTTCATACTATTTTACATATTTCAATCTCTCCCCCATTGACATCAATGTCAAAGGTGTCTCCAAGAGTTCTCAATAACTCAGCTCAAATACATATAGTCCCCCATAGGAGAAGCATTAAGCATATAATCCAGAGAATGAAATAGTGCTATGATATTTTTGGACTAATGCAATTTATGCTTCAATTACTCAAGGGTAGGCTGGAACATGACCCCTAGCATACCTCTTAGTGATGCAGGAGAATTTTGGGTCCTTAGAAATCCTATGTCACCAAAAACATGTTTGAAGTTTTCTGTGTTGCTCGGTTCCTACTTTGATCAAGTTGGTTCGGTGTTTCTTGGTTTCCTTTGTTTATAGGTGTTGGTCCATTATCTCTCTACAACTCAGTTATCCTTGCTTACCAAGTTGTTTTCTTTGGATTCTTATTGAGGCCTACTTGTGTAATTAATTTTGGTCATAAATTTAATGATGGTATCTATCATTGGGAAGTGTGTGGACCTAGATCTAGTCATTCCTTCTGTTGATGGTGGATCTAAAGGCTGACTTGATTCGGTAGCCTCTTGTATAAATTTAGTTATTTGGTTAGAGTTTAGGAAGTAATTTCTAGAGGAGTAAGTTAGGAAGAAGATAAAAGACTAGAGATTATTGGTAGATCCTCGCATGTTGGAGGACTTCTATACTTAATTGTAATATCTAGCCTAAACTGGGAAGGCCTTACAACCTGACATGTATGAATCAAATTGAAGATAATATATGAAAGTTTCTGTATTCTCTCTCACACTTTTTTTGTTGTTTCTTTTGCATGTGATCTCTACAAGGTGGATCTGGTTAGGGTGTGCCTTTGGCCCCTCTCCCCATCCTCCCTCATGTCACTTAGATACTCAAATGTATCCTTAGGAAGGTTTTTTGTGAAAATGTCTTCTATTTTCTCCTTTGTACTCACATATTATAACTTTACTTCCTTCTCTGCTACTTTATCTCTCAAGAAATGATACTTTATTTCTATATGTTTTGTCTTTGAATGCATAATAGGGTTCTTTGACATATTTTCCATGCTAGTATTGTCACAATATATAGTGACTGAATCTTCTAGACATACTCCAAAGTCATTCAACATTTTCTTTATCCATATGATCTGTGTACAATTGATTTCTTCTGCAACATATTATGATTCTGCAGTAGACTGAGCAATGCAATCCTGCTTCTTGCTAAGCCAGGAAACCAATCTTTTACCAAGGAAGAATGCTTCTCCACTAGTAATTTTTTTGTCATCTACATTCCCTACCCAATTAGCATCAGTGAAAGCATGAAATATAAAGTCCTGTGATCTATCATACCATAGACAAAACTCAATTGTTCCCTTTAGAAAACTTTGTTCTAGTTACCATAGGAGTTCCAATAGGTTTACTGTCATCCATGCCAAACCTTTCCAACAGCTCTTTGAGATATTTGTATTAGAATAACTGAGAGGGAGGTGAATTAGTTAATCAATGTCCCAATACAAAATGTATAATCCAAAACAAATACTAAAAAATTCTACTTCTCGGTAACTTAAAATAATTTTACTATCTATGCATTTATCGATTACTAGTCTAAAACATATAGTAGTTACCGATCAAATCAAATATACAACATGAAAATATGACATCAAACAAATATCACAATCAACACATAACATAAGGGATTTAACATGGAAACCCTATGAAGGGAAAAACCACCTATGACCAACAACCCAAAAATATTCACTCTTCTGAAGTGAGGTCAGTGAAGACCCAACCCTATTAAAGGTTACAAACACACTGTTAGGTGTGACCTTGTTAGAGGATTTAAGACCAACCGTTATCATCCAACCAGCAGCCACTCTAGGGTTGACAAGATAACAATGTTCATTCTATGAATGATACATAATAAGACTTTCTTAGTCCACTCGGTTAAGATATTTGACTGTGTACAATGGTTAAATATGTAATAGTAGGTGATATGATCTATTACAACTTCAATTGTAGATTACAGATCAATATTTAGCTTATACAAAACTTTCTAATCAATGTAACATTTCTGATTCAATAATATAACAACTTATTGTTCGTCGATAATCACTCTCTATCACTCAGTAATGCTCTGTAGTAGGGTTCTCCTTACCCAGTATGATCAGAATGCATGAAAACTTATTCACATGATGATTCTATAGTTTTCTTTTCTTCCGGCATCACACTCACTTGTGAAATCTCCAATCCCTTATATGACATGTAAACTATTTTCTTCTGCTCCATCAAATTTTGCCGCTTAATCATCTTCATTAATTTTGCCTCTTAAATATACCTTGGCACTTGTGTCAATAACACATTTGATTCTCATCCTTTAGATCTTTCCTAAATTTTGTTAGTTGTCGATCATCATAACAAACTTTATCTGTTACCTCAAAATCATACACTTTCCATCTCATCAATCTTATCAGCTAAACTAATCATTTAGTTCATTATGTTCTTCTCAGTTAACAAAGAAATGTGTCAGTGAACACAAGCTTGGTTTACACTATGCTCAGTATACACTACATCCCGTCGGTGTATACTGGAATGCTTCATCAACTGACAACGCTGCTTTGTGTCTTTCAACTCTTTTCCTCATCATAGATGAATGAAACATAATCAAGTCAATATCATAAGGTCATAGACTCATCAACAAGTTACTCAATGTATTCCTTATCCTCATCTTTCATATCCATCTTACTCGTGTATATATTTCTATTCTTCATCTCTTTCACTCCTCTACAAATGTTTCGGTATAGTAACTTACAAGATAAGTACTATCAAACTTAGTTGACATCAATGAAAACATAATACTAATTTAATCATATTACATATCTAATCAATCAGCTTGGTGATATTAAATCATAGATTCTTCAATCAGGTTCTAAATCAGTTGTAGTTCATCAATCTCTCCCTTTGGCATTGATGGCAACTCAAGTAATATGAAATATACCATACACATACCAAACATGTATTCTACAACTCTGTGAACAAATGTTGTACAAGCTCTCCCTAGCTTAATATGTTTAATCACTACATTACTCAACAACATTTACAAAATATTGCTTTGTCAATATGCAAATATGATCTTTTCAGCTCTTGGATTCCTTCTTCTATTCTTAGTAACTGATCTTCAATGCTCTCCCTTCTTTCAGATTATCTCTCCCTCATATAGTTCTTATTGGTGCATATTGTTTCATATTGTTTATCTCTCCCTTTGACAACAATTCCAAAGAAACAAATAAACAAACAACTCTTCAGTAGCCAAGTAACTCTCTGTTGTCCAATGCATACTTTGTATCTCTGTATACTGATATGCCAATCTGTTCTAGTAATTTTCACAGCTTTAGACATGATCCAAAGTGTGAGCTATGCTACATCAACATGTATGATCTTCTAATAAGATTAGGCTGATGCAACATCCAGATCACCTTAGTGACTAGTAGATAGGGGACGGATCCCAAGTCTAGTCCTTAAGTACTCAAATATATCCTTTAGTAGAGCTTTTGTAAATATATCTGCAAGTTGTTCTTTTGATGTAACAAAATCTAGCTTAACTTTCTTCTCCTATACTTGTTCTCTCAAGTAGTGATACTTAATTGATATATGCTTTGTTTTAGAATGCATCACTGGATTCTTTGAAATGTTAACTGTACTGGTGTTATCATAGTATATAATCACCAGCTCAGTGATTATCTCATTCATACCTTCCAGAACTTGCTTAATATATGCAATGTTTGAATAGTTTGTAGTAGCAACAACATACTCTACTTTAGCTATAGACTGGGAAATCCAAGCCTATTTCTTACTTGTCCATGTAACAAGTCTTTCACCAAAGAAAAATGCTCCTCCGGTGGTACTTTTTCTGTCATCCACATTTCCAACCCAATTAGCATCGATATAGACTCTAAGTTCAAACTTGCCTTCCTTAGGATACCATAATCCATAGTCCTCTATTTTCTTTAGGTATCTTAAGATTCATTTAGTAGTAATCATGTGTGATTCTCTAGGATTAGCAAAAAATCTAGCAACTATTCCCACAACATGTGCTATGTCTAGTCTACTGTATACTACATACATTAACTTACCAATCATTGATCGGTACAGTATCTGGTTCACTTCTATAGTTTCATCTTCCTTAGTCAATTTACATCCAGTGTCCATAAGTGTTCCCACAAGTTTAGCATCTTCCATGCCAAATGTTTTCAATACTTATTTTATGTATTTAAATTATGTGATGAATATCCCATCACTTTGCTGAATCACTTGTAGTCCAAGAAAGAACTTAATCTCTCTGAACATAGACATCTCAGATTCATTCCTCATCTCATTAGCAAAGGCTTTACATATTTGATCTTAACCTCCAAATATGATATCAGGATCACAAATATCTCATCAATAAGAATTGTATCATCAGTTGCTCCTTTCATATACAGATTTTTGTTCTCACTTGTTCTTACAAATCCTATACTTAACAAATAAGTATGCAGCCTCTCATACTAGGATCTCAGTGCTTTCTTCAAACCATATAAATCTTTATGTAATCTGCATACCGTGTCTTTCTTTTCTAGATCAACGAACCCTTCAGGTTGTTCTATGTAGACTTCTTCTTCAAGTATTCCATTCAGAAATCCTAACTTGACATCCATTTGATATAATTTGAATTTATTATGTGCAGCATACGCAAGTAGCATTCTAACTCCTTCCAATCTAGCAATAGGTGCAAAGGTTTCACTATAATCTATGTCTTCCTCCTGTGCATATCCTTTACATACCAATCTAGCTTTATTTCTTGTCACTTCTCCATTCTCATTCTGCTTGTTCCTGAATATCCACTTAGTATTGATAACATTCTTATCTTTAGGTCAGGGTACTGAGGTCTAGGTTTTATTCTTCTCTATCTATTCTATTTCTTCTTTAATTGCATTAACCCATTCATCATTCTCTAATACAAATTTTACATTTTTCGGTTCATAATCACAAACTAGACATGTACCTTGTCTTGTTTTACTCCTTTTTTGCATGCCAACTTGTTTGTCTCCAATGGTTTGTGATTCAAGATGATGTCTTCTAACAAAAATCACCAGAACTCTATCTCTTCTTTCTTGTTCATCCTGTGTAGGTTTATTTGCTTGCTCGGTAGGGCCATCTTGCTCGTCAGTTTCTCTTTCTTGTTGTTCGGTATTATTTTCTTGCTGACTAGTTATCACAGGTTGCAGCTTTGGTGGATACTCTAGGTGTTCAATGTAAGTGAATCTACCATAGTCTTTCAACTCCTTTGTACTTTCCTCTATATTCTTTTCATCAAACTCATCAACTCAGACATTAGTGCTTTCAATCATTTTATTAGTAGTTTTATTCAGACACATATGCTTTTCTTTTACTGGAATATCCTAGAAATATCCCTTCATCACCTTTTGAGTCAAATTCACCATTTCTCTCATCTTTCAAAATAAAACATTTGCTTCCAAAAATCCTGAAATAACTTATAGTTGGTTTGTGTCCAAACCACAACTCATAGGGTGTCTTGTTAGTGTCCTTCTTTAGTTGTACTTGGTTCAAAACATAAAAATTTGTACTGACAGCTTCCCTCTAGTATGTCTGAGCAACATTATTTTGCAACATTAGTGTCCTAGCACAGTCAACTATAGACCTATTCCTTCTTTCAGCAATGCCATTTTGCTGAGGTGTCCTCGGTGCAGAGACCTATCTTTTAATAGCATGCTCATTACAGAAATTAGTAAATTCATCAGAGATAAATTCACCTCCTCTATCAGATCTTAGGCATTTCAATTCCTTACCAGTCTCTTTTTCTACCTTAGCTTTATACCACTTGAACATCTTAAATGCTTCAAATTTTTCTTTTAAGAACATAACAGTCATCAATCTAGTATAGTCATCAACAAAAATAATAAAGTATCTATCACCATAATAACTCTGAGTTCTCATAGGACCACATAGGTCGGTATGAACCAACTCAAGTATCTTCTTTGTTGAATAGTCCTTACTTTTGAAACTAGATTTATTCATTTTACCTTTTTGACATTCATGACACATAACATGATTTGGTTTTAACAAGTTAGGTAGCCCTCTAAATCTTTTCCTTTTACTGATCTTAATCATGTTATCAAAGTTCACATGGCATAACCTTTTATGCCACAACCAAGCATCTTCATTTTTCATCATCAAGCAAGAAGACTCATTAGTATCAAGATAAAATAGATTACCTCTTGATTGTGCTCCAGTTCCAACTAGTCTTCCTCCATCATCAAATATTTTCACTTTCTTGCTCTCAAAAGCAACTCAGTGACCTAAATTATTCAACTAAGCCACACTTAACAATTTATAGTTTAGTCCATCTACCCAATAAGCATTATCACATTTTATCATATCATTTATCATCAAGAATCCTTTACCTCTTACCATACAGGGTGTGTATTGATCCTCCATTGTATTCTTCAAGTTGATCAAATTTCTCCTCATCACCAGTCATGTGATGTTTACAACCACTGTTTATGATCTATGTATTAGTTTTGTTAACTTTAGAGATCAGTGCTATTTCTACATGTTTTTCTTCTTCCTCTGAGTCATATTTCATAGCAAAAAATACAACTTCTACATCATCATCATCATCATCAGATTTAGATTCATTATCTTTAGCTATGTAACATACCTTTTTTCCTTTGTCATTGCTGTCTTGGTTATCTCTGTTGTGTCGGTAGCCTCTGTTAAATCTTCTCCCATAGCTTCCTTCGGATCATTCTTTGGTTCTTTCATCATCTTTCTTATGTGGACATCTAGCAGTGATGTGGTCAACCTCTTTACAGTTAAAGCATGCCAAAGGTAGCTTACCTCTATACCTTCCTTTACCTTTGGGTAATCTTCTAGCCACAAGAGCTTCAAGTTCATCAAGCTCATCATCGGTATTACTGTCACTATCATCATTTTTATTATTTCTGCTAGACTTACCAATCTTCAAAGAAGACATGAAAGCAAATTCCACAGATGAAACAACACTATTATCAAAGTTATTTAATTCAAAAGTTGTAAGTTTACCAATCAGATTGTCAAGTGTAAGTACATTACTAGATGCAAACCTTGTTTCATGAATAATAGATATTCTGATTGTATAAACTAGCAATAAGGTTTTGAGTATTTTACTTACAACCATTTTTTCACTAATGACTCCATCAGATGCTCTAATAGCATGTACTACCTCTTTCAGTCTATTTGTATATTGCACAATATTCTCACCTTCCTTCATCTTCATATCATCGAATCTACCCCTTAAGCTATTTGCTCTAGCTCTTTTAACATTCACATCTCCACTATAAACTTGAGAAAGTTTATCCCACATGGCTTTTGCAGTAGTGCAGCTTTTAATATCTTCAAATTTGGCATCGGTAGAGGCAGCAACAATTTCCATCATAGTAACATTGTGTTCATGCCTATCTTTTAGTTGATCAAGTGTCAGGGGACCAGGGGTCGGTTCTATATAGCCATTCTCCATCAATTCTAGTGCAACATTCCCAATTCTAGATATGTGCAACTTCATCCAGCTCTACCATACTATGAAGTTCTCTTTGTTCAACTTTGGCACTTCCCTCTTATATATTTTGAGATCTTTGTACTAAATTCCTTAAAACTCTATTCCAAGAAACTAATGCTCTGATACCAATTGTTAGAATAACTGAGAGGGGGGTAAATCAATTAATCATTGTCCCAATACAAAATGTATAATCCAAAACAAATACTTAAAATTACTATTGCTTGGTAACTTAAAATACTTTTACTGCCTGTGCATTTATCGATTACTAGTCTAAAACATATAGTAGTTACCGATCAAATCAAATATGCAACATGCAAATATGACATCAAACAAATATCACAATCAACACATAACACAAGGGATTTAATGTGGAAACCCTGTGAAGGGAAAAACCACCTGGGACCGGCAACCCAAAAATATTCACTCTTCTAAAGTGAGGTCAGTGAAGACCCAACCCTATTAAAGATTACAAACACACTATTAGGTGTGACCTTGTTAAAGGATTTAAGACCAATCGTTATCATCCAACCAGCAGTCACTCTGGGGTTGACAGGATAACAATGTTCATTCTATGAATGATACATAATAAGACTTTCTTAGTCCACTCGGTTAAGAGATTTGACTGTGTACAATAGTTAAATATGTAACAGTAGGTGATCTAATATATTACAACTTCAATTGTAGATTATAGATCAATATTCAGCTCATACAAATCTTTTTGATCAATGTAACATTTCTGATTCAATAATATAACAACTTACTGTCCATCGATAATCACTCTCTATCACTCGATAATTCTCTATAGTAGGGTTCTCCTTAACCAGTATGATCAGAATGCATGAAAACTTGTTCACATGATGATTCTATAGTTTTCTTTTCTTCCGGCATCACACTCACTTGTGAAATCTCCAATTTCTTATATAGACATGTAAACCATTTTCTTCCGCTCCATCAAATTTTGCCGCTTAATCATCTTCATTGATTTTTCCTCTTAAACATACCTTGGCACTTGTGTCAATAACACATTTGATTCTCATCCTTTAGATCTTTCCTAAATTTTGTTAGCCGTCAATCATCATAACAAACTTTATCTGTTACCTCGAAATCATACACTTTCTAGCTCATCAATCTTATCAGCTAAACTAATCATTTAGTTCATTTTGTTCTTCTCGGTTAACAAAGAAATGTTTTGGTGAACACAAGCTCATTTTACACTGTGCTTGGTATACACTACATCTCATTGGTGTATACTGAAATGCTTCATCAACTAACAACATTGCTTTGTTTCTTTCAGCTCTTTTCCTCATCATAGATGAATGAAACATAATCAAGTCAATATCATAAGTTCATAGACTCATTAACAAGTTACTCAATGTATTCCTTATCCTCATCTGTCATATCCTTCTTCCTCATGTAGATATTTTTGTTCTTCATCTCTTTCACTCCTCTATAGATGTTTCGATATAGTAACTTACAAGATAAGTATTGTGAAACTTAGTTGACATCAATGACAACATAATACTAATTTAATCATATTACATATCTAATCAATCAGCTCAGTGATCTTAAATCATAGATTCTTCAATCAGGTTCTAAATCATTTGTAGTTCATCAATTTGGTATGAGATATGAATATCCCTTCTTTATGTTGACTTATCTATAATCCAAGGAAGAATTTAATATCCCCAATCATAGACATTTCAAATTCACTTATCATATCTTCTGCAAACTTTTTGGTCATATCATCATTTCCTCCAAATATAATATCATCAACAAAAAATTCAACAATCAAGATACCTTCTTCAATGATCCTTAGGCAAAAATTTCTATCAACATTTCCCTTCTTGAATCCCAACTGAATTAAATACTTATCCAATCTTGCATACCAAGCCCTTGGTGCTTGTTTCAATCCATACAAAACCTTCTTCAATTTGCAAACTAGATCTTGATTCCTCGATAAAGGACATCCATCGGGTTGCTCAATGTATACTTCCTCATCCAAGTCTCCATTAAGAAAAGATGATTTCACATCCATCTAATATACTTTGAAATTATTATGGGTGGTATAAGATAGGAATAATCTAACTATGTCAATTCTAGCAATAGGTGTGAAGGTTTCTTCAAAATCAATTCCTTCTTGCTGTGAATATACATTACACATCAATCTTTCTTTATTTCTAACAACAATGCCTTCTTCATTCATCTTGTTTCTGTATACCCACTTGGTGCCAATCACATTTTTTTCTTTAGGCCTTGGAACCAATTCCCAAGTGTTGTTTTTCTAAATATGCTCCACTTCTTCCTTCATGGCATTGATCCATGATTCATCTCTACATGCCTCCTCTGTGGATTGTGGTTCTAATTGAGAAATCAAGTAGATGGCATTTGTAGATTGTGACCTCTCTTATCTATTTTGCAATCTTTTTCTAATTCCTTTGCTGCTGTCACCAATGATTTGATCCTTAGAATGATTTCTTAGAACATATTTGGGTGTTGTTTGTTCCCTTAATTCCACACTTAATCCATTATCAATTTTGAAAACATCATGTGATGCTCCATTCTCTCTTTCTATTGTTTGCATATTATTTTGATTTGTACTCGTGTTTTCAAAAGAAATCTCATAGGGGTTAGGACCACAATATTTTTCTTTAACCTAAAACTTTTCACCTACTCCCACATTAGCACTTTCAATCAACTTCCTAGTTCTCAGATTGTAAAATATAAGCTTTACTTCTAGTAGAGTATCCAAGGAATAATCCTTCATCACTTCTTTCATCAAATTTTCCTATACATTCATCTCTGTTGATGTAACATTTACTTCCAAAAATTATGAAATAACTAACAATAGGTGTCTTACCATACCATATCTCAAATGGTGTCTTGTATGTACCTTCTCTTATTTTTACTCTATTCATTTTATACACAGCTATATTGATTTCTTATCTCCAATGCATATGTGGGACCTTTCCTTCTATCAACATTGTTCTTGTAGCATTAAGAACTATTCTATTTCTTCTTTCAACAACTCCATTTTTCTATGGTGTCCTAGGTGCAAAAGTATGTCTCACAATACCATGTTCTTCACAAAAGGCATTGAATTCATGTGAACTTAATTCTCCACCTCTGTCTGATCTTAAACATTTTATCTTTAAACCTCTGAAAGTTTCAAATGCTTCAGATTTTTCTCTAAGAAATCCTACCCACATCATTTTAGAGTAGTCATCAGTGAATATAATAAAGTACCTATCTTTGAATTATGACTTGGTCTAAGTAGGTCCAAAAAGATCTGTATGAATTAGTTTCAACTTTCCTTTTGTTGAGTATTCTTTGCTAGTAAAACTACTTGTTTTCTTTCCCAAGAAACACTCTCTGTATGTAGTGTTGGTTGGTTTCACAATCTTAGGTAGATCTTTGATAACATTATTGTTTGATTATTTTACCATGTTGTCGAAGTTGATATGAAAAAACCTTCTATGCCATAACCAGCTATCATCAGTCTTTGCAAAAAAAAATTGACCTCAATAGAGTTTAACTAAAATATATTACCTCTGGTCTTAAAACTAGATGCGATCAATTATCCATTAGCTCGTCTAATAGAGAAATGACCATCCTTGAATTCTGGATGATAGCCCTTATCCACAAGCTATCTAACACTTAAAAATTTATATTTTAACCCATCCACAAATAGTACATCATCAATATTAGTTTTTCCATCCAAAGTAATTGATCCTTTACCAAAAATCATTCTAAGAGTATTGCCACCAAATCTTACAACACCACCATCACAATTATTTAGCTGAATGAATCTATCTTTGACACCAGTCATATGATGTGAACATCCACTATCAATTATCCAATCAATTTTCCTATCAACATGAGAAACTAAGCCTTTTTCTTCATAGATAGGATCATATTCTTTGATAGCAACAAAACCTAATACATCATTGAATTCATCATCTAAATCTTCAGATCCATCACTATCATAGTAGCATTCCTTATCATTCTTGTAGTTACCATATTTAGGCCTATGCTTAGGTACTCTAGTTGGACATCTAGATGAAAAATGACCAACCTTATTGCAATTAAAAAATTTCAAAGGTAATTTTCCTTCAAGCTTACCTTTTCCTTTCATTTCTCTCCTGGTGATCAGGGCCATGATCTTATCATCCACTTGATTGTCTATCCTTTGAATCTCTTCCCATTCTTCAACATATTCTCCAAGATCTTCACTGTGCTTTCTTACTTTGCTAGATCCAGGTTCAGTAGATCTAGTTCTATGAGAAGTTGTTTTAAATACTATCTCTACCTTAGGTAGTGTATCCTTTCATTCTATGGTCTCAAATGTAGTTAGCTTAGCTACTAAAATCTTTGTGGTGAAATATTTGTACTGTGGTATGGTCTCTTCCAAAGCTAGAACTTTGGGTTTGTAGGTAGGAGTCACCAACCTCAAAATCTTTGCTATGAATTCATCGTCTATATAAGTACCTCCATTTTTTTTATTCTAATCACACATTCATATACTCTTTGAACATACATCCTTATTGTTTCATCATCCTTCATTATTATTGTCTCCATCTTTGTTCTCCAATTCTACAAATTGGCTCTCTTAGTGTATTCATCTCCTTCATAGAGTGCAATTAATATTTTCCATATCTCACTTGCCTTTGTAATATCTCTGACCTCTGTGAACTCTCCATCAAATAGTGAATTAACCAAGGCTTCCTTTGGAACAATATTGCATAATTTTTTCTTTCTTTCTTCTTCAGTAGTAGAAAGTGTCTCAAGGTCTTCTTCATTTATAACAGGTACATCTTTCCATTTAATGAGCCAATATTCCAATCCCATACACATTAGATTATTCTTCATCTTCTCTTTCCACGTGTCAAAATTTTTTGCATCAAACTTAGGACTCTCTTTTCTAAATAAGGCCATCCTGATATTTACCTCAAGCCATTAGGATTCTTTACTGAGGACCAAAAGCTCTGATACCAATTGTTAGAATAATAGTGTCCCAATCAACTAAGAGGGGGGGATGGGGGGTGACTCAGTTGATTCCATTACAATGTACTCATACTTTTACTTCAAACTTGTTCCTTAAAAGAAAATACTGAACTGAAAAGTGAATGCAACAATAACACACATACATATGAACGCCAATATTTGTTCTTAAGGAAAACCCTATTAAGGGAAAAACCTCAATGGGAATGGTACCCACAAATATCTAAACTATAGGTATAATAACCCTGTTAAGAGTTCTAGCCCTATTAGGAGCTGAGTATTACAATAGGCAGGTCTTGGTTAAAGGAAAGACCCTGTTAGGAGTCTTTACAATATGATTCCAATTAAGGAATCAAACTTGTTAGGAGTCCATCCCTATCAAAGGAAATCAAAACCTATTAGGGGTGTACAATACATCAACTTGATAAAGAAATTTGAGAGTTAAAGCCACCCTCAGGTTCTCCAAACCTTACAACTTCAAGTATGAGTTAATTCTGTTCAGAAATTTCTTCCAACCTTCAATCACTTCCAAGAAAGCTCCACCTTGTTCCAAAGTTCACAAATACTATTCTAAAAATAGTATCCAATTTATCCTTAAGCTCTCATTTACCTTTTCACATCGCATATGTAGTTCCACACTTATTTTCCAAGGAATTCAATCCTTAAATACAAGTTACAATAATTATATCCAAGTCAACCTTAATAGGATAAATCCTATTTACAAAATATAAATGGACTCATGAAAAGATGCACACAACATCTCTTACAATGTCATTACATAGTAGTTACATTAATTAAACATTTATATCTATTGATTAAGCTCGCATATCACATTACTTAAAATGTGTTGCAAGTTGGCCTTCAAATAGGTCTTCGCCAAGGCATATGCCATATCTAATGTCGCCTGTATGATCAAGATGCCATATGATTGTAATAAGCTCTCAATATAATGTCCTACATGAACCTATGTTTTCATGTCATAAATCAAATAACCATGAGTACTATCCAAAAAGTTTTGCATTCAACTCTATGAAAACATAGTTTATGTCTTCTAAAAACCAGTGATCAGTAATACAGTCATAAATTTTTCAGTTCAACTCATAAGAATGTGAGATCACAAAAGGTAACCCAAGACATCATTAGAAGTCTTCATCTAAGTGTGTACATTCTTATTCTCTATGCTATGTCTATAAAATTCTCAACAACCTCTTTTGCAAGATCTTGAATGATCCAGTCAATAGCATATATTGCCAACAATGAAAACATATGTCACGAATGCAACACACAACCAATGTAGCATGCCTCTATCATTACTATGATACTCCACCATAGGAATATCATCAAAATTCATGCTAAAAGTTGTGAACCATAATTTTTGTTGTTATTATTCAGATACTTATGTGTGAATGTGAATCCTTGATTGTTGGGTTGTTGTTGCTACAAATTATTTTGATTTTGTTAATTGTTGTTATGATTTTAGTTATTTTTATTTTGATTATGGTTTTTTTTGTTGTGATTTCCTTGGTTGTTGTTGGACACTTGAACATTTTGGATATGTTTAGCATTAGATGCTCCATCATTTACTACCCCTTTGTTCTTGGACCAAAACTTAGGCTTGTCATTATTAGATGAAGGGGTATAATGTTTAATGTGTCCTTTTTGCAAGAGACCATCCTCAATGGTTTTCCCTTTCTTTATAACTAACTCAAAGCATTCAAGGGAAATCATTTTGATGTGAAATGACATTTTGGGTATCATATTATTGATGAATATATCAATGAGGTGACTATCTGGTTTTTTCCAAGGAATCTATTTGGCAAGGTGTCTCCACCTTTGATGAAAGTTGGAAAACGTTTACCCATTTATTTTCTTCATGTTTAAAAAATCAATAATTAAGGATTGATGTTAAATGTTATATGATTTATTCACAACAAAATTCTCTGCTATATCATAGAATGTCACAACATACACATGTGTGAGATGGATAAACCATTCAAGGGTAGGGCCACCAAGACTCCTAGTGAAGAGTCTTTTTAGATAATCTTCATTGTAGGCAACCTCCTAGCATGCAACATAGAATTCTTTGAGATGTTGGATAGTACATGTCTCACCCTTGTATTTATCAAACTTTGGGATCTCAATTTTTTGGGGGAATGGTTGAATATTGATTGATTTATCAAAAGGGTAGGGACATATCTCATCAAAGGAAAATTCCTTCTTCCCCCCTTTGTTCATGTTGAGGAAAAGACTTTTAAGTCCATTGAATTACTAGGAAAATTTAGTAGCATTGTTTGATATGAGTGTTGGTCCTTGATTAAGTCTTCCTCCAAATTTAGGTGTTGAAAATGTGGATGATATGATTCTTGAAGTAGGAGGAGCTATGTCTTGGAGCTTCTGTGATGATGTAGGCATTGAATTGGTCAAGACCCCAGATGGGATTTTAAAAAGAGATGAAATATAAGGTAATGATTTTTTCACTCTATAATTGAGTGGATTTGATGTTTGAACAATGTTTACTACACTAGCATCTACACCAACTAATGTAGTCATTGTAGTTTGGGTTCTATTATGAGTAGTTGCATTTGGTATAGAACTAAGGAGTTACTAGATTTGTTCAGACATAAATTGATATGTTGGTTGAGAAGTCAATGTGGGTATTGATGCAGAGGGGCCACTATAAATGACCTTACCCCTATTTGATGTTTTGGCTATCATATCCATTTGGTAAAAACTTTTGTCTTTGATGATATTGTTGTGAATTAAAGACTCATAAAAGTTTGTAGGAATTGTGACTCCATCATGGACAAAGTTCATAAAAATTTCAGCTTTATTTTCTTGATGATTTTCTCCACCATGTCTATATTGTGCAAATCTTTTAGTAATTCTTCAATTTGTGGAGTCATTTGGACAAGTTCTTTCCTAGTGTTCTCCCTTTGAACCAAAAATTCATTTTCTTCACCCCGAGTGATGTGTACAATGGAGACTCCCACACTTCCTTTAAGAAGGGATGTAGATAATTGATTCTCATTATTTGTAAGTCTCTGACTCATGTTTCTAGCTTATGATCAAGTTGTTACCATACAAGGATGACCTTTGCAATGACTAAAAGTTTGATGAAAGTGTAAAAATTTAAGATTTAGGGGATGAGTGAATTTGAGATGTTGAACTAGGAGAAAACTTGGACTTTTTTAATTTATATTTAATTATATTAGAATTGGTTGGATTGGATTTGATTTGATTGGGATTGATTGATTTGATTTAAATTAGATTTAAAGGTTTTGGGAAAAACCTAGGTGAAACAAGACCTTATGATGGTGCAAACACAAAAGGATTGATTAAATAAATAAATGAACATAGAAATAATAATAAATTATTTAAAATTAATTACAATACCATTAGAATCATTAATTAAATAACAATTTAATTATTGTCAAAGGACAATTTTATGCATCTACAACTTGATCATCTATTATGGAGTAGGATATGATGTTAGATTAGAATGGAGTATATTTTTATCTCAACTAGATCACTTAAAAGGGTTATTGTGTAAGAGGTTAATGATATGAAGGGAATTGAAGATAACAAGTAAATGTTGGAAACTAAAATTGGAGCAATTGTTGTATTTTCATTGATGTCAAACCTTAAGTGGTAAGACAATTTCTATCTAAGAAAGTACTATATCTATTGATTGATGAGAAGGATTAGGGAAAGGGTGATAAAAATAGAACCTAGAGAAAGGTTGAGTTATTTGATACTTCAATGAGTACTTGATTATTTGGCACAATGATAAGATAATGTATTTTTTATCTAAGTAAGAAGCAAGACTGAACAAGTAGGCTTAACTGAGAAAAAGTGAAGAAATCTAGTTTAAGCCGAGTGATGTTAATGTTGACTGAGCTAGTATATGCTGAGTAAATTTAGTGTTGACCCAACATCAGTTTTATTGCTGAGTGACAACATTAGCCAAGGGAGATAGTTTGAAGAGATGACCGAGCTACACAATGATGACCGATGAGATGAACACAGTATTGACCGAGCGTTAGTAATTTACATTTGAGGAAGAATTCAGATTCCTAGCTGACTTAGTTAAATTCTTTGATTATGTAAATCATGTTGACTTTATTAATAGAGTGTATGGAGCATTTAATGCATAACAAACCATTTTATTATGATTTCAATAAAGAGATTGAAGATGTTTCTAGAAGGATGGATGAAGAACATGAATGTTGGAAGGATTAGATGAATCTGACCTAAACCTAAGATCTACAAAGGTGATTAAGCAGCAAAAGATGGATCAAACTATTGAAGAGGTATATAGGAAAACCTAAGTGTGAGGTTAGACAAGGATGCTGGAGTTGTTGATGTTATTGACTAATAAAGAAGAAAGGCTAAAGGAAAAGGAGTTGATCAGAGTTGTGATTGCTTGAAGGGATTTCCGAACAGATCAGTGATGGAGATGAAAATGGAACGCAATCATTAAGCTAACATATATGTGAGAATTAGATCTATTATTTGCAAAGTGAGTTGTATGTTTTTAGATCAGATATTACTGTTACTTTCTAACCATTGTATCGGTCTAAATCCTTTAATCAAGGTTGACCTAATAGTCATTGTTTAAATCCTTTAATTAAGGTTGCATTCTAATGGAATGTACTTAAGTCCTCTAACAAGGCACACTCCTAGCAAGGCAGTTGAAATCCTTTAACAGGATCACACCTAGCAGTGTGTTTGTAAACCTTTGATAGGGTTGGCTTTTCACAGAGCTCACTTCAAAAGAGTGAAAATATTGGTAAAATGTTACAAAGTGGTTTTTCCCAAATTGGGTTTCCACTATAAATCCTGGTGTCAATACTTGTGTGAATGTTTTGGTGTGAACATTTCTATGTTTATCAAGTTAAATACTATTGGATAATGGACTACATTGATATATGTTTCTGGCATACATTCTATAATGACTGAATAGTATTGGTTATTAGATATGAGATCGCTGAAGTGTTTAAAAGTTTAATTGATACATCTAGACATGGGAACAACTGATTCAACCCCCTCTCCATTGTTCTAAATCATATTAACAATTGGCATCTGAGATGTTGGTGCTTACACAGAACAAGTTTGAAGGTACTTGAAGCAAATGATCAAGATGTATAAAAAGGAGGTATTGAAGTTGAATAAGGAGAACTTCCCTGCATGGAAGAGTCTAATGAAACTACATCTAGCTAGTATTGGTGACTCAAAGAAATATTATGTTGAACATGACTATGTACACCTGCTACACCTTTGACTATCGAGGAGATGAGAGCTAAATAGGAACACAACCAAGCAATGTTGGAGATTGCATTTTCCTTAAGCTATCCAAAATTTGAAGACACGAAAGATTGCACAAATGCAAAGAAAATGTGGGAGACTCTTGAAAACATCTATGGTGGTGACATAAATGTACTAAGGGAAAAAGTTGAAAGCCTGAGAGGTATGTTTGATGAAATGAAAATGCAAGAAGGTGAAAATATTGCTCAATATTGTGGTAGAATCAAGGAGGTAGTAAATGCTATTAGCGGAGCTAATGAAACTATTGAAGATGAAATTGTTATTGGAAAGGTATTAAGAGCTTTGCTTCCTATATATGCCATCATAATTTCAACAATTCAAGAAACTAGATGTAACCCTAGTAATGTTCTAACACCAGAAAGTCTTGTTGGTAAGCTTATTGCTTTTGAGCTTTCTAACTATGATAACTACACTGTTCCTAATGTTGAATCTGCATTCAAGTCATAAAAGGTTTTGCATAGTTCTAAGAGGGAAAAAGAAAAGTGTATAAGTGATAGTGAAAGTGATAGTGACACTTCTGATGAGCAACTAGAGGATCTTGAAGCTCTTATGGCCAAAAGATTGAAAAGAGGAAAAGGAAAATATAAAGGTAAACTTCCTATCATATATTTTTCATGTAACAAAGTTGGCCATATAGTTGCAAGATGTCCTAATAGGGATGAAATGGATGAGGAAAGAGAAAGTAAATACAAGGATAAGAGAGAAAATAGAGGGTACCGAAGGTACAAGGACTACAAGGATAAAGATAAGAAATCCTGTTATATTATTGAAGAAGAAACTGACACTGATAATGATGATTTTGAAATTGAAGTAGTTTATGTTGCTATGAAAGATGAGTCTAATGAAGATGAGAAAATTGCACTTATTTCTTATGTGAGGAAAGGTGATAAATGGATTATTGATAGTGGTTTCTCACATCACATGACTAGTGAAAAAAGTAAATTTGAAACTCTAGATCATTAGAAAGGTAGAAGTGTTAAGTTTGGTAATGATGCACCATGTCCTTTAAAGGGTAAAGGATTAATTAAGCTGACTAATAAGATCACTTGTGAAAATGCTTATTGGGTTGAGGGTCTTAACTATAATTTGCTAAGTGTTGCACATCTTAATAGCACTGGTTACTGAGTGGAGTTTCATCACAGAAAAGATAAAATATTTGATGCCACTGGTGAACTAATTGGAAGTGGAGAACAAACAAGAGGTAATTTGTTCTATCTAGATCTATCTAAACATACATATTTGATTACACAATTTGATGATATATCATTATGGAACAAGAGGCCATGTTATGTTAACTTTGACAATCTGGTAAATATTAGTAAAAACAAGAAAGTTAGAGGTTTGTCGAGATTGAAGAAACCTGATAATGTGATGTGCAAACAATGTTAGTTGGGTAAAAGGACAAAGTCTAGTTTCAAGAGCAAGACTTTTACTTTTGAAAATGCTTTAGATCTGGTTCATACTAACCTTTGTCGACCTATGTGTGTACAAAGCTATTGTGGTGCTAAATAATTTATTCTATTTGTTGATGATTACACTAGGATGATGACTCTAATGTTTTTAAAATAAAAATTTGATGCATTTCAATTGTTTAAGTGGTATTTTTCCAAGGTTGAAAAAGAAATAGGTAGAAACCTAAAATGTCTAAGATCTGACCGAGGTGGAGAGTTTATATCAAATGAGTTCAATCTATTCTACAATGATAGAGGAATCAAGAGACAAATCTCTGCACTTAGAAAACCTCCATAGAATGGTATAGCTAAGAGAAGGAACAAATCTATCATGGATTGTGCAAGGACACTAATGATTGAGAAGAATGTTGCACAAAAGTACTGAAAAGAAGCTGTAAGTATAGCTATTCGTATCATAAAAAAATGGAAGCACTTCCATTTAGGACTGGTTTAGCCCTCCGAGTAGGTGGTCTGGGGTCATGCCAAGCACCTTGAATGGGTATTTGACTGGATCTAGCTTTTCCCCCTATTTTGCTTTTCTCCCTCCTATTTCCAGCCTCTTTTTGGCAACTTTTTCTGAGAAATTGAGAACTTTGACTTTCTAGGTCAAGGATGACCTTATGGGTCAAGGTAAACCTTGACCTTGACCTAGGTCAAAGTCAACCTTGATTTTGACCTAGGTTAGAGTCGACCTTGACCTTGACCCTAGTTCCAAATTTCAAGTTCTGAAAGTTTTGGGATGTCGGGCTTCAGAAAGTTTTATTTCCCGCTTTTGGGTCGGCAGTTTCAGATTTCAAAATGATAAAATATTAAATGATATTTAATTTAGGTCCATTTATAGGGGTTTTCACTTAATGGGAATTTATTTCTTATATGTCAGCCTCTCTAGAAGTTTGTGCCCTAGATTTGTATAAAAGGAAGTCTTCCTCCTCTCATTTGGAACCAAGCAATTCTATCTTTCATAATATTTTCATAATCTCTCAAGTGAAATCAAGTGATCAAGAAATCATCAAGAAAGTAAGAAGGAGAAGGAAAGCATCCAAGAATTCAAGCATTCAAGATCCAATTCATCAAGGAGATCCATTGATAGCCATTGAAGGATTCAATCTCTTTGGAGCCCTCTTATTGAAGATTCCTCCATCCACATCCATTAAAGCTTCCTCCTAGTCCAAGATCCATTCAAGATTGGTGTTAAAGATCTAATGCAATTGATTTGAGACATCCTACATTTGATTCTACATTTATCCATACTTGTGGATTCAAGGATTCAAATCCTCCACAAGAACTTCAACATAAGCAAGGTGAATAGTTCCATTTACTTTGTTTATATACATTGCAATTTCAATTATATTTCAAGGTTGATTCCAAATTGGGGTTTGACCAAGGAAAACCCCTCATCCAAAAAACAAAACTCTTTTTCTTGCAGGAGCAGATGCGGGACAATGAATTGAAGTTCAAATCTGGATACCCTTTTCGGTGAACTTCCAAGATCCGCGAACATAATTTTTGTCAGAGCTATTTTAGGTCAAGGTCAACCTTTAGTGGGGGGTAAGATTGTGCCCTAGGGTAAGATTTTACCCTGATCCTAAGGTCAAGGTTGACCTAGCTTTGAAAGACAAAGTTTTTCTAGGTTTTCTCTTTCTTTGCATTTCCAGGCCGGATCAGGTTGCAGAATCTCCTAAAACTAAACACAGACATCAGAAATCAAAATTTTCCAAATTTTCCCTATTTTGAGGTTAGTATTTGTCTTCTATTCATTTAAGATTTCATGCACATACTTTTCATAACAAAATATAAGGTTTTCTCCTTCATTCATATTATCCATAGATTGATTCTTTTGTGCATTAACCTTTTGGTTGATCAATTGGGATCTCTCCTTTGGGAATTTGCATTTAGGGGTGGATCTTGTATTTCCCATCATAATAACCCCCCCAAAAACCCATTCATATATATATATATATTTTGGTGAACTCGTGATAGAAAACTCTTTCTTTAATGGTGTTAGATCTTGCATGTATTAGATTTATTTTATGTGTTTGCATCTCATATAAAAATAAAATAAAAATAAAAAAATATTCATTTATTCATGCTTTGTGTTTTCCTAGCTTAGTTCATTTGCATTGCATTGGTATGTGAGCTTTACTACCTCCAGTCCTACTTATAACATTCCAGTTAGAAGAATTCGTATACTCATGGGTGCCTTTGATCCTGAATCTTCCTCTCCTTTCCTTAGGATCCCTGATGATAATTTGATTATTCATGATTCCAACCCTACTATGGAGAAAAACTCTTCTCACTCATCTCATGATGAGGATGATACTTTAAGAGTTCCTCCTAAACAAGTCCAAAAACTCTCAACCAAACTTGATAAAATGGGTAATTGGCTTATTCAAGAAAACCATAATCAAGATTCTATTCAAGCTATAGAGGCTCTTAAGAAAGTTCTTCATGATAATGATCAAGGTGTTAATCTCCTTCATGGTATTACTCACCTCGTGCATTCAAATGTTAAACCTTTAGCTCAAGAAGCTCAAGATCTAGGATTTATTCCTCCGGTTACTAGTGTTGAACCTTCTTCTATTCCTTTACCTAGTATTCCTACTTATACCCCTTCTTTGGTGACTACAATGGTTCCCTTTCTTTCTATGAGTGTTCCTCTTGTATCCCTTCCTACATCACAACCTTCTTACCATAATATTTCTTTTAATTATTCCAATCCTCTTCCAACTATGGTTCCAAGTGTTCCTCTAGTTGTGTCTTCTATTCCTGCTACTTCTTACACTTTACCTAGTGTTTCTAATGTTGTTGTGCCTACTATTTCCTCTATTAATTCAAAAATCAACATTCATAACCATAGGATTTTAGCCAGGCTGTTTACTAGAACCTTCCATGATAAAGCCTTGAAATAGTTTTGTTCCTTGCCTCCTTATTGTATTGACTCATTTCTAAAACTTTCTAATGCTTTTATTCAACAATTTCAAAATAACATTGGTCTGCAAGTATCTTTGACTGATTTGATGCATTGTAAACACAATGCTAAGGAAAAATTGACTAAATTTATTGGTAGATTTAAGCATTTGCATGCTCAGATTTCCTATCATGTTCTTGATATTGATATTCAATGTATGTTTATTTCAAATTTGCAAAAGGGTATTAGAGATAAGATTCTGCTTACTGAATTTACCTCTTTTCAACAACTTTTTGCAATGCTTCATCATTATCAATTACAAGTGAGTCAATTTGAGAGAAACACTCCAATGGATCCTATTCCAGTTGATAAGAGTGATGCTGCTCCTGATCCAAACAAATTTCAAAAGCCTAACAACTATGTCAAAATAAACAAACAAGCGAATGCGGTTGTTGATCAAGTTGTTGTTGCATCTTACAATGTCCCTTCTGCATCCACTGCTTTTCATCTAAATCATATGTTTAATCCTCTCTCTGAATCTTTACATTCTATCATGAATAGGTTCTTAACTACTAATATGATTACTTTACATCCTATTCGACCTCTTTTACCTACGATGATTGCATCTAAATCTTTTGATCCTAAAGCTTTTTGTCAATACCATCATCAAAATGGTCATGATACTGAGAAGTGTTATTCTTTAAAACATAAGGTTCAAGATTTGATTAATTATAATGTGTTATCTATTGATAATTTGATGGTAGCATGAACAAATTTGTCTCTCCTCCTAACCAAAACCTTCAAATCTATACGAATCATTTACCTACACATGATACTAATACCATTTCTCAGCCATCTTCTATGGACATTATTTATGATTCAAAGATGGATGATCTTAATCACATTGTTAATCAAGTGGAGCATTTTTTTCAAACTATATCTTCACTTCAACTTCAAACTCAACCTCAAGTTCCACCTCAACCTACACCAAGACCACAGCCTAAACTGAAAACTCAACCTAAACCTCAAAAGCAACCTAAGAATAAGAGACCTCGGGAACTCTTGATTACCTTTGATGATTTTGAGACTATTAAAGCTCCTGATGGTCCTCTTTACATTTATTCTAGGATTTCTAAGATACCTACATGCGGTTGTCTAGTTGATCCTACATTCTTAGTCAATGTTATTACTGAAGAAAATATTTTTATGAAAAACTTGCAATGTGATTCTTATGATACATCAGATGTGTGGATTCAAACTTGTAATGGTTTTCTTTATCTATCATTTGGTTCTATTAGCTTACAGGTTGAACATTGTGGTAAAATTGCGAACACTACCTTTGTTGTTGTTCCTAGTTCCGGTCAATTTCAAGTTAAGCTTGGTTTGCCTTGGTTGAATGCCATGCATGATGTTGCTTCTCCTATCCATAAATTCCTTAAATTCATTCATGATGATGAAGTGAAGATGATAAACCATAGTTTATATCAACCTTCTAGGCCTAGGGATTGTGCTGCCCTTGACTTCTTTTGGCCTTCATTACCTAATTTATGTCCTTCTGGACCTGATAATCTTTTTTGCTCATATCAAGCCTATAAACATCACAAAATTCTCAAGTTAGGCATGCCTCCTATGGATGTTAATTATTGCATTTTTCCTACACCTTCCATACCTCCTTTATCTATGGCTTCTAGTTATGTTAATCAAGCTCCTACTATTTCTTGTCATTTTGCTGATAATCCTACTAATCCTCCTATAGAACCTGTGAAGGATCCGATAATTGTTCCTCCTAGTTCTCAACATATTTCAAACAAGATGAAACATAATCAATCTGCGAATGAACATCATAAAAAGTGTCATGCTTAGGCTAAAGCTCGTACTACTATTCTTTAAAGTTATTTACCTTATTTTGATGTGTTAGAAGAAGTTAATGCTAATAATGATGTTAAGATGCATGATTATGATGATTCTATTTGTATCTTAGATCTTATTTTGATTAATCTAGATGAAGAAGATACTCTTGATGATACTAATGATGTTAATGATGAATATGAGACTATTGACATTGATATTGATTTACCTAATATGCTTTCATCATAATTAACAATTAAACCTAGTATCAAACATCGTGATTCTTAAGAGGATCCTTGTTTGGAACTGGCTATCATTCCTACTATGTTTGATATAGTCCCTCTTGTGAGTTATCCACCTTCCCTAAATGATATAGAATGAGATGGGGAGAGTAGGTGGCACACTTGATTGGCTTGTTCTTCATGGTAGCCTTTGTTGTGTGTTTGTCTGTCATTTTTTTTTTCTCCCATAATGTGTTTGCTACATGCTTGTTAGATTCTTTTATACGACCCTTGTTACTCTGTTGGTGCAAGGTGATAAAGGAATCAAACCTATTGTACAAATCCTCTATATGTATCTCTATTCTTCTAGATGTTGTTTCATGTTATGTTTTACTTGTGCTATTGTTTGTAAATGTTTCCTTGTGTAATCTGCTTGTATCCGCAACTTGGTAGCACTAATTATTTTTGGTCTCTAGGTTGTGGTCCAAAAAGATTCTTCTTCATAACTCTTTGTGTTTCTTTCCTCCATTGTGATTGTAGTTCTACTTTCTTTGGGGAATGATGTCAATTCATTTGCAATAATATCTTATATATATTACCTTATGATCATACTGACCCCATGGTAGGTAGATCCCTTCTGTGTTCTCTATATGTTTATCTGGTTTTTCCCTTGATTTGTCTTCATTTGGGGGCATGTCACAGTGGAAACATAATCAGTAGAGTTGTTTATGTTTCTATTCAAGCCATTGCTCCTATTAAAGTGTTAGCAATAACTTTAATGTGGGGGCATACACTCTTCTCACCTGTTACACACACACTTTCAATATACATATATTTTTCAAGACACTTCTCTCCCTTTATGGATTAGTGACTAATCCTTAAAGCATGGATTTTTTATTTTTCATAGGATCTCTTGAACCCTCCAGTTTCAAAATTTTGACCCTTAAGGTCGGAGGTGTCCTTAAGATTGGATCTCTTTTTTTTTTGGTTTTGTTCTTGTGGAATAAGATATTCCTAAGAATGAATCTTTTATGGGTTGACTAGTGAATAGCCACATTCTCTAGGTGGTTCAATTCCATCTTTCCAGTTGTGTTGTTTCCTTGTGTGGTTCACAATGAGACATAAGTTGTCATTGGGTGAGATAATCACACCCTGTTCTCTCTCTTTTCTAGAGATGTCTCTCTTATTTTGATCTTGGAGTTGATGAAGACTTGAGTCCCTGGGGGCTTGAGGATTTCTTTATCCCTTTGATTTCAATAGGATTATCTTTTCATTATGATCTCCTTTACCAAAAGTTTGCATCGAGTCCATACTCTTGCTAAAGTGGGGGCTAAATGTATCGTTAGAAAATGGAAGCACTTCCATTTAGGACTAGTTTATCCCTTCGAGTAGGTGGTCTGGGGTCATGTCAAGCACCTTGAATGGTTATTTGAATGGATTTGGCTTTTCCCCTATTCTTCTTTTCTCCCTCCTATTTCTAGCCTCTTTCTGGCAATGTTTTATGAGAAACTGAGAACTTTGACTTTTTGAGTCAAGGATGACCTTGTGGGTCAAGGTCAACCTCAAACTTGACCTAGGTCAAAGTCAAACTTGACCTTGACCTATATTAGAGTTGACCTTGACCCTGAACTAGGTCAGATTCAACCTCAACCTTGACCCTATGTCCAAATTCCAGGTTCTAGAAGTTTCAGGATGTCAGGCTTAAGAAATTTTTATTTCCCACTTCTAGGTCAGTTGTTTCAGATTTTGGAATGGTAAAATCTTAAATGATATTTAATTTAGGTCCATTTCTATGGGTTTGCACTTAATGGGAATTTATTTCTTATATGTCAGCCTCTCTAGAAGCTTGTGCCCTAGATTTGTATAAAAGGAAGCCTTCCTCCTCTTATTTGGAACCAAGTAATTCTATCTTTCATAATATTTTCATAATCTCTGAAGTGAAATCAAGTGATCAAGAAATCATCAAGAAAGTAAGAAGGAGAAGGAAAGCATCCAAGCATTCAAGATCCAATTCATCAAGGATATCCATTGATAGCCATTGAAGGATTCAATCTCCTTGGAGCCCTCTTGTTGAGATTCCTCCATCCACATCCATTAAAGATTCCTCCTAGTCCAAGATCCATTCAACATTGGTGTTAAAGATATAATGCAATTGATTTGAGACATCCTACATTTGATTTTACATTCATCCATACTTGTGGATTCAAGGATTTGAATCCTCCACAAGAACTTCAACATAAGCAAGGTGAATAGTTCCATTTACTTTGTTTATATACATTGCAATTTCAATTATATTTCAAGGTTGATACCAAACTAGAGTTTTCCCAAGGCAAACCCCTCATCCAACAAAAAAAAAACCTTTTTCTTGCAGGAGCAGGTGTTGGATAGATAATTTTAGTTCAGATCTGGATATCCTTTTCAAAAAACTTCTGAGATTCACGAACAAAATTTTGATCGGAGCTGTTTCAAGTCAAGGTCGACCTGGCTCTAAAAGACAAAAAAATTCTGGGTTTTCTCTGTCTCTGCATTTCCAGGCCGGATTAGGTTGTAGAATCTCCTAAAACTAAACATAGACATTAGAAATCAGCATTTTTCAAATTTTCCCTATTTTGAGGTTAGTATTTTTCTTCTATTAATTTAAGATTCCAAGCACATATTTTTCATAACAAAATATAAAGTTTTCTCCTTCATTCATATTCTCCATAGATTGATTCTTTTATGCATTAACCTTTTGGTTGATCAATTTGGATCTCTCCTTTGGGAATTTGGATTTAGGAGTGGATCTTTTATTTCCCATCATAATAATCCCCCAAAAAACCCATTCATATAAATATATATATATTTATATCTTACACTATTTATACCTTAAACTGAGTGCAAATCAAAAAAGGTACAAATGTTACACCTTATGAATTATGGCACGGTTATGCACCTAATGTAAAATACTTTAGAATCTTTGGGAGAAAATGCTATATATTAAAAGATAATAGGAATGGAAAGTTTGATGCAAAAAGTGATGAGGGCATATTCCTAGGTTATTCCAGAAAGAATAAAGCTTACAAGTGTTTGAACTCTAACACTAAGAAAATTGTGGAAAGTGTAAATGTGAAAGTTGACGAATATGCAGAGAAGAATGAATAGGAAAGAAAAAGAGAACCTGAAGATTATAGATCTTTTGTCTATATAGAAGAAGGAAAGGTGAGTAACACACTTGTACCTAATGCAGAGTCTCAAGTAAGCAATGTCAAGCATCAGTGAGATAATGCCGAGCATCAGGAGGATGCTATCGAGCATCAAGAAGATACTACCAAGCATTAGGAGGATGCTGTCAAGCATCAAGAAGAGGTTGCCGAGAAATCAGAGGCTGAATCTAATAATCTTATTAATGAACCTGAAGAGCAAGGAGAAAATAAATCTGAACCGACTTTGGCACAGTGTGTAAGAAGACATCACAAGCCTAAGAAAATCATTGGAGATAAAGAAACTAGAGTTCTGACCAGAAGCAAGTTGAAAGATCCTACATGTTTATTATGCGAGTTTGAGCCTAAGACAACAAGGGAGGCATTAGAAAATGAAGATTGGATTCAAGCTATGACTGAAGAGATAAACCAAACAGAAAAGAATGATACCTGGACTCTGGTGCCAAGACCAGAAAACAAAAATTTCATTGGAATAAAATGGGTATTCAGATACAAGCTTAATGAACATGGAAAAATCACATGGAACAAAGCAAGACTGGTATGCAAGGGTTATGCACAAGAAGAAGGAATAGACTATGGGGAGATATTTTCCCCTATAGAAAGATTAGGAGTGAGAACTCTACTTGCATATGCTTCTTACAGAGATTTCAAGGTATACCAAGTGGATGTCAAGTTTGCATTTTTGAATGGTATATTAGAAGAAGTGTACATTGAGAAACCTGAAGGATTTGTTGATCCAAACAAGAGACATATGGTTTGCAAGCTAAATAAGGCATTGTATGGATTGAAGCAAGCCCACAGAGCATGGTATGAGAGGCTACACAATTACTTGATACATATTGGATTTTCAAGGACAAAAAAAACAACAATCTGTACATGAAAGATGAAGAAGGTAAAGGGATTTTGTTAGCTAAATTTTTTTAAGATGATATCATATTTGGAGGACAAGATGCCCTATGTAAGAAATTTTCAAATGAGATGCAAACTAAGTTTGAAATGTCTATGTTTGGTGAGATAAAATTCTTTGTTATTTTACAAGTCTATTAGATGGAAAAATGTATTTTTATCACATAGTCTAAATATGTCAAAGAGATACTGAAAACCTTTGGTATGGAGGATTCAAGGCCAATAAGTACTCCCATAGCTACCAGATAGAAACTATCTAAAAATGATGATACTATTAAAGTAAACCAAACTCTATATAGATCCATGATTGGAAAGTTGCAATATGTTGTTCACAATAGACCAGATATTGCTCTAGTAGTTGGGATTGTGGAAAGATTCTCTGCCAATCCTAAGGAAAGTCATATGATGGCTATGAAGAGGATAATGAGATATTTGAAAGGGACACAAGACTATGGATTGTACTACAAGAAGTATGAGAAATTTGAATTGAGAGTCTATACTGATGTAGACTGGGCATGAAATGTGGATGATAGATAAAGTACTAGTGGTGGAACTTTCTTTCTTGGACAAAGATTAGTTTCCTGGACAAGCAAGAAAGAAAATTTCATTTCCCAATCTACAGTTGAAGAAAAGTATGCAGCAGTTGTAGTTAACTTATCAAATTCGGTATGGATTAAGCAATTGTTGAAAGGCATGAGAGAGGATATCACTGAACCAATTGTCATATAATATGACAACACAAGTGCTATCAACATATCAAAGAACCCAGTGATGCACACAAAGACAAAACATATTTCCATCAAGTATCATTACTTGAGGGAATTGGTACAAGATAAAGAGGTGAGAATGGAATATGTGAATACAAAGGAATAACTGTTGGCAATTTGGCTGAGTTAGATATCTAGTTGTTGTCATTATGGAAACATATGATCTATATGAAGACCACATATGATAGTAAGCAGTTATGACAGAGCGCAGAATAAAATTGTCTAAGTGTAAGAAACATTTTTGGAGTATAACTAGAGACAATTTTGATTAGCAATGTCGATAGAAGTAAGTTCAGTGCTTGCACACTTGAGCATGGATACTATGATGTATATTGAAGACTCACTTGAGAGTGCAAGTCTGTATGGCATGTACAAAAGAAGTTATTATAGTGTGAACAGAGATAGAGTTGAAGCCGATTGGACAGAGAAAGAAGACAAAATAAGTAAATAGTTAAGGGATTATTTTGTTTATCAAAATAATAACTTAATCACATACAGGGATGACATCCTAGATGTTAAACCTTGGGAAGAACAAGTTAATATGTATTTTGTAAAGTGCTTTATGTTTTGTAAAGCTGATTGTAAAAGTTATTATTCTTAATAACTTGTACAAATGTAAGACATATGTAATGCAAAGAGAGTAGAGTGACATATGTATGTGAAAGATATTGATGCAAAGTTATAAATTGTGAAAGTCAAGCAAGAAAACTTTGTATATGCAAGCGAAGTAGTAAAAGGTTATACACCTTGTCCTTTTTGTAATAAGAAATCATTGTACATTTTTTATTTGGGTAGTGGGCTCATCTTGTAATCATTTCTATTTTGTACTACCAACTCTTAGTAGGGTTGAGGCTTCTAACAAGGCCTAGAGTCCCTTAATCAGGATTGAGCCACTATATGTATGTAATTGGCTCCTAATAGAGTCAACATCCTTAACATGATACTTTTGATTAGTGGATCATTGTGGGTATCATCCCCACCAGAGTTTTCCCTTGGCCAGGGTTTCCTCGAGAACAAATAATGTATTATGAGTTCATTTTCTTTATTGCTATGCATGCTATTTAGTTTACTTTGTTTTGCAAGCATCAAGTTAATTTGTTATATCCATAATTGGGAAAAAGAAAAAGTTTGTAGAATACTAATTCACCCCCCATCTTAGTATTCCCTATTTCTAACAATTGGTATCAGAGCTTAGTTTCTCAGAAAAGAATCATTCAGAGAAAGCCTAGTAGTAAGCTCTCTATGGATATGGATTAGCTACAGAAGAATCTTGAAGAAGCTCTTGAACAGATCGATATACTTACTGAAGAAAGAGATACTCTGAAAGGAAAATATGATGATACAAAGAACCTCATTTAGAAGCTGAAAAAGAAGCTAGAAGAACTAAAATCAGAGAAGGAATCTATAATTCAAATTGAAGATTGTGATGAAAATCTGGAAAAAGAAATTGAGATCCTTAACATGAATTAAAGATAGTAAATCTAAAATTGAGTTTGAAAGATGGAAACAACAAGAATGAAGAAAATCTAAAATCTGAGAATGAAGATCTGAAATCTAAACTTTATAAAGTGACATTTGAACTTGAGAAAACAAAATTGTAGTATGCTGAACTTGAAAAGTACAATACAATTGTGAAAGGTGAATTGACATAGTCTAAGCAATAGCTTGAGGGACTATATTCCACTAGTGAGAAGATTGATGAAAAAATGTCTTATCAAAAGCCATTCTATGATAAAACTGACCTTGGATTTAACTCATCTAAGGTAAGTGAAGAAAGCAAGGAACCAGATTTGAAAGTTTCTGAAAACATAGATGAAAAGAAATCTAATGAAGCTAACAAATCTGAGGATATACCTAAAGAAGAAGAACCACCTAAATAAAAAGAATCACCTAAAGGTATGCAATGAGAATTTAAAGGTAGATTTTTTTCATGTAATACTTTTGGTCATATGAAGAAAGATTGTATAGGTAAGCAATTCAAACCTCTAAATAGTTATTGTTATAATTGTCATGGTTTTGGACATAGAGCTATTGAATGTAAAAAGCCTAGATCTAATGATAACAATAGTAGTAGAATGTTTAGAGATACTAACCATGAAGATAAGAGACCCAATGAAGACATTAATAGAAGAAATGGAGTAGTATGTTATAGATGCAACAAGGTTGGACACATTGCCAGGAATTACAGATCACAAATCAACCAGACTGGACCAAGATATGGAAATAATGGAATAGTTTGTTAGATATGCAACAAGTTTGGTCATATAACAAGGTTTTGCAGAATGAATAACATGAGAAACCCTAATCCTAGAAGTTATACAAGGAGAAATGAGAATTCAAGCAACAGTCAAAGAGGATGTTGTAGTAATTTAGAAGAAGTAAAATTTGTTAAAGCCACAGATCATGGAGACACATTCAACACAGAAGGTAATCAGAAAGGTGAAGTATCTAATGGTAAGAGTGAATCTCTTCCTAACCCATCTCAAAGTACTTAATTCATAAAGAATGTATTAGAATAGGAACTTAGGATAGTGTAGAAGTTAGTGTAGAATGAATTGAGTCTTGTGCAGTTAATGTAAGGTAGTATGTGATGTAATGATGCTATGGTTAAGAGCGCATGAGATAATATGAATGTATGCAAGTTTGCAAGAAGTTTGAAGTTTTGCAAGAAAGCAGGAACAAATTTTTGGAAAGAAGCGGCAAAAGAATTGAATGCGATGTCAGAATCTTGTAAGATTGAAAGGTTAAAAGCTTATGATCAATATTATTTGATCATTGGAGTGACTACAAGTGATAAGGAGATCAATATAGTAGTGATTGAGAGAATTTTGCAAGATTTGGTGAAAGAACTTTGTGCCAAATCTACGCAAAGCCCTAAATCATGAAATTGAGGTATTTTATTGAGAAAATCTATCAGTTAGTTAGAGAATTGGTAGAAGATATTGATGTTTCATTTGTTCACAACATAAGAGATACTATTAGACCTAGAATCAAAAGGGAACTAGTAGAACCCTTGGAAGAAGACCCTAGACTAGCATTATTGTTCATACCAGACAAAGTTTAGCATTTAGAAAATGCTAGAGGTTATTTGGGATGAAAACTTGAAACCCTCAGTGAAAGTTATTTTACTAAGGAATATAAGAAACTATACAATCAGGATATGTCATTAAAAGTAGGGTTTGAACATCTGAATGAAAATGAAATCGTAAGGTATTCACTACAACATGAATTTGATGATGATGAATGCACCAAAATTATTTTGAGAAGAATTTATAATGGGAAGTTTTGGTTAGATGACAAAGTGATTGATATAACAACAGACCTAATTCATGAAGTAACTGGTTTATCAAAATCTAGAGTTATACCATTTAATGAGAAGAATGTGAAGAAAATAGTACTGGATAATACTAAGTCATCCTACAATGGTAGAGGAATAGTAATCAGCAAGATACAACAAGATGATGTTAGATACTTATGCAAGATCTTAAGATCTAAGTTTTTTGCTAACTCTAGAGAAGATGACATGGTAACTAGAATGATTCATGTAGCCCATCTGATGTGCTTTGATAAAGCTCAAGTGGATATGTGTGAAATTTTGAGAATTCAGTTATTTGAGAACCTTGAGAAGATTAAGAAGACTAAAAACTCATAGTTTAGATTCTCATCCTTGATTACATATATGTTTTTCCATTTTCTAAGAAGATTTCCATTCACTATTGGAGAAGATTGGAATGATAACAGAGCCACCATGGATAGAATCAAGAAGGTGTATCTGAGATACCCTATAGACATGGTTAATGAGAGTGTAACCTTGGTAATCAAATCATTTTAGAACTTGATGAAGAAAAGATGAAGAATCCCACAGGCTATAGTTAAAAGATGAAATATTCTTTATGGTTGACACTAAGTTTACCTTTATTGAAGCAATTGAACCTAGAGTAGTGTGTGTGTATGTTTAACACCTTCATGAAATTAGGATTATTAACTAACAATTCTAAGCAAATACAATGAAAATTTAAACTAAGAATTGAATTTAACATCCATGACATCTCATGGTTCTCTAACTAATTTGGTAAGTGGAGCTCTCAGCCTATTCTCCACTAGTGACAAATCTAGAATGAGAAATATGATAGTACAAATGCTTAATCTAGCTCTCAAATTGATAATGTGATACAAAGATAATTCAAATGCTCTCAAATGCTCTCAATTGATATAAAATTTCCTATAATGGTGATGCTTTGCAAATGAATTTCTAAGATGATTATTGCTCTCAAAATGCTCCTTATTTATAGTAAATTCCCAAGGGTAGGGGTAGAGTGAATTAATCATGATTTAGCCTTGGTTGAGTCAAAAACTTTGCAATGTTTTTAGAAGGGGGGACAATTTAAATGTTTGTCTCAAAGCTTTGGACAAAAGGACAAAACTGAGTGGATGAGATTCAAAGTTGAAATGTGTGATTGAGATTCAATTATTTTGAGTGATCCATGTGCTTTTGTTCCTCAATTCTCATTGGTTGCTCAATTTGTTGTTGAAAGATATTAGGATTAATTAAATTTCATCAATTAATTAAATTAGCCATGTAAGGGAATAGGCTCAATTTGATTTTTGATTTAACAACTATACAATTAATTGATTAAAATCAATTATATAGTGTTTTTCACCCCTTTAAGCTTGTATTTAATTATTTAATGTCATGATTTGATTTTTCCTTTGATTTAATGATTTTGTCCAATTTTATTTTATAAATGTCCATTTTGATTTGATCCATTTTGATGAGAATTAGAGCATTTTGATTAAGAATTTCCATTTTTGATGATTTAAAGCACTTGCCCATTTTTTAGTGTCTACAAATGCCCCTCTTTGAATTAATGTGCAAAGCTCATTGATTCAAATAAATTTTATGTCCTAATCACTTTTTAGGTCCTGATTAACTAATACACAACTAATTTATTATACTGCCTGATATGATTCAACTTTTGATATGATATGCCCCACTGATAATAGTTCAAAAATTTTGATGCCCTAGATTCATTGATATTTGATGCCAATTTGATACTCTTATGATGCCCCCTCAGAAATGAAAACAAATTGATTGCCTATGTTGAAAAATTTGATGATATTGATTGATTGATCCAATGAATATATTTTCATTTCTAAAAAACATTGATGATATGCCATGTTTCCAAAAAATTGCCCCAGTTGATGGATATGCTGATATAGAAAAACCATGATTAATAAAATGTTGTTGATGTCTCTGGATGAATGATTGAATGTCCAAGATAGCTAGGTCTATTGTAGTTAAGAAAACAAGTGATTAGGATATCAGGATAATAGTACCAATAAATGTGATTTGTCAATCTGATAGGATAGTAAAACTGATATGGGATAATTGATAGGTAGTTTACTAATAGGATTGATACTCATCATATTGGTCCCACCTCATGATCAAGAGTTGGGAAATAATAATTTGGTACTGATTGATTTGATTGATTGACATAAAATGATTCATTGATATAGAATACTGATATGATTCCCTTGATTTGCAAAATAGGCACATTTCTATAAGCTTATACATATGGACACTAGCTTCTTGGATATTAGATTTATGGATCTTCCTTATTGTTTATTTTGTATCATGTTGATGTTTTATTGATCAGGACTTGGATGTATCATTTTGTTATGGCCATTGTATCTTGATATATAGATTGTTGGATCTTTGATGTTATGAACATTGATATGATGATATGGAATTTTCTTTGATTACCCCTTTTTGATTGATCAAGATAATTAAATGAAACCCCTTTTCCCTTGGAAAAATAACTACAAACCAATGCACTTAATCTAACATGAAAATGCAATGCAATGCAACTAATTGTTACTAGCTTTTTAGCAAAGAAATGCCTTAGAGAAATATTTTCATCATTGAGCATTGTGGGACCAGAAAGAAAGTACAACCATCACTAACCACATCATGATGATATGAATACCACTTTTAATGGCTTTTGGTAACCCCCTTTAGGAAACTAGTACAACCCTCACTAGTTGGATGACCAACTATGGGAGTATGAATACCGGTTTCAATGGATTCAATGTTGTAAACAAAGGTCAACCCTCCACCATATATGAAAGTCCTCGATGGTTCTTTGATGACCATGTTGTTAGATGAATTCACATAAGTTATTGGATCTCCCTCAAGACAGTCACTCAGAAAGAATAAAAATAATATCATGTCTCCATCATTGCCAATCTAGTCAAAACATCATCGATTAGCTAAAAAGATGTGATAAAAGTCAATTCAATAAAGATCATAAAAAATAACTTCAAGTGTTTTGAAATGTATCAATATTTTCAAAAAGAATTTCCAAACATTCTGATCTTTTAAGTGTTGTCAATTTTTAATCTTGAATAATAAAGTCAATGAAGGTGTAAGGATCAAGTTGTGGGATCAAAATACTTGGGTGTGAACAATGATATCCATCAAAGGTTCAACAAAATATCTCTCTTCTGAAGCTCTGATAATTCTCTTTGATGTTGTGACCAAAAGTAGCACTATTGAATCTACTTGAGTTTAATGCATTGCTTCATGTGAATTGATGCATGTTGTTGAAATCTGTTGATTAAGATCAAATGCCCCTAGTTGGATAGGAAAAATGTTTGACTTGGGAAAACTTCCAAAATATTACAAAAGCTCAGTTTATGCAAGATGTAGCTCAAAGCACTTTATGCAAGAAGTTACCAACTCTCAAACAAGATCACATTGATTTGCCCCCAATGTCTAGCAAGATATAGGACATGAAGGATGGATTTGCAAGCTGATGGATTAGAGATGGAAAGGCCATGATAGATGAAGCATGCGAATGTGACCCATAAGACCATCTCCTCAAGATTACCCAAGCCAAGGAAAAATGATATAGTAATTTGAAGCATGTTTTTGGATAAGCCATGGAAGCCAATGATGTAGTGATCGATAGCCTATAGGATAATGATCTACTATCAAGAAAATGAGGGATCCAAAAGAAGTGGACATGTCAAGAAGTTCTTGATAACAATTTTGTACTTTAAGTTCTTCATTTTGATCAAGACCAAGGGGTCAATTTGGGTAAGATGTGGATAATGTTAGGAATGAATGTTGAAGCCTTTGGTAGTCATTCTCTAGTAGTCATTGTTGCATTCATGACTATGATTGTCATTGATGTCAACACAGTGATATTCTAGAGTTTACCAAAATAGCAGGCATAGTTTTGTTTTGCGCACATGTTATATTGTAGATTGAGTTATTCACAATTGATGGTATGTTCTTTGTTGTGTTATTAGCCTATGGTTAAGAGCACAAAAAGAAATTCATTTATTCATGAAAGTTATAAGCATTTTGTTGGAAGTAGTATTCTAGTAGTATTCTTGTGTAGTTGTTTTTGGTAATCAGAGGATATCTCCTAACCGAGATTGAATCTAATTCTATGAAGTTAAAGGCAAGTTTGAGACTCATTGGTTGTGGCATGGCTCATAGTTAAAACTTTGAGGTCACATGATTGGAAAGTTATTGTATCTGGAAGCCGACAGTGTTATGTAATTTTGATGTAGCGTGTTGAAATTATTATTTTGTATTTACATGCCGACTCATTTGTAATTATTTGAGTGTGGTATAAAGGAAGAAATTTTTTCCTTTTCATATGAGGATTGTAAGAGTTTCAATATGAAGTTGTGAAAGTTGTGATGCGAATGTATGCATGAAGTGAAGAAAAGAGCTAATTCAATGATGAAGGAAGACTTGCGATGTACAAAGATCTGGATTTGTGATCTTGTGTAGCAGAGAGTGTGGTTTTGGCATAGTGTGAAGGAGGTAACATATTTCATATTATTCTATTGAATAATCCTAAAATTTGTTGGACAGTGAGTTCAGAGATCTTGCCTTGAACCTGTTTGGGCAGTGGGTCCTTCTGTCTTCCATAACTCCTAACAGGGTTAGAATCTTTTAACAGGGATTCAAAATCTCCTAACAAAGATTCATATGTACTAAATGAAAGTCATAAGACTCCTAACAGGGTCCATCCTCTAACAAGGAACTTTCATATTAGTGCATCATTTTGTGGGCATCATTCCCACCGGGGTTTACTCTTTGATCAAGAGGTTCCCTAGTTAACATATCTTGTGTTATTGTGTCATTGTGTATGATTATCTTTATATGGTTGGTTACTGCATTAATTATATGGTTTAAATTTTTTGAAGATGATATTGAAGTTAATGTTGATAAATGGTTTAATTATCAAATAACTGATTCACCCCCCCCCCCCCCTCTCAGTTATCTTGGTGGTCTTTACTTTCTAACAATTGGTATCAGAGCAGCAGGTCCTTGAAAGAGAAGTTTAACAACTTAAGGAGATCTATGGTGAATTTTAGGAAAGAAAGCCCTAAGTTTGATGGAGTAAATTTTGACAGATGGAAAGAAAAGATGAAGACACATCTCTTGTGTTTAGGACTAGGTTATTGGTTGATTATAAAGAATGAAAGGACTATAATTGAAGAAGACAATCTTGAAACAAGTTCAAAAGATGAGGTAGATCTATTTATGTGTAACATACTTGCAAGAGAAGCACTTTTATCAGCACTTCCAGAGAGTGAATATAGTCAGGTAAAAGGTTTAACTAAATCTCATGATATTTGGAAAGCTTTACATTCTACTTTTGAAGGTGATGAACATGCAAAGAAAGCTAGGTTACATAATTGGATTTGTGCATTTGAAGACATAAGAATGATGGAAGATGAATATGTTAGAAGCTATATTGGTAGGATGTTAGAAATTTTTGCAGGAATAAAGTCTTGTGGAGGTGAAAAGACATAGATGAAGTAATATGGAAGATTTTGAGAACATTGACACCGGTATTCAGGCAGACTACACAAATGATTGAACAAGTGATACCTTGTACACCAAACTTTTCAAGAGAGACACTTCTTGGAAGGTTGGAAGTAGTAGAGATGAATTTGAGATTATCAGGAGAACTACCTAGAGTGGAGATAACATTCAGTGCTCTTAGCATCAGACCTACTTTATCTAGAAGTACAAGTGTGAATGGAGATTATGCCAGTAGTAGTAGATCCAAATCTGATGAAGATAAGAAGATTGAAGAAGGTATTGCCTTGCTTGTGAAAAGAGAACTAGATGGTAAGAAAATCTTTAAATGTTGGATATGTCAATAATATGGTCATTTTGCATCTAAGTGTCCTAAGAGAGTTAAGAAGTATAGAAACAATTTTAAGCCTAAAAGATCTAAATAATGTTATTATGCAAATGATGAAGAAATTGAAGCAGGAATTGAAAGACATTTGAGTGACAATGATAATGATAACGTTGATGACATGGGATTTGTAGTAATTAAGGAAGAAAATTTTGAATTTGATATTCTAGAAGAAAAAGCCTTAGTTTCCCAAGTTGAAAAGAAAGCTGATTGGATTATAGATAGTGGTTGTTCACATCATATGACTAGTGATAAAGGAAAATTCATAAAGTTTAACAATTATGATGGAGGAGTTGTTAGAGTTGGTAACAATGCACCTTGTTTGATTAAAGGTATAGGATCTATTACTCTTGATGGAAAGACTAATACTGATGATGTTTACTTTGTTGATGGATTGAAGCATAATATTTTGAGTGTTGGATAGTTAGTGGATAAAGGATATCAAGTTTGGTTTACTGAGAAAACTTGTGTGATTAAGGATAAAGATGGAAATCTAATTGGAACTGGATCTAGAACCAAAGGCAATGTATTTCAGTTGAACCCTACTGAGATGACATGCTTGATGACTAAGATTGATGACAGTTGGTTATGGCATAGAAGATTTTGTCATATAAACTTTGATAATATTGTGAAAGTAAGCTCTACACTTGCAGTAAGAGACTTACCTAAGATTATGAAGCCTACTAACATGATTTGCAAGGAATGTGTGATGGCTAAGTAGAAAAGGAGTTCATTTCCTAGCAAGAAGTTCACATCTACAGAGAAGTTGGAGATTGTTCATATAGACTTGAGTGGTCCTACTAGGACTAGAGGATTCTATGGAGAAAGGTATTTTATGATTCTTGTTGATTATTTTACAAGAATGATGTGGATTGCATTTTTGAAAGAAAAATTTGAAGCATTTGATAAGTTTAAGGTCATGAAGAATAAAGTTGAGAATGAATCAGGAATGAGGATTAAATGTTTCAGATCCGATAGAGGTGGAGAATTTACATCTAAAGAGTTTAACACTTTTTGTGAAGTAAATGGTATTAAGAGATAGTTATCAGCCCCTAGAACACCTGAACAAAATGGTATTGCAGAAAGAAGGCACAGATCAGTGATTGAAGCAGCTAGAGCTATGTTATTTGAAGGTGATTTGGCACAGACATTTTGGAGATAAGAAATGAATATAGTAGTATATACAATGAACAAAGTACAAATCAGAGCAGACACAGACAAGACACCTGATGAATTATGGTTTGGACATGCACCCTCAGTTAAGTATTTTAGAATTTTTGGAAGCAAATGTTATATTAAGAGAGATGATGATATAGGAAAGTTTGATCCTAGAAGCGATGAAGGAATTTTTCTTGGATATTCTTTGAAAAGAAAAGCATATAGATGTTACAATAAGAGAACTAAAACTATTGTTGAAAGTGAAAATGTAAAAGTTGATGAGAAGTTTAAAATTTAGGAAAGAATGCTTGATTATGAATCTGATGAAGGAACTAACCCTCAGCCTAACATTGAAACTACTGAACAATTTTTTGAGACTGACAGTGAATTGTTGAATGAAAGTCATGCTGAAGAAAACAAAGAAGAATCTAGAGAAGAATCTATAGTTGAAGAAAGATCAATGACTATGACACCTAACAGGTATATATCAAGACATCATCCTGTTGAGAAAGTTATTGGAAGTTTCGATAGAGGAGTTATGACTAGAAAGAAGGTACATTTATGTTTGATTTCTCAAATTGAACCTAAGTCTACTAATGAAGCTTGTGAAGATGAACATTGGATTAAAGCTATGAAAGAAGAATTGGATTAGATTGAAAAGAACAAGACATGGGAATTGGTCCCTAGACCTAAAGACAAAAATGTGATTGGAACTAAATGGGTATTCAGGAACAAGATGAATGAACAAGGAGAAGTAATTAGAAACAAAGCAAGATTGGTATGTAAGGGATACTCACAGCAAGAAGGAATTGACTATGAAGAGACTTTTTCCCCTGTGGCAAGACTTGAAGCAGTAATAATATTTTTGGCTTATGCAGCATTTAAGAAATTCAAAGTGTATCAGATGGATATGAAGTCAGCATTTCTGAATGGTGAATTAGAAGAAGAAGTCTACATTGAGCAACTTGAAGGTTTTCCTTTGACTCAAGAAGGAGACATGGTATGTAAACTAAAGAAAGCATTGTATGGACTAAAGCAAGCACCTAGAACTTGGTATGCTAGATTAGATAAGTATTTGTTAAAATTGGGATTTTCAAAAGGAACAGTTGATAGTAACTTATACACAAAAGAAATTGAGAATGGATTGTTAGTTTTGGTTATTTTTGTTGATGACATTATTTTTGGAGGAGAAGATGAAGCTAGTGACAAATTTGCTGATGAAATGAAGACCTAATTTTAAATGAGTATGATTGGAGAAATGAAATACTTTTTGGGATTATAGATAACATAAAATAAAGATGGTATCTTTATAAGTCAGACAAAGTACTTGAATGATTTGTTGAAAAGATTTGGTATGGAGAATTGTAAACTAGTTGGAACACCTATGGTTACAGGACATAAAATATCTAGTAAAGATGAGAAACCAAAAGTTGAGAAAAAGAAATACAGATCTATGATTGGTGGATTACAATACTTGACACACACTATACCAGATATAAAACATTCAATTGGAATGGTAGCAATATTTCAAGCTGAACCTAGAGAGTCACATTATGCAGAAATAAAAAGGATATTGAGATATCTTAGAGGCACAATGGACTATGGACTATGGTATGAAAATTCTAATGATTTTACCCTATGTGCATATACTGATGCTGATTGGGGAGGCAACATTGATGATAAGAAAAGCACCAGTGGTGGAGTCTTTTTCTTGGAGGAAGATTAGTTTCTTGGTTGAGAAAAAAGTAGAATTGTATCTCACAGAGTACAACAGAAGCAGAATATGTAGCAGCAACAAACAATTGTAATCAGATAATTTGGATGAAGCAGATGTTGATGGACATTGGAATCAAGTTTGATGAGCCTATTGTCATATATTGTGACAATACAAGTACAATTAGTATGTCTAAGAATCTGGTTTTACATTCTAAAACAAAGCATATAGAGATCAAGTATCATGTTGTAAGAGAGAAAGTTGCAAATAAAGAAGTCAGACTGGAGTACATAAGCACAAAGGAGTAGATAGCAGATATATTTACTAAGCTTTTGCCTAAGGATACATTTGAGTATCTGAGAGGTATGCTTGGGGTTATGCCCCAATCTACTTTTGAGTAATGATGTAGATGGTTGCATCCATCCAATGGTTTATGGCCCTATCTATTTTCTAGATTGGATGTTGGTACTTCCTCTATGGGGGAGTATGTGTATCTGAGCTGAGTCATGAGGACTCTTGTGAATGTATTTTCTGAATAGTGTCTTTTGACATTGAGCTATTGTTTGACATAATGATAGAATTTTTGTCATTGATGTCAATGGGGGAGAGAATCATGAAAAACATTGAAAAACATTGAGGAACTACATTTGTTGGAGAGATTGAATAGGATAACGAAGCAAGATTTGATTGATGATGAGTAGCAATGCAGTTGAGAAATAGTGATTGGATTTTTGGAACATTGGATGTTTTTAATCTATGTTTCCATTAATGCCAATGGGGGAGATTGTTAGGAATGAATTTTGAAGCCTTTGGCAGTCATTCTATAGCAGTGGTTTTTGCATTCATGACTATGATTGTCATTGATGTCAACACAGTGATATTCTAGAGTTTACCAAAATAGCAGGCATAGTTTTGTTTTGCACACATGTTATATTGTAGATTGAGTTATGTGTAGTTGATGGTATGTTATTTTTTGTGTTATTAGCCTATGGTTAAGAGCACAAAAATAAATTCATTTATTCATGAAAGTTATAAGCATTTTGGTGGAAGCAGTATTCTGGCAGTATTCCTATGTAGCAGTTTTTGGTAATCAGAGGATATCTCCTAACCGGGATGGAATCTGATTCTGTGCAGTTAAAGGGAAGTTTGAGACTCATTGGTGGTGATGTGGCTCATAGCACAAACTTTGAGGTCACACAATTGGAAAGTTATTGTATCTGGAAGCTAACAATTTTATGTAATTTTGATGTAGCGTGTTGAAATTATTATTTTGTATTTACATGCCGACTCATTTGTAATTATTTGAGTGTGGTATAAAGGAAGGAATGTTTTCCTTGTTATATGAGGATTTTAAGAGTTACAATATGAAGTTTTGAAAGTTGTGATGCGAATGTATGCATGAAGTGAAGAAAAGAGCTAATTCAGTGATGAAGGAAGACTTGCAATGTACAGAGATTTGGATTTGTGATCTTGTGTAGCAGAGAGTGCGGTTTTGGCACAATGTGAAGGAGGTAACATATTTCATATTATTTTTTTGAATAATCCTAAGATCTATTGGATAGTGAGCTCAAAGATCTTGCCTTGAAGTTGTTTGGGCAGTGGGTCCTTCTGTCTTCCATAACTCCTAACAGGGTTAGAATCTTTTAACAAGGATTCAAAATCTCCTAACAAAGATTCATATGTACTAAATGTATTTCATAAGACTCCTAACAGGGTCCATCCTCTAACAAGGAACTTTCATATTAGTGCATCATTTATTGGGCATCATTCCCACCAGGGTTTACTCTTTGATAAAGAGGTTCCCTAGTTAACATATCTTGTGTTATTGTGTCATTGTGTATGATTATCTTTATATGGTTGGTTACTACATTAATTATATGGTTTAAAGTTGTTGAAGATGATATTGAAGTTAATGTTGATAAATGGTTTAATTATTAGATAGCTGATTCACCCCCCCCCTCTCAGTTATCTTGGTGGTCTTTACTTTCTAACAGATAAGATAACACAATTTAGGTAAAGGGGTGATGGAGTCTATGAAGGGATATTTTGGGATTATTGAAAGACTATCAAGGAATAATGAAGGTGAATTTGGGATAAGAAAGATCATGATAGGGTAACATGGATGTAACAAGTAAACAAGATGATGAAAATGATAATAGATGTCAAGATACTTAATGCTCACAAATGTGTTCAACCTTGTCAAGATTAAAGGTGAGAGAGGGAATATGGATGAAACTTGCCCCCAAGTAAGGAGTGCAAGAAGGAGGAATTACACATGATGCCTATTTACCAGGTTTTCATCATGGTATTTGTTTCTCTTTACTTTTGCTACCTAGGTGCCTATTGCTAGGTTTTCACCAAGGCACTTTTTTTTGTTTTCTTTTTTATCTTTTTTTGTATTTTTCAATATTTTCTAAACATCGAGATCTTTGGACAATGCTCTTCTGAAAGATATACTATAATAAACCATGGGTAGGACTAGGATGCTCAAAGATATTGATAAGAGGGATGGAAATATGGAAAGTAGGTATTGGAAAATGAATGCGAGGATAAGAAAAAGGTATGTTGTAGATGAAAATGTTGGCAAGATCAACTTTGACACACACTTTGAAGAATGGTGGAATGATGGAGGAACAATAGATGAAGGAGGTAAAGATCTTTTTGAGGTAGTGGATTTTGGGATATAGGAACCCAAATCAGACTTGGAAAGTGGAAGATGTTTGGAAGGGGATGAAATGGAAGCCTTTGGAAGCTTGAATGTCAATTTTGATTTTTCTTTTATGTGCAAGTCTTTCAATAGTGACTTGGGAATCCACATAGTCTTTGATTTTCCTTTCTCTTGTGATGCTTTTGAATGCATTTCTTCAATGAGGGATTTAGGAACCCACATTTTATTTTTTTCTTTTTGCTTGGTGGACCTTTGTGGCCTTTTGGATATTTCATTTTTCTTTTCATTCACATGTCGATTAGATGGGACATTGTGATTTTTATACATATGGATTCTTGGATTTATGATTGTTATGTTTCACATCAACATTGCTTCCAAAAGACTTAATAATTGTGGATGAATAGGAATAATATGGAGGGTTCTTATGGATTGGTGTTTGGACATTCTTCAAGTATGTGTGCCTTCGTTGATCTTGATACATGGTAGGGTAAGTGAATGGAGAGCTAGGGATGATAGAAATGGAGGATGGAGGAATATATGGACCTAATATGGATGGAAGGGATGAAGACTTTTATTTTTGGACATAGGAACCCAAAATGGATTTGGAGGATAATGAAGGTATATGGTTTCATTTGAATGGAGGGATATAAGGTGTGAAAGGGATATCAATATCTTTGGAAGGAGCTGCATTGCCAAGGTTCGCATCTTTAAGATTTATCTTTAAACCAATAGGTTCATGAATAGCTTTGATAGGAACACATTTGATAGGATCAACTGAAGCTTGAAGGGATTTATTATCATGCAAGGGATTTGGAAGAATGATGGTTTCTTGAGGTGAACATGGAGGAATATGACAAGGAAATGATAGGATACTTTGATCTTGACAAGGATCTTTGAATGGTATAAATAGGGTATTTTACTCTTGATTTTCAATATGATCATTGGAAATTGTGGAAGGGATATCTTGATCTTTCTTGGGAAGTGGAGAAAATATGGAACTTGGAAGGATATTTGGTTCTTGGAATGGAAGGATATCATCTTGGAAGACATGAAAGGATGCAAGGGGATCATCACAGGGTTCTATAGATATGGGACCTTCATCAAATATGGGTGGGGATTATATATAATCTTGATCTTGATCTTTATCGATATTTATTTCTTTTCTCTTTGGATTATCCTCTTGACATGGAGCCCCTTCTAAGGACAAGGTAGATGTTTGGATATGTGTGGGGGATGTTTGGAAGAATAATGTAGGATCCTTTTGAAGGGGTATAATCAACATTGATGCACATGAAGCTTTGAGGTCCAAGATCTTTGAAGCATGGAAATGATCTACAACAAGATGTAAGTTAGCTTGGGTTTCTTTTAGAGGTAGCCCTTGAGGGTAAATATAGTCAACATGAAAAGTGTCATCATTAGGATCATTCTTTGATGGAGGAATTTTGGATAGTTGTGAAGCTTTGTGAGATGAACGAAAGATGAAATGAGTACAAGCTATGGGAGAAACCTTGCTAGATAGAGGTTTGTGCATTAGATCTTGCTTGAGAGTGGTACTTTTCTCTTCATACAATTTATTGTCTTGATAAAAAATAGGATCATCATGAAATTTCCCTTGATCAAAGATAGGTTTGTTTCTCTTAAATGTTTCTTTTTGTGAGGAAGATGAAGATACAGATAGCCCATCATTATAAAGAAAAGGACACATTGATCTTAATGATGGCTTTTTAGATGATGCCTCTTTTTATTTTTCCCCATTCTCCCTCAAGGTTGATGTGTAAAAATTATGAGGAAGATTAGCTCCTGATTGAGCTAACTTTATGAAATATGCTTCTTTATCCCTATTCATAATTAATCCCATTATTTCCATAAACATGGGATCTTGGATTTCTTCTGAAACTTCATCTTCAGATAGCTCATAATTTTGATTCCAATGGCGATTTTGGTCTTGATTTCAATAAGTATGCTCCATAATAGGATTGATTCATTTCTCAAATAGTTCCATCATTATAAATCTTTTTTAGGAATATGATCTATTTGTTGCACTGATAAGGAATATCTCTGAAAAGGGTATCCAAAAATGATGTCAAAATATTTCCAAACCTTCAAGAAATGTCCACTGTTTGCCCTTCTTTGTTTCTAAGTGTCACTTGCTAGTGTGTAGGCATGACTTAACAACTGATACACGGTTACTAGAATATTCTTAAGAAGCCCTCTGTAGGTTAGCATATGGCTTTTCTTTGTTGATAGGCATTTCTTAATCTTTTCCAGGTGTTTCTTAGAATATCATAGGCATGACTTCTTTATTGACAGACATTTCCTAAATAGTCATAGGCATGACTTTACTGCATATACACAATTTTTATCTATCTGTAGGTGGGGCTTTGTAGACCAGGTTGTAAATTTCAAATTTTAAAAGTTGTAAGATCAGGTCTGCAGAATATTCTTTCTTGAAAATGAAGTACAAACACAACACACACATCAAATTTGCACCATGTCTCTAAAACCACACTAAAAGTGTATATTCTTGGTTATTTTCCACAAACATTGAACAAGAAAGTCTTCCAAGCAATCTAACTATAGTCAAATTTGGCTTTTAACATGTTTGGCTCTAGAAGGTAGCTTACTACTTATCAGGATTTAATGAATATTTTCGTTCTAAATCATGTCAAGTTCTTTTTCCTACTTGTAGGCTTCCCACACACACAAGAGCATGATTTGGCGCAATCCAAAAGGACTACTAAAGGAAGTGAAGAAACTTGCACACAACCTAGTCACTCTCCTATTAAGGAAGAATGTATTTTTTTATAGTGGGTTGGATAGTACCATGGCTAAGGTGATTGTCTCTCACTTGGGTCGTTCCCTCTCACTGTCCTCGTAAGGAAAATCTCAGGAGGTAGGCCCTCTATTGCTCTATTTTAACTAGCATATATAGAAAACACAAAATTGAACTTAGTCCAACAAGTTTGGGAATTTGGTTCACTTAAAAAGTGAAGAGCATATCCCTATTGTTGTTCTTTATTCCAAACACTTTAAGCAACAATTATTCTTTTTCAATCTCTTGACAAAGAGATTCTTATAATTGAAGTGTTTGGTTAATTCCTTATTTCTATTAAGCTAGATCCAATGAAAGCCACAATTTAAGAAAATGCAGGCTTGATTTGATGAATACCTCTCTTTTGTAGCTAGCAAAGGCTAGGCACTTTTATGAGATTTTTAGATTTTTGATTTTCTCACTCACCTAGTGGCGATCATTCCTACTCCCTCCTCCAACAAGTTAGTCAACAAAGACATACAAAATGAGGGAAATAAAAAAGGAACAAAGTGAAATTGTAAACTTAAGTGTTTTTTACAAGATTTTTCCAAGAAATTCCAACAATTTTAATGCAAGAAAATTTTAACTCAAAGTAGGAAATTTTATCTTGTATGCATCTAACACTTTAATGTAATGTTTGTAAAGATCTTCTTCAAATTTCAAGCTATCCAAAATCATAGCGGTATGAATCTCTTTTTCATGTTTTACTTGGATCCTTACCTCTTTACTTGCTTGTTTGATTTTGCTCTCTAGTTTTCGTACCTTTCTGTGTTTGCTCATCTGTGGGAAAAATATAGACAGAGAATTAGAAAACCAAATTTAATAATTTGACAACAAATTTAAGAAAAAAATGTTAGGCATAATTTATCAGCTAATAAGCATTAGTTAAAAGTTAGTAGGCATCATTTGAATGCTAGTACGCATCATTTAAATTTTGGTACACATCATTTAAATTTTGGTACATGTCATTTAAATAATGGTACGCATCATTTAATTTGTGGTACGCATCATTTAAATTATGGTACATGTCATTTAAATGCTAGTACACGTCATTTTAAGAATCACAGGTGTCACTTTCCAATGAATCAAGCATTTTTTAAAGATTAGTAAGCGTGACACTATAATTGACAGGTGTTAAAAGTATTAAAAATTGCATACGATAAAGTATTCAAAGCAGCAAATAACAACTACTAAGCGTCAGTTAAAGAATACTAGGCATGAAAAATCATGTAAATTGCACAGTAAGAATCATCACAGGTGGCAAAGTTTAGCTAATAGGCATCAATTCTCAAATCACAGGCATCACTTTACGCTCCCAGGTGTAACACTTTATCTCATAGGCGTTAGAGAGAATAAAAGATAGAATAGAAGGAATCGCATAGGCGTCAGTTAACTACTTGTAAGCATCATTAGAATAGTCGTAGGCATCATTAAATCCTTCATAGGAATCATTTCTCCTATTTTCTACAAAATTCATAGAAAAGTGAAGACAAAAACACACAAAATTTGATAAAAATGTTAGAAATGAGGCTTAAGGCCCCACGATGGGTGCCCTTTGTGTGTGTATGTTTAACACCTTCATGAAATTAGGATCATTAACTAACAATTCTAAGAAAATACAATGCAAATTTAAACTAAGAATTGAATTTAACATCCATGACATCTCATGGTTCTCTAACTAATTTGGTAAGTGAAGCTCTCAGCCTATTCTCCACTAGTGACAAATCTAGAATGAGAAATATGATAGTACAAATGCTTAATCTAGCTCTCAAACTGATAATGTGATACAAAGATAATTCAAATGCTCTCAATTGCTATGAAATTGCCTATAATGGTGATGCTTTGCAAATGAATTTCTAAGATGATTATTTCTCTCAAAATGCTCCTTATTTATAGTAAATTCCCAAGGGTAGGGGTAAGAGTGAAGTAATCATGTGAAATAAAGGAGGGGTGAAATTTTATTCAAACTGAAAGAGAAATAGGAACAAATAGAGAAAGGGAATCAAACAGCCCTATCAAGATCAACCAAGTGATCAAATTGATGGGATAAAACCATTAGAAGTTGAGTCTTATAAAAAATGTTCCAATTACACATATGGTTAGAAGCCCACTTCACCAAACAATTAGCAACACTATTCCATTCCCTAGGAATATGAGTGAAAGTAATAGACTCCAAAGAAGTACACAAATTATGAATCTGGTCCACAATCAAAGCTAACTTCCAACTAACAACTTCAGAATGTTGCTGATTCAATAGATGTATCACCACTTGAGAGTCAGATTTGCAGATAAGCCTTCTCCAACCAAGGTCACAAGCATTCTTCACAGCATACAAAATAGCTATGGCCTCCATCAAGTTGTTAGTGTGATGATCTTTATAAATTAAAAACAAAAATTGAACATCCCCCATACTATCTCTACCAACACCACCAATACCAACAGGGCTAGGATTGCTCTTGGAAGACCCATCGGTGTTGATTTTAAGAACACCCTATGGAGGGGAACTCCACTTTCCCACCCTATTTATCTTTCGCAAGGGATGTCTACACATCTTTCTTAGAAATTTTCCATGTGAGGGGGGAATATTCAGGTGATTATTGAAAATATCCTCCCCTGGTTCCATGGCCTCAAAAGTGTCACATTTTGTAGAAATAGTTTCCCCCAAAGAATGGAGAATTTTCCACCATAAGTGAGGAAATCCAAAAGCTCATCCTTAAAGATACGACGGTTCCTCTCCAACCAGATATGCCAAATAATAAAGGAGGGTCCAAGAGTCCAATAAACTTGAAGAAATGAAGTCTTCATAGGAGCCTTATCCCAGTGAGCAAAGAATTCTGCCAGTGAAGAAACATGCCAACAGGAATGGTTCTACACATTCCACCAAGAGTGCCAAATATGTCTAGTGAAAGAGCATTGGAAAAAGAGATGAGAGACATTTTCTTCACTAGTCTGATATAGAACACACATTGAGGGTCCTTGGAAGCCATGCTTGCATAAATTATCCCATGTAAGGCACCGGCTATGGACCACCAACCACATAAAAAAATTGCATTTGGGCCAGGAAAACTTGTACCAGACTTGCTTCCACCAAGGCACCTGAATGTCCCCCAATGTCTGCCGGAGAAGCTCAGCATATCCTACCGACACTAAAAATTTTCTAGACAAATCCTTGCTATCCCAAGAAAGAACATCATTACCAACCAAAGTAGTACACTCACGAGACTAAAAAATCTGAAACAGCTCCTTCCTATTCTCCTCAAATCCTCCTGGAGGCCATTCAGATGGGTGTTTCCAATGAAAGGAAGGAGCCAAACCTCTAACACACCCTATCTTATGAAAATCAACTGTGTCCCAACTAGAAGCACTAAAATTTTGATAGAAGGCATGGAGTTGTGGATGAGTAGAAAGGATAGGAGGGTGCCCATCCCAAGAGTCAAGCCAAAATTAAGCTTGTGATCCTGAATGACAAATCCAAAAGAGGCCATCTTTAACCAACTGATCTCCAAACTTTAGCATATTCCAAATCATGGATCCTCTCCCTTCCAGATGAAAGCGGTGAACTTCAACCACATCAATATCTAGAAAATACATATGGGTGAGAATACGAGCCCAAAGTTGATGCTGGTTAGTACACCAACGCTAGTAAAGCTTTGCAATGAGAACCTATCCATTTAAAATAGCTAATCATAGGCCAAGGCCACCCTCCTTCTAAGTTCTACACATAGTTTCCCATTTAACTAGACTCCATTGAGAAGTTGAAAGGTTCCCACTCCAAAGAAATTGATAGGACAGAGCATCAAATTCTTGAAGAAAATACATAGGAGTAGCCTAAACAAAACACCTGTAAATAGGAAGGGCTTGAATAACCAACTTTAATAGAGTTAGGCGAGCAGTAGTTGATAGCTATTGATGAGTCCAATGGTTAACCTTTTGTCATAGCTTATCAAGAAAAACTTTCCAGGAAGATCTAGGATGTCTACCAATAGTAAGAGGAATACCCAAATAAACAAAGGGAAGAGACCCAATCTGAAACCTCAAAATAGCAGCAATACACCTCTGAATAGCCTCAGGAGTATTGAAGAAAAAAATGGAGGATTTTTTCTCACTAACTTTCTAACCTAAAGCTGCAAGATACACATCTAAAGCATGCCTAAAAGAAGGAGCTTCCTGAAGATGGGCCTATCCCATAAATGAAGTATCATCCACAAACTGAAAATGTGAAAGAGGAGGCAAGCCAGCACCCCATTTCCACCCATGAATCAAACCCTGGTGAGCACGAAGCTTAAGAAAGAGGCCCATACCCTCAGCCAGAATGATGAAGAGGTAAGGCAAAATAGGGTCCCCTTAGTGAAGGCATCTAGAGGCACCAAAGGGCTCTGAAGCAACACCATTCACAAGAATAGAAAAAGAAGCTAATGAAACACAACTCATAATCCAATTCATCCACTATTGGTAGAAACCAAAGGCCAAGAGGATCTTTTGGAGAAAACTCCATTTGACTTTGTCATAAGCCTTAGCCATATCCAACTTAATGAACATAGCTCTCTCTTTTGATGTATGCATAGAGTGAATAACTTTAGAAGAAATAACAATCCCATCAAGAATTTTCTTACCAGCCATAAAACCACCTTGTTTGTTTGAAATCACAACTGGGAGGCATATCTTGAGTCTTTCATCAATCAATTTGGTGATAATTTTGTATGCAACATTACAAAGAGAAATGAGATGAAAGGAGTCAAGATTGTTAGAACCTTCTTTCTTGGGGATAAGAGTTAGTAAAGTGGAGTTCAATGCATGAAGCATTTGCTTATTCTGAAGAGATTCCTTAACCACCTCCAAGAGATCCATATAAATAATTTCCCAAAATTCTGGAAAGAATTCCACAGGGAAGCCATCTAGGCCTGGAGCTTTACCTTTATTCATCTGAAACACAACCTCTTCAAGTTTTGACATCAAAATTGGATGAATAAGAGAATCATTCATTGCATTGGTGATAAGAGAGGGAATGCAAGAAAGTATCAAGTTCTCCTCCTCAGCAGTAGGCTGAGAATCTTCAACAAAAAGGGTAGAATAAAATTGAAGGGCTTCCTTGGTCATAGTAGACTACGAGGAAATCTATAGACCTTCTGCTATAACAAGGGAAGAAATATACCCTTTGTTACAATGAGCCTGAATAGAATGATGAAAAAAAGTAGTATTTCTATCTCCTTCCTGTAGCCAATCAATGCGAGCCTTTTGTTTATGGTAAATATCTTCCCAAAGTTCCCATTCTTCCACATCCCACATAGCCTAGGATTCTACCCTACCAAGAGCCTCTATAAGCTCAGAGTCCCTGATTTGGTGAGTAATCACTGCAAGATGATCTAGAGCATTCCTCTTTCTAGACTGAAGGTTTCCAAAGCAAGAGGTGTTCCATCTCTTAAGATGATATTTGACATATTTAAGTTTCTTCTCAAAGAAAAACATAGCCATGCCATAAGCTGGGCCACCCTCTCTCCACCACTTAGCCACCAAATCATAAAGGGATGAGTCTTGGAGCCACATAAGCTAGAATCTAAAAGAAGGGTTCTTAGGGAGTGCAACATGAGAAGAAGAGAACTTAATTGGCCAATGATTAGAACCTCTCCAATCAAGAATTTCTGAACTCATAATCAAGCCACCTCCAACCCAATAACAAGAAACAAGAAACCTATCCAAATGTTTTGAGATAGCGTCCTGACCACTCCATCTATTGTTCCAAGTGAAAACCCCATTTGAAGGCTTAACATCAATAACAGAAAGAACATCCACCTGGGCTTGAAAAAGATTAGAAGTAGGGCCAAGCCTAGGCCAACCTCCTCTTTTCTCCTCAAGACTTAAAATAGAATTAAAATCACCTCCTAAAATCCAAGGAAAATAAGAAGCACAAGAACGCACATACCTAATGTGATCCTAGAGCTGAATCTTCCCATGAATGTCAATAGGGGCATAAACATTTGTCACAAGAATAGTCTCACTAGAGTCCAAGGCAGTAGCCACCATAGAGATTGAGTAATGACTAGAAATCCATCAATGGGGAGAAATATTCTGAGGGTCCCAAAACAAAGCCAAACCTCCAAAATTCCCTTGCGAACCAATACTTTGACAATGACCAGCGAACCAAATGCGTGGAGCATACTGATGCATAACCTCAACAGAAACCTTAGTTTCTTGAACACAAAAGACATCTGGAGAATGAATTGCAATCAAATCATGAATAGCTTTTTGATGATAGGTGCTATTCAAACCCATCATATTCCAAGAGAGAATGATCATGGAGGGGTTTGAGAAAAGTGAGCATCAATAGGTTTAACAAACCCAAATTCCACCAACAGATCTCTAGTCATTTTTATCTTCTTAAGGTCCATCTTCGGCCCTTTTGAGGAGCTATCAGCAGGAATTTTCTTAAGGGGTCATTGTTGCACTCCCAGTTGGTGAGATGAACCCTTATTTTGAGATGAAACTATAACTTTAGCTAAATCCACCAAAATAATGTCATCCTCTATGGAATTATTTAAAGTCACCTGAGCCACTTGTTGTCCCTAAATAGCATGAATTGGTTCTTGTTCAAGAACTGGTACAACCTCCATACTGACCCCAACACTATTAGAAGTGACCACATGTGGCACTCCTTCTTCCAAAGCTAAATTCTCTAGCACCTCAAACCTATTAAAGCCTCCATCTATCTATCTATTCTTGAATATCCTCTTCCAACCTCATCCTCTAGCCTTAGTTTTAATTGGTACAAATCCTTCCTTGTCCTTTCCCTAAGGTTCAACCATTATGGGAGCTTTCCCTTTTTCCTATTTACCCAGAGGAGGAGGTTCTGAAGAGGGGGAATGAGCTTCCTTATGAACTTTAGGGCATTGCCATAGGAGATGGCCATACTCATGACAAAACCAACATAAAAAAGGTAGAGATTCATAATCTAACTACTGAATCCATGATGAAGATCCCAAACAAATTTCCATGGAATCTGGTAGAGGATTATTCAGATCTATTTCAACACAAATTCCAGCAAAGGAAATCACCTTTTTTTATCAAGGGTTTGTGTAGCAACCGCCACAGGCTTTCCCATGAGACTAGAAATTTTATGTAAGATATCTTCTTGCCAAAACTATAGGGGGAGGTGAGGAAGATGAACCCAAATAGGAACTTGAGAAGGCATCTCTTTGGCTAAATTAAAACTTGCATGCCATGGTTTAATAAATAATCTAGCCTGATTATAAAAATATGGGCCACCTTCAAAAACTCTGTTACGATCTACCATATTCGAGAAAATAACCATAAAATAGCTATTTGTTGCAAGCATAATTTCCATATCTCCTTCAATCTACCAATAATGCCGGATCCAAGCTTCGAGACTAGAAAAAGGAATACCAATGCCAAGAAAATAATAGATTAGAGCATGTCTACTCCAATATGAGACATCTTCTTCCACCAAATTAGAAGAAATAACTAAAACTGGGCAATCTTGGGTTCTAGGAAGACACCCATTAACCTTCTTCATTTTAGGATCATCACTCGTATAAAACATATCTTCTTGTTGTGCATGCATGCTTGAAGAGGACCCATTATGAGCCTTTTCCATGCGAGAGAGCTCCACAACTGATGCCATAAAAATATTTTCCATGCAAAGATTGAAGCCAGGAAAAAAAACAAAAACCAAAACAGCTGCCAGCAAATAGAAAAAATCCCCACAGACACCAATCAGAAACAAAACCCACTGCAAAAAAGAAAAAACTACCCCACTGTTGAAACAATTCCACAAATCCCACGCATGCAGACTTGCAACCAAGCTAGGGCACCTCCATCTCTCTAGCTATCATAATATAACTATCCACACATGCCACATCAAAGTGAAGTAATCATGATTTAGCCTTGGTTGACTCAAAAAATTTACAATGTTTTTAAATGGGGGGACAATTTAAATGTTTGTCTCAAAGCTTTGGACAAAAGGAAAAAATTGAGTGGATGAGATTCAATTATTTTGAGTGATCCATGTGCGTTTGTTCCTCAATTCTCATTGGTTGTTCAATTTGTTGTTGAAAGATTTTAGGATTAATTAAATTCCATCAATTAATTAAATTAGCCATGTAAGGGAATAAGTTCAATTTGATTTTTGATTTAACAACTATACAATTAATTGATTAAAATCAATTATATGTATTTTTCACCTCTTTAAACTTGTATTTAATTATTTAATGTCATGATTTGATTTTTCATTTGATTTAATGATTTTATTCAATTTTCTTTTATAAATGTCCATTTTGATGAGAATTAGAGCATTTTGATTAAGAATTTCCATTTTTGATGATTTAAAGCACTTGCCCATTTTTTAGTGTCTACAAGTAGAATTCATAGACCCTCTTGGATATGAAATTTCAGAAGTTGAAGCAGAAGATTATGTGAATAGATTGATTAAGAGAAAGTTGGATGTGAACAACACTAGATTTGGGACTTTTGAGGAGAACTTCAACTCCGCAAAGTCTATACAAGAAGAAAAGTTATCAAAGAAGAGAGTGGAAAGCACCATTAAGAAAATTCTTAAAGATACAAGAATTTCAGAACAAGAATTCCTAATTGCAAAGCAGACCGCAACAACAATAAGAGACATTGGACAGAAAGAAGTTTCGTCTGTTCCACCCCTATCATCAGTTGCAGATTAGACTAGAAATATTCAGAATGTAGTGAAAGTGGATAAAGTTGAAAAGGAACAAGAAACTAGAAAATCTACAAGATCTTCGACCACTCCACTAGGTAAAAGAGTAAAGGAAATGGCTAGTGGACCAGGTAAAAGATAGAAAACAATAGTTGCCCCAATACAAAGGAAAGTATCAAAAATTAAAGATGATGAAGATACCAAAGTCAAGAAGAAGAAATGGAAACCAAAGATAAAAAAGGTAAATGATCAAATTATTAATGATGGAGACTTTTCCAAGATGAAAAAATATTATGAGCTATACATTTTTCAGAAAGATTAAACTTGGAGAATGCAGTTGTCAGACACATGATCTTAGCAGATAAGAAATATGATACTATTCAAGGGAAGATACCTGATGAATTGTTTGAGAAATTAGTAAACAAGAAGAAGAGAGTCGCTAAAGAAGATAATAAGATTAGAGAAAACTTTGTGAGAAAGCTCTATGATATTAGATATGAAGACCACTTCAAGGAAATCATGAAAGATCTTGGTAACCATATAAGAACAAAAAGAAGAACAATTTAGATAATGGGAGGAAATTATGAAGAAATTAATAAGGAAACTGAACAAGTAGTCATAAAGGTAATGACTACAGGTGTTGGTAAGCACTCATGTGCAGCAGATTGAGCTTTGGAAGTTGAGCACCAGAAAAGTCCCTCTCCACCACCATCAATCAACATTGAAGATGAAACAATGAATGTAGAAGGAACAAATATTATACTGGACAGTGATGACAATCCATTTAGCAACCTTGAGAACATTGTTGACAATTCAGCTTTGGAGGAACAAGACAGATCAGTTGAGGAAGAAAGGAAGGAAACATGGAAAGAAGAAGAAAAACAAGTAGAGATTCAAGTAAATATAGAGGTTGAAGGACATAAAGGAGCACAAAGTAAAGTAGAAATCAGTCCTACCCCTGAGATTGCAGCAAAGAAACCACATATAGCATCCATTTTTGCTAATTTTGGGAAATACGTTGATGATGATGATTAAATGAAGCTAATCTCATCCCTAAAAAAAATTATTGGTAAAAACAAGAAGGTAAAAATCCTTGAAGGATCATTGCTGGAAGTGACAAAGAAGTTGAAGAGTGTTGTGACCAGTCAAATAACAGAGGCAAATCCACAAGTAAAAGCTAAAGAATTTATGAAGGTATTTGACAATGAATTCACTAACTTGTCAAACATAGCTATAGTAAAGGCTCAGGCAGCCTATGAGGTTAAAATATTTCATGATATATGTTCGAATATTAGAAATGATATTAATAATTTGGATGTGTGTATCAAGGACTTAAGAAGAAATTTGGACAGAGGAAAAGCTTTGTATATTCAGTGTACAAAAATAGAAAATCATGTATTAGAAGTAACTGAGAAGATAAGGGAAAAAGAGGCAGAAATTCAAACAGAGGTAAAATCATTTATCCAGCCCAAATGCAAAGATATTAGATTTTGAAAAGAGAATCAGTAAATTGAATGATGATACAAGAATTCTTAGTAATGAAAGAGAAAGGAAATTGAGAAGATTCTCTCTTCTAAGAGAGCACATTTTAGTTAAGATAAACATCATTGCAAGACAATTGGAAGACTATCTTTCATCCAAGATATCTTATGAGAAATTCAACTTTGCAAACCTTCATGCATGTAAGATCACATCTTATGGTTTATGTGCACTACTTAGTGTTTCAGACACCGTTAAGAAGGCATGGGAGAACACATTTTTGGCACCCTTTTTTTCATCATTTTCAAAGGGGGAGTGATAGAAGAAAATTGAATATGATATGATATAGATATATAATATGGATCACATTCCTAGGGGGATTATAGATGATATATAAGATATTTGGAGATATAAGGATAGTGAATATATATTTTTGTGATGGCCACAATTTTGAAGTTTTGTATAACTTAGCCAATTTTCTCATATGTTGCCACCAATGAAAAATGGGGAGATTGTTGGCAATTTGGCTGAGTTAGATATCTAGTTTTTATCATTATGGAAACATATGATCTATATGAAGACCACATATGATAGTAAGCAGTTATGACATAGCGTATAATAAAATTGTCTAAGTGTAAGTAGCATTTTCCCATTATAACTAGAGACAATTTTGATTAGTGATGTCGATAGAAGTCAGTTCAGTGCTTGCACACTTGAACATGGATACTATGATGTATATTGAAGACTCACCTGAGAGTGCAAGTCTGTATGGCATGTACGAAATTAGTTATTGTAGTATGAACAGAGACAGAGTTGAAGCTAACTGGACAGAGAAAGGAGACAAAATAAGCAAATAGTTAAGGGATTATTTTGTTTATCAAAATAATAACTTAATCACATAAATGGATGACATCCTATATGTTAACCCTTGGGAAGAACAAGTTAATAAGTATTTTGTAAAGTGTTTTATCTTTTGTAAAGCAGACTGTAAAAGTTATTATTCTTAATAACTTGTATAAATGTAAGACATATGTAATACAAAGATAGTAGAGTGACATATGTATGTGAAAGATATTGATATGAAGTTGTAAATTGTGAAATTCAAGAAAGAAGACTTTTTATATGCAAGAGAAGCAGTAAAAGGTTCTACACCTTACCCTTTTTGTAATTAGAAATCATTGTACATTACTTGTTTGGGCAGTGGGCTCATCTTGTAATCATTTCTATTTTGTACTACCAACTCTTAGCAGGGTTGAGGCTTCTAACAAGGCCTAGAGTCCCTTAATTAGGACTGAGACACTATATGTATGTAATAGGCTCCTAACAAAGTCAACATCATTAACATGATACTTTTTATTAGTGGATTGTTGTGGGTATCATCCCCACCAGGGTTTTCCATTGGTCAGGTTTTCCTTGAGAACAAATAATGTGTTATGAGCTCATTTGCTTTATTGTTATGCATGCTATTTAGTTTACTTTTTTTTTGCAAGCATCAATTTAATCTGTTATATCCATAATTGGGAAAAAGTAAAGGTTTGTAGAATACTGATTCACCCCCCCCTCTCAGTATTCCCTATTTCTAACAACAACTAGTAGACATATTAAAAAAAGCTTTACCTAAGGATGCTCATGAATATCTTAGAGGTAAATTAGGGGTGCTTCCCCTAACTAAGGCTGCCTAGTCAAGCTAGGAGCACTGCATCAAATGTGTTACATAGAGTATCTGACAAATTGATGTAGAAATGGTCACACTTTAGGAGTGGCCTAGAGTTATGAAAAGTACATAAAAGCTATAATCAGTCATAAGCAAGATGACAGAGGGAGAAATATTGTTACTGGACTGACAAGATGACATCTACATCTAAAATATGTAAGTTCTAGATATTGCTTTGGCATTATTGTCAAAGAGGGAGAGATTCAGATGAAACACATAAAAGAGGAAATCATTCAGAGAATCAAAGGAAAAGAGACACATAAAAGATTCAGAGGGAGTAACTATGTGGATGGTCAAGAAAGTTAGGCTAAGTGATTCAAAATCAGAATGAAGCTAAGGATATTACAAATGTTTTTGATGAAATGAAAAAGTTTTGGATTGGTTGGTGAATCATGTGTTATTCATCTGGTGTTTCCATCAATGCTAAAGAGGTAGATTGTTGGAAACTACAATTGAAGCAATTGTTGTATTGTCATTGATGTCAAACCTTAACTGCTAAGATAATTTCTATATAAGAAAGTACTATATCTATTGATTAATGAGAAGGATTAGGGCAAGGGTGATAACAATAGAACCTAGAGAAAGGTTGAGTTATTTGATACTTCAATGAGTACTTGATTATGTGGTACAATGATAAGATAATGTATTGTTTATCTTAGTAAGAAGCAAGACTAAACAAGTAGGCTTAACCAAGAAAAAGTGAAGAAATTTAGTTTAAGCCAAGTGATGTTAGTGTTGACTAAGCCAATATATGCCGAGTAAATTCAGTCTTGATCAAACATCAATTTTATTACCAAGTGACAAAATTAGCCTAGGGAGACAATTTGGAGAGATGATCGAGGAGATGAACACAGTATTGACCGAGTGTCAGTAATTTACATTTGAGGAAGAATTCAGATTCCTAGCCGACTAAGTTGAATTCTTGGACTATGTAAATTGTGTTGACTTTATTAATAGAGTGTATTGAGCATTTAATCCATAGTAAACCATTTTATTGTGATTTCAATAAAGAGATTGAAGATATTTCTAGAAGGATCAATGAAGAACATGAATGTTGGAAGGATTCAATGAATCTAACCTAAACCTAAGATCTACATAGGAGATTAAGCGAAAAAAGATGGATCAACCTATTGAAGAGGTATATAGGAAAACCTAAGTGTGAGGTTAGACAAGGATGCTGGAGTTGTTGATGTTATTGACTGATAAAGCAGAAAGGCTGAAAGAGAAGGAGTTGATCAGAGTTGTGATTTCGTGAAGGGATTTCCAAGTAGATTAGTGATGGAGATGGAAATGGAACTTAGTCAATAAGCCATCATATATGTGAGAATTGGATCTGTTATTTGCAAAGTGAGTTGTATGTTTTCAGATTAGATATTACTATTACTTTCTAACCATTGTGTCAGTCTAAATCCTTTAATCAAGGTTTCATTCTAATGGAATGTACTTAATTCCTCTAACAAGGCGTACTCGTAACAGGGTGGTTGAAATCCTTCAACAGGGTCACAACTAGCAGTGTGTTTGTAAACCTTTGAGAGGGTTGGCTTTTCACATAGCTCACTTCAGAAGAGTGAAAATATCAGCAACATGTTACAAAGTGGTTTTTTCCCAAATTAGGTTTCCACTATAAATCCTGGTGTGAACATTTCTATGTTTAACAAGTTAAATGCTGTTGGATAGTGGACTGCATTGTTATATGGTTCTGGCATACATTCTATAATGACCGAGTAGTGTTGGTTATTAGATATGAGATTTTTGAACTATTTAAAAGTTTAATTGATACATCTGGACTTGAGAACAATTGATTCACCCCCCCCTCTCTATTTTTTTAATCATATTAACAATAAATTTATGTCCTTTAGAATTGATTAAAAAGGAAATCAATGTGCTAGTGAGAGATATATTAGATATATTAAATGCTTGTTAGAGAAGGTGAACAAAGGAATATCTTAGTAACATCTATGTTAGAAATTTAAAATAAAACTAATGAATGATATGTTACTTATCTTATTTCATTTCAATAAGTAGTTAGTTATGTTGAAGTTGTTGATTATAGTAGTGATGTTAGGGAATCCTAACATGATTTATGTTAAGAAAATTTAATATAGTATTTTTAAAATATATTGTTACTTCTTCTTCTAACATGTATACTCGGTAAATTATAAATAAGATCCTAATGTCAAGACACCTATGTTCAGTGAGTATGAAAGTATTTCTATTTTAAAACAAAATTATTGCATCATTATTTGGGTTAGGATAGTGTTTCCTCTTGGGTTACCTGATAGGACATTACACTGCTGGTTACAAGAAAAATACCAATCATAGTCTTGTGCCAAATTATTTTATAGAGGTACAAGTTCTCTTGAGGAACTAGGAATATTAGGATTATAGATTTGACTAGGTTTTTGGTTGTGATTTCTCCTTTTGCCTTGGTTATCAACTTGATATGTAGGCTTATTTGGCTAATATGGGGCTTGATAAGGTGGCTGGTAATGTTTATTTTTTATATTCATTAATTCCTTGACTAAAACTTTGCAAGGTCTTCTCATTTTCTTCATTTTTCTTCTTAATAATTTATATCTCTTGGAAATGGATTGAGATAGCATTCAATTGGGCTGTAACTTGACTATTAAATATTGGAAATGAAGGGACAATAACACTAATAGATGGTATTATAGGGGTAATTGGCTCTATCATAGAAAATATAGGCATAGGAGGCCTAGGTGCTATCTTTTCTGCTTGAATTAAGCTATTTTAGCCTCTATAATAATGCAAAATGTTGTTGGTGTGAATGCAAAAAACCTAACCTATCAGGAGCACACATAGAAAAGAAAATACTAGTTTAAAAGCATGCAACAACAACAAAGGATTCAACACACAACCTCTGATTGAACCAAAATAGAAGCACCCAAGTTCTAATTGATTTGTTCATTTTGGAAGATTGTGGATGTGCTCTCCAAAACATGATGAAAAGATCCCCAATGCAAGACTAAGATGATTAAAGGCCTAAATTCAAGCTAAAGGGGACTCAAGATGGTGCAAAACTAGTATGAAGAACTATCTTGCAACAAGGGTTTCCAAATGAGAATGAAGATAAAAACTACTATGAGATGCATGAATAAGATTCATTCACCATTTATGTTAAGCTTACTATGTCATTTAAATTGAAAAGAAAGAACAAGAAACTAAATACTAAAATATTATGAAATTATAGAGCTAAACTAACATGAAAACAATGCAAAAATGATAGATGGATTTTCTCTTGGAAGACCCTCTATTAATAGATTTTTGGAGGGAGGAAGAGGGCTTGGATGAGGTGGCACCTATGTGACATCCACATAGGAGCCACACAAGACACACATAGGCTAGATATGATGGATATTCCAATAGGTCAATTTGAGACAAGATGTAAATTTAAGGTTTGAAGGGCTCAAGGTTGCTCACACATGTGTAAGCAACTTTGGGGAAGAGTGTGGGGGACAAAGTTGTAAGAAAGAGTTGGAGCATTTAAGGAAGTTTTGTGTCTTCCTTGGGAAGATTTTCTCACACATGTGTGAGAAACTCATTAGCACTAATGAGGTTAGGGATCACTTTTTTAGTGAGGTTAAGGGAGTGATTAGATGGGAGTGTAGGTTTAGCAAGTGAGGTGATGGGTGTAGGCTAGGTTTTAGGTAGGGATTTAGATTAATTTAAACTAGATTTAGATTAATACAAGCTTAGAAGATTATTAGGATGTGGAGGGATTTAAATAAATAGTAAATTATTCAAAAAAGGGATTTATGAGGGGACATGTATTAAAATAAGTTTAATACATTAGAGAGGGGAGTATTTAAATTAAATTTTAATACTTTAGATGGTGAACCTGACTTAATCAAATAATTTTAATCAAATGGGCAGAGGGGTATACAAATCATAATTAATAAAATTAATTATGATATCACCGAAATTATGAATTAAATAAATTTAATTAATAGGAATGATTTTTAGACATCTACATTTTTCCCCTCTTTGATGCGACACTGCACGTAGCGTTGCATCAAAGAAAATAAAATAGGTTGTCCTAGATCAAAGTTAGGTGCCTACAAGTCATGGTGAAGCAACGACAATAAGAAGTTGTGCCCCCTCAAGAAAATAACACAAAGGAAATATTTGTGGAATTTTCTTGAAAAAGACACAAATAGGAAAGAAGGGAAGATGAAAGGAGGGGGAAAATAGAAGGAAAGGGGTGATATAGATGTTGTACCTTGAGAAAAGATGCATAATACAAAATGAATCTAATGTAGCTAACAAAAATTTGGGATTTCATTGTGTTAATGTTGGAGAGAACACCCTAGTTTGATATAGAAACATTAGAGATCATCCAAGGTTACTAGGACCTCAAGGCCTTGTCATGAGCATTGCAGAGGAATGACACAAAAAAAATGCAAGGGTTGACCCAACATTATACATGAATCCAAGATGAGGAATGGAAGAAATGATGCTGAGGAAAACCACAAACAAATGACGTTTCCGAGGTGCACCATGTAACCCAAAATATCACATGTGGGATGTGAAAGGATCACATTTGAGTGACTCACAAGCATAAAAAAAAATGATCAAAATAAACTCACCCCAGACGGTCCTTATTCACAGTGCACCATGATACACTTAGATCATGGTGAGTTTGAAGAGAGGAACAATGAGAAGCTGTAAAAGATAATCAAGAATCAAAGAAAAAATTTAAAGTCAAAGTGATAACTCCAAAAGATGTCCTTTGCCAAAAGAGATCGACTGACTAAATGATGGGGAGATTAGGTCAAACATGAGGAAGGGTACATCCTACAAGGACCCACTACATGGAAAATTATGTCCAATGGAAAAATATGAGTCTAAAACAATTAACTAATCAAGGAGGGTGACTGAGGAACTTGCTGAAGTAAAATGCTTGGCGAGACAACTCAATTGATCACATTGCTGCGGGATAGATGAGGATATGTACAATGGGACTAGATGATATAGTACAAATAATATTTATAAAAGCTCAGGGATTAAGATAGGTCAACAATGACAAACATGTATATAGATCTTCAAATGTAGGAATGAGGTCATACTATACAAGTAATATACATAGGAAGCTCAAGATGCGGGATAGTAATTCATCTCCTTGCTTCATATGATTGATAATAGGACCCCTTCGAAATACAGTTTGGTGACAGGGATTTGGGGGTTGTGTTGGTGAGTGGGTGAAGGAAATGGAGGGGATGGTATTTTGATAGATAATGGCATTTAAATATAGATAATGAGTTTAAATCTAGATAATGGACCGTTATTTAAATCTTGATAAATAACCTAGAAATAGGTATCATACATGGTGGACCATGCCATGGGGATGGGATTTTGATGGGAATTTGATAGAAATTATTTTAAGAGGGTGTATGTAGCTATGTTAAATCCCAAGGGATCTCTAGTAAGAACCTGATTGTTTCCATGGCATTTTCATCTTTTTTTTGTAGCCTGGGTATCTGTGTGAACTGTAGAGTTAGGAAATTCTCTTTCATCTTTTCCACCAATTCTTTGCAGGGTAATAATAGTTTATCATCTTTAGTTTGGAACTCATCTAGGACTTGTTTGATGATGATCTGTGAATCCTTGAATACTTGCAATTTTTTGATATTCTATTGGATAGATGTCTTGAGGCCAAAGATAAGGGCCTCATATTCTATGATGTTATTGGTGAAGGTGACTCCTAATTTGAATGATTTTGGGATGTAATCTTTTTGAGAAGTGACAAAGAGGATCCCTGCCCCTAATCTGTATGATGTGTAAGAGCCATCAAAATATAACTTTCGTGTTGGTTGTTCTTTGACCATGTAGAGATTTTCATCAAGGAACTCCATCACCAATGGATACACATCTACCAGGAGTTCCTCAGCTAGTTGATCTGTAATGGCCTTCCCCTTTATTGCTTTTCTATCTATATATTGGATGTTAAATTCACTTAGGAGCATGATCCATTTTTCCATTCATCTTGTAAGTGTTGTTCTTAAGAGAAGGTAATTAAGTGGATCTACTTTGGAAATGAGCTTTGCAGTTTGGCTTAGCATGTAATGCCAAAGTTTTTGAGTGGAAAAAACCACTACAAGATATTCCTTCTCCATAGGTGAATATTTTGACCCATAGCTAACAAGTGTACAACTAATGTAGTAGATAGCTCATTCCTTTCCATTATCATCAAGATGTGCCAAAAGTACCCCTAGTGTTTTGGTGGTTACTAAAATGTACAAGATCAGAGGGCATCTTGGTGTTGGCAGCACTAGAATGGGTGAGTTGTCTAGGTATTCTTTGATTTTTTGAAACTCTATTGACAGATCGGGTCCCACTTAAAGCTAGCATCCTTGCGAAGTAGGTGTGTGAATGGTTGAAATTTTTTAGCCAACTGTGATATGAATCTATGGAAGGAATGAAATTTTCCTTATAGGCTCCTTAGTTTCTTGTGTTTGGGAAGGAGGAATGCCCATTATGGCCTTGAATTTCTTGGGATCAATCTTGATACCTCATCATGATACAATGAACCCCAGTAGCTTACATGATGTTACACCTAAGACACACTTCTTTGGGTTGAGTTTTAAGCCATAATGATGTAGATGGTCAAACACACACTAAAAAATATCAAGGTGTTCTAACCGTATCTTTGATTTGGCTAGAATGTCATCCACATAGTCTTTGAGTATCTTGTGTATCATAACATGGAATATGACTATCATTTATCTCTGATGGGTAGCTCCTTCATTATCTAACTTGAATGATATCATATTATAACAAATGGTGCCCCATGGTGTTGTAAATGTCATCTTGTGTTGGTCTTCTTCTGCCATATGGATTTGATTGTACCCTAGGAAGACATCCACGAGTGATAACATCTTGTGGCCAGCTATGAGGTCAACAATCATATCTATGTTTGGTAGGGGGAAATCATCTTTTGGGCATGCTTTTTTAAGGTCTCTAAAGTCTGTGTAGATCCTGATTTTACCTGAGGCTTGGTTGTTTGTACCATGTTAGAGATCCATTCCAAATAATCAATAGCTCAGATGTTTTTTTCTTGCAGGATTTTTTCAAGTTCTACTTTAACCAATAGAGCTACCTTGGGATGCATCTTACGAAGCTTCTTCTTGACTGGTTTTGCACTTGGGTCCATGGAAAGGTGATAAATGACTAGGTTGGGATCCAAATGAGGCATGTGAGCATATAACCATGTAAAATTTATGGTTGCCTCTTGGAGAAGTACCATGAGTACTATCTCTTCACCTTTAGTCAGGAATGCTATGATGTATGTTATTCTTTGATATTCCTCAGTTCCCAAGTTGATGGGCTTAGTTTCTTCGATGATTATGGAGGATTTCTCTGGTTTGTAATCATGAATAGGAGGAAGAGGAAAGTATTCATCTTCTAGCACCTTAGAGATATTTTCACTAGAAGATACACCCTTTGTTTTTACTTTTTTAGAGTCAGGACATTCCCTAGAGGGGTTTTCATAAAAAGACTCATTCTTTTTTTTTCATTTTTTATTTTGTAGCCAAAGACTTCCTCTTCCTCAAAGTATCCCTTTGGGTCCATCTTGTAGATATATGTTGATTAGTGCCCCCAATATTGTTGTTGGTTTGATGCTCCTATGAATCTTAGGAGCTCTTCATCGCTTTAGAACTCATCGATGTGTGCAATGCTTGGTTGATCCTAGTCTATGAGTTCAGGATGGATGAGGAGGAGGTCAATAAGGTTGATGATGAGTTTTCAAAGGACAAAGTTTCCTAGGAAAGCTTCATCATTGAATATATCATCGTAAGATTTCTTCACTTCCTCTTTAGGGATGTCTTCAATTTCCACGATTTCATCCAGGATATTGAGGAGGGTAACATTGGGAAAATTGGTGTCCCCAGTGGTGGTATTGGGGACTTGTTTATGTAGGTGAGGGGTTTTAAATCTAAGGCCTCGATGTCTTGGATTCTATGAGGCTTCTTGTGGGTCTTTTGTACCACCTTCTTTGGGTCCTAGACTGCTACCTTGATAGATCCATTATTTTGTAGCCCATTTGTGTGACACAAGGTATTTATCTTTGAAGTACCAAGGAGCTCGATATCAAGAGGTGGGGGCTCTTTATACAACCATTTTATGATGTTAGGGTCCATCTATTGATTATTTAGAATTTCATGTGAAATGAATGTAGATAGCCCCATTTTCTTTACTTTAGTCTCTTCTTGAGGGGGTGTACTTTGGTGACATGGGTGCCCTTGGGTGTGTGGATCAAGTAGTAGGGCCCCTACTATGAAGGCATCAATCAAACTATATTTTCCATAGCCACTATTATTGATCTTGATAGTGGAAAGAATGGAGGCTAGGATCATCTCTGGATCATAGTGGGATTGGGATGAGCTGGTGACTGAAGTGCCAATATCAATTTAGAGATAATGGGTGTAGTGGGTAAATGAAACTTCCAACTCATGATAGTATGTGAAGGGTTAGGGATCAACATGGATGGTGATTTGAGTGCCTTGATGCTGAAATTTAATGCACTAATGGTAGGTGGATGGGATGAATTTAATGGAATGAATCCAGGGTTTATCAAGGAGGATATTGTAGGGGAGATCAAGATCAACAGCATGGAAGATGTTTTCTTGAATTGCTGGTTCCATTTTGATGACAACAAAATGGTACCTTTTGAGGTATGCTCCAAGTTATCAAAGGCCTTGATGGTGATGACTTCATGTGATGTATCATCCTATATGTATCCCACTTGCTGGATGAATTTTAGTGTGCACAAGTTAAGGACCGAACCATTGTCTATCATGACCCATTTGATGAAAAATTCATTTACCATTATGACGATGTAGAGGGGGAGATTGTGATTGAGTTCAAAGGATGGCATGTTAGATGGTTTGAAGGAGAGAGAAGAAGATGAAGATAGATGTCCCATGTAGTTTTCAAACTAGATAGTGTTTATGTCTATGGGGACACATGCCTCTAGGGGGCTTTATTGAGGATTTTATGGTGAATGAGTGAGGTGCAGAGAAGGTCAAGGATGGATATTTGGAAGGGGTATTCCCAATTTTTTCTAGGAGGTTTTATTGTGCATTGGATGTGAAGGTTATACTAGCACTAAAAATAGAGATTCTACCCCTATGGGTGGTGACCGCACATTGACTTTCTACTCCCTTGACATGTATGAAATAGATACTAGGTTTTGTTGGAAATTTGTCTATACTAAAGTATATGACTAGATATAGTGTTTTCATTATGGAAACAAAGTCATATAGCAATTTGGAGTCAGCGCACTTGATGTAAAGATCAGAATTTAGTTAAGTGTTGAAGACTGGACAGTGTACAGAGTTTGTGCAACTTAGAGCATCAGATCATGTGTGTACGGATGAATTATGGTATGCACCCTAGAAGTTAAGTTGGTTAGACTATATTATTTCTTATTCTATGAACACATGATCAAATGTACAAGGATAAGAAAGTTACAATCAATTGAAGTTGCATAGCTAGTGTGTGCCAGTAGAGAATAGAGCATGGAACCAATAATTAGCATTTTCATTTGTGATTATAATGTAATGTTGTAAAGGCTATGTGCCCATTGTATTTAGGTTACCGACATGTTTATATGTATAATTGTAAGTGCACTTAAGCCACTTCATTTGGAAGCATTGTTTGTAATTAGTTATAGGGCTGACCTAATTGTGTATTTTGTATGAGCACATAAATATAAGGTGTGCCCATTGTATTCAGCATGGAAGTCAAGATAGAGATATTATAAGTAGAGAAGAAGTGTGCAAAGATACTAGAAGATGTATTAGATCTTTGCAAGAGGTCAAAGCATCAGTGCATCAAAGGAACTGATCTGACAAGTGGTGTCACAGTGACAGTTCATCATGCAAATATAGTGTGTATCTGAGATCAAAAGGTTGTAGCCTTCACCACTTGAGCAGTGAGCTCTTGGATAGTGCATCCTCTCCCCTAACAGGGATGATTGTAAAAGGCTCCTAATAGGGTCCAACCCTTAACAAGGTCTACTATACTTAAAGCATTGTAAAGCTACTCCTAATAGGGTAAAGGATCTTCTAACAAGGATCACAAAACACGAGTGCAAAATATTAGTGGGTATCAATTCCCACCGGGGTTTTTACCTATTTGGGTTTCCTTGTAATCATATTGGTGTCATGTGTTGATTTCATGTTTCATGTTTATGTAAATGTTTATTTCATTTATGTTCATCATAAATATTAAAGTAAAAAGTTAAAATACAGTGAACACTAATTCACCCCCCCCTCTCAGTGTTCCCATTCCTAACAGGTTCACCCTGGGAGATGCAACCAAGAAACTTATTGTAATTGATATGGGAAATGGTGTAATCTTTTGCATCAGTATGGTCACCTTTCTTGCCTTTTCCTTGGTTCTGGGCTAGTGGGTTAGCTTTGACTACATTTTTTCCAGTGTTTTATTAAGGAAAGACATTTTTGTATATTTGAAGATTGGCATTGGGTGATGCTTGGGAAGACACATCAACTATGATCTCCTTTTTGTCAATGGGATCTTGGACATAATGCTTGAATTTCATGAATTTCACAGTTGTGTATCCCTTAACATGGTGATAAGCGTAGTACTCATTGTCCTTGTACCATGTCAATGTGGGGGTTGATTAATCAAATGGCTGGGTTTGGGGGTAAATGATCAAGTTGGCACTGGCCATTCGATGGAAGATCACATGAAAAGGTTCACCAAGAGGAGTGAATGTGTGCATATGATTATTTTGGACATGTGGCTTATTTTTTCCTTGGGTGACTGATATAGCATTAGCTTGATTTTATTGGTTTTGGCAATGCTGCATGGGTTGTTGGTAGGCTAGCCTAGGTGTTTGGTAAATGGGTGCATGTTGATATGCTCACATAGGTGGTAGACCATCCACAACAACCTGGACATGCTTAGTGTATGTGGCTCCATCTGTAATGATATTCTTATTTTTCTTCCAGTAAGAAGACTGGTGATTACTAGGTTTAGCTTGTGATCTTTCATTATAATGCCTGATGGTACCATCATCCAAGAGGCCCTTCTCTATGTCCATTCCTTTTCCCTTAATATCCTGATGGGTCTGTATGAAATTCATATGCATGAAGTGGCATAAATTCGAGTGTAGATTGTCAATGAAGATTTTTGTGAGATATTTCTCTAGTGGTTGATATGATAGCCTCATTGTGAGGTTTTTCCATCTATGTAGATAGTTGGCTAGGCTCTCACATTCCTTTTATTTTGAATTGCAGAGGTCCAAAAGGGATAACTCATTTTTTATGGTGTGTGCATATTGTGCTAGAAACTTCCTTGATAATTCAGAAAATGTTGATATGGATCCATAGGGTATCTTGTAGAACCACTCAATAATGGTTACCCATAGGATTTTGGGAAAGAGGAGCATGAGGAAATTTTCGTTGTAAGAAACCTCTTGGTAAGACATGTAGGATTCCTTGACATGGCTAACTTGATCTCCCTTCCCTTGATATTTTTCAAGCTTGGGAATCTCAAAGTGTTTAGGAAAGGGGATATTCATGATGGATCTACCTAAGGGATAAGGAAAAACCTCTTTGAACTTAAAGGTCTTTCTTTCTATTTTGGCCTTGAGCTCTTTGAGAGAATTCTTCATCTCTTCCCATTCTGAGTTAGCATGTGTTGGAGTAGGTACTCCCATTAGGAAGGGGTAAGAGGGTGCAAGTGAATATGGATGGTTTTTTGGTGGATACTGAGGGACTTGGAAAGGGGATTTCCCTACAATGTGGGAAGATTGGAGTGGGTTTTGCAATGGATGTTGGGGAAGATATTGTTTCTGGAGTGTGGAAATGTACTATTGTGCAGGGTAATGCATTGTCTATTATTGCTAGGAAATGAGGGGATGTTGTTGTTGCACAAGGAAGTAATGCTATTGTGGACGAGGTTGGTGAAATGGTGTGGATTATTGGTGTGCTTGGCTTTGCATCTGGCCGATGTAAGTAGGGTGTGTTCTTGCATTGTTGAGTGGTGGAGTGGGTCCTTGGATACTAGTGATGGGGGTGGTTGTGTAAGGTAGCTAGAGAAATGAGAGGAGCTCTATTGTTGTGGTGGTGGCACTATTTGAGAGATGGCGGTTGTCATGGATAGATAGTTGGTAAATGTGGGAGAGATGCAATTGAGGAGGTAGCGGTGGGGGTTGTGCGGTAAATGGAATTTTTTTTTTGTGGGTTTGTGGGATTGGATATATGCCATTGTGTTTGTATCCCCAATGTATGCATTTGTGATTGAGTAAGACCCCAAGAAGAACCTACCCTTATAGCAGGTTGGGATGTGGAGATAGTTGGAAATGTTATTGTGCTAGTGGGAATTTGTGATGTGAATGGTTGGTTTTGAGATCCCATAAATGGTATTTCTTTCATCAAAGTAGCTTGTTGGGTTTGTGTAGTGGTGATGAAAGGAAAAAGGGACACTTGTGCAAAGGCATGCTAAATGATAGGTGGAATGGGTGCTTGAGTGAAGGATTGATGAGCAGTAGAGGGAGGTGCTTGTGTTGCCCCCTAGAAGAGTGATGTCAATGTTGAGGCTTGGCTCATGAAAGGTGGGGGTATTATTTGTGTGGAAATTTGCATGGGATGTGGTGATAGTGCTTGTGCAAAACTCTACACTTGAGTGGTAGTTTGAGATGTCATAGGTGGAGGTGGTGGTCCCATGATTAAAAAAAGGAGCGGATTTTTCTATTGGTTGCATTGTGGGGCACTAGATTGAAAGAGGTGAGGGATAGGTGAGGCCACTTGGGTCACTTGACTACTAGGATAGAGGATCTATTACAAAATAGTGTAGAAGGCCTTGGTGGGGTTTATGGGGTTGAAGGGTTGGAATTCTGGTAGAATGGGAGTACCCTCTTGTGTGTAGTTAGCTAAGATGGCAAGATGATTTTTGGCTATGATTGCACTAACCATTTGCACATGGCTAGGATGACTCATAAATAATTCGATGGAACTCATGGTGGGTACTTTAGTTGGATCTGCCCATACATTCTCAACTGAGGTGGTTGTGGATCATATGTTACCATGGCATTGTTAGGATCATTGGGATCAGAGGAACTTGCAGTAGGATTAGGATCCATATAATTTTATTTTTTTATCATGTCTCAGCAGGCATGAAATGCAATTCCTAACATGGGGAAATGTGGATGTTGAGATGAATTAGTGTTATTTGATTCTAAGAGGAGACTAAGGATAAATAGAAGACATAGGATGATTCAAAAGGATGATTGGATGGTGGTTGATTGGGATGATGGGGATATCATAGAGACCTAATGATTGTTGAGTGTCAAATGAGAATGAGGGTCCTTTTGCTAGTGTAGGATCAAATTGGGTGGGATTGTCAACCTTAGATAGACTTGTGATCTTCAGAAGATAGGATCCTTGTCAATGCAAGCCAATATCTAGATCAAGATGATGAGGCCTACAAAGACAAGTGCTAGGTACCCTAGATAATGGTTAGTTGAAAGGGTGGAGCTATAAGATGATTTTGATTTTAAGATAAGGATTTAAGCAACATAAAAGGATGTGACAGTAATTGGATGACTTGGATGATTTGATTAATTTTTTTTTTGGATTTTTGAATAAGGATGATTCAGTTCAATCTAAGTGAGGCTACCTAAGGAGATGATGTAAATGAACCTAAGGGATGATCTAAAATGAAATTATTCTAAGAAAATCTCTTGAGAATTAAAAGGATATGATGTGTGATAAGCCAACTAGTCCTCTCTTTCAAGGGTAACAAAGTGGTGGTTTATCTAGAAGCATGCTCCAAACTACATGATCTTTGCATTGTAGGTTACTCTATCAGTTTATCTGATACTTGGTCTCTTCTTTGATTGTAGTTAGGGTAGGTCGATGATCCTTGAGTTTTCATTCTCCAACTTTCTTCTCTTGATAAACATGGGCAATTGGTAGCTTTTCTTTCTTGTGCTTTATGGAATCGGTCATATCTCAAAAGAATATTGATTTAGCTAGGTAGATGACTATTTCATGACAAGTAATGGGGAATTTTGGATGAATTTGATCAATTGGATTTTCAGCCTGATTCTTTTAGTGGATTTGTTGAATGGAAAGGATTCACTTTCAAGAATTTAAATTAGAAAAGATAACAATCAAACACGTTTGAAAATAATATAGCACGAGACAAAGAAACCTCGTGGGAGACAAGAAATAGTGACAATGAGTTAAAAAAATCTTTGAAGTGTGTATGTTCTTGGGGAAAATAATTTTTTTATTGTTGCAGATAGTCAAGCACACGTTCTATCCTAAGGATTTGCAGAGTATGAAAATCTCGCTCACTAAATTAGGCACGCTTCAAGAGCTAATCAGAATATGGTCATCACCAAGCATGCAATGGATCCAATCATGATGTTTTATTATTCAACTTCAAATGCTCAGGAAGGCATAGTATGGTGAGTGTCTTGGGGAGGTTATTATCCTCCTTGCACTTGGATTATCACACTTTCTAGGGTGAACTAGGTAGCTTCTACTCTAAGGATCTTAGTGAGGGTCTCCGTTTGAATACATTCTTTATGTCTATGCATGTATGATTTAGGTATATAGCCCCACAAAGCACCTTAGCATAGGTAGTCACGTAAACATGATTGAGACTGTGAGACCTATTGATGTGTTAGGTGAGAACTGTGTATAAGCTCAAAAGGTATCTAACATCTGAGGCTTTAACCCCAAGAAGAAAATTTTATTAATATGAGTTTGAGTGGTGGACTTACACCTGGTTCTCACATGGGTCATTCTGTAATTCCCAAAATTTGAGCAAAAATGCACCAACAAATTTTTTTAAACTAACACCAAATTTTTCTAGGATAACCTAAAAATTTGCAGTTAACAGTTAAAGGAGTGAAGACTTCGATATGTTTAAGGGGCATCATGACCAAGTGGACTTGGTCAACCTCCCTCTAAGTTAATGGTTTACTAAAATGAGATACTATACTAATGGCTACAGGAACCCTAGAGTAAATAGTTGACCAAGTTTGATTTAATTATCCCCCGAATGTTAATTGCATAAACTAGGTCTTAATTAAAGTGTCTGATTTGTTTTAACCTGGTAATCGTACCATATTTCTAGAGTATTAAACACAATAACTTTGATTTCTTAATTACCTTAATTATCTTATAGATTTAAAAATCTTTATTAAATTCAATAAATAGGGTGACACTAAGATTAATTTGCTAAAGTCTCAAATATTAAATTTATCCATTTATCTAAATGATTAAATTTAATAGAAAACACTTACCACAAGTGACCCAAAAGATAACTTAATTATTTAAGGATAATAAGACGTTTAACTATAACACTAAAATTAATTTACAACTAATTCTCACTTGATTAATTAAATAATAAACTATACATTAATTTACTATTTAAAATATTAAATTAATTTTAACTTTATCTATCCATCTAATATAGGATTTTAATTTAATACAACCTATTAAAATTATTACATATTACTTAAAATATCGAAATGTAATTAATTCTAATAACTTTATTGAATCCAATCTTTACCTTAAAGTTTAACTTTGCATCTAGGGAATTAAATCTAGAAGTTTCCTATGCCTTAAAGTCAATTTTTACTACTCAAAATAATTAATGAGAAAATCAAATATTTTCAATTCAAACTTGTCAACTAAATGGAATTTGTTAATAGTTGAAATCCATTTAGTTTTGAATTCCTATAAATTCAAATTTTCTACTTAGTAAATTTGCCAATTCACCTATCTCCCCTTTTTTTCTAATTAATTTATCTTCTTGATATTCATGTCTATTTTGCAGGATGCTGGGAAAGGAAGACTCCATTAATGGAAGTTTTGAGATAAAATTCCCAAGTATATATATATGTGTGTGTGTGTGTGTGTATGTATATATATGTGTATATATATATGTATATATATGTGTATATATATGTTATATATATATATATGTATACATATATATACATATATGTATATATATATATATACATATATATATATATGTATATATATATATATACATATATATACATATATGTATATATATATATACATATATATACATATATGTATAATATATACATATATGTATAAAATATAC